>SKCR01016433.1:0-394588 GCA_019454045.1 Zanthoxylum bungeanum | reverse complement strand
TGAATTAGGTTTGAGATACACGTGGGGTGCAGTTTATAGTGCGATTAATTTATATATTTTTTAAATGATTTATTAATTTTTTTTTGATAAATCAGAATAAATTGTGGGAGCTGAGAAAGCTAGAGGGGGAGAGAGAAGTTGAATAGAATAATAAATAAAGAAAATAAAGTGGTAGTTTGGTATTTTTTTTTTTAATTTTTTTCCAATTTTTATTCTATTGATAGGCAGATAGATGAGTTTCTTTTACAGTCCAAATAATAAAGAAAAATAAAATTTCAGAGTTGTTTCTTACATTTCTGTTCATTACTTGTAATGGGGTAATGGTTCCTAGTGTTTGTTTTTGAGTGAATTCAGAATAAATTACTTTCGATTTCAAATTTCAGCAATAAATAAAATAAAAAAAAAATAACTGAGGGAAAAAAAAAAGAATAATAAACAGACTGTCACCTACATGAAAGAGAGAGGAGAAGAAACTTCCCATGCCAACACATACGTACAAGCCATTTATATAACGGTTCTACCGAGAAGAATCTTCTAATTAGTTATGTTAAGTAATAATAATGATGCATTAAATTATTAATGAAACTCTTAATTTGGTGTTAAATTAGGCGTGAATGTTTTTAAATTATGATAGATATTTATTTAATAATTATTTAAATATAATTAAATTTTAATCATGTATTTATTATTACAATATTTGTGTCAAAAGATTATAAAAATTTTAACATAATTCAACTTAACATCAAATCAAAATTTTACTATCGTATTGATTGTGTTGACCATGTTTAATTATTATTGATGAACCAACTCTATCATTATTTTTCCCTAAGAATTTGGGCTTCTAGCGCTTCTCTTGATAAAAAAAAGAAGTAATAATTGATTGTTGAATTTGATGTATTCATATCCATTTGACATTGTGTTAATAATGCATCTAGCACTATATAAAATGATTAATTTTTCCTATTTTTGTTTGGAGGCTAAAAGCATTAATGGTGCAAAGCATACCCATTGGATAATAAAGCATAGAAGGCCCACAAATATTGAGTGGTGATGACTATAATTTTTCCGTTGGATTATAAATTTTTTTATTATTTAAAACTTTATAAGAAATGTATTTCTTAAATTCGAAATTCAAAACCTAACAATTAAATTATAAGTCCTTTTACTATCAAATCATACCCCCTCTTTGAGATGAGTGGTGATGACTATACCAAAAGCAAGAAACAGATAGATACACATCTAAATAAAGAGACTTTATTAAATTAAGATAAAAATTATATAGATTTAATACAGTGTTATTAATTTTTTTTTTTAATACTGTGTGTGTGTTTTTTAATCTTTTTGTTTGATCTTTAATAGCATAAAAGCTTCTGTGGCTATCATAGAATATAAGTCGGACACATAATTTTTTTTTTATTTATTTTTTTATTTTTTTATTTTTTTATCCTTTTGTTCAGTTTTTCTTTATTTATTTCCGTGGATAAGAAGGATAAGTTTCTAAATGATCGAGCTCATCTCTATTTGGAAACTGTGACGTTAATACTCTGTCGCATGCTTACACACCATTTTCACAATCTTAGAGACTAATAAAAAATTTGAAGAATTTGTTGACTTGATAATGCGTGGTATCCACTCAAATTAATTTTTACAGAAATTAAACCTAACATGCAACCATTCAAGCTCAGTTATTATTATTATTTTATTTTTTTAGAGAAGTGGAAATTGAGTCCATCCACACTGTGGGATACAACGCTTACTAAAATATGAAAATTATAAATTTAATTAGGATATGATATAAAATATGTAAAATTAAAGATGGTAATAATAGAGTTTGAAGAAACTCAAAAAATTATGCACGATAAAACATAATTATATAAAAACATGATATACTAAACTTTAAAGTTATATAAAATATAGGTGATAGCGATTTTGTATAGTACGCAAACGCACGTATCATATAATTAATATAGAAAGATATCGATCTCACGAAGAATTAATATTAATGTCAAATACCAAAATTTTTATTTATCTTAACCTTATTTACACTAGCGACTATGAAGGAAGAGTTGTTAACTAAGTAAATTAAGATAAAAGCAAAACAAATTTAAATAAGCAAAAGTAGCAAGATAATGAGAACTTACGATCACAATTTCCCCTCAATATTCCCTTAAATCAATATCATCTTTTTATAACTGATCAATTATGATAAATTATTGTCTTAAAATACGAAATTATCTACAAACATATTTCGATGATCAAGTAGAAATGTCCAACTTATAGTTCAATTACCTATATTCTTCTTATAATTAATTTAAGCCAAACTCATTACGATTGAGTTCTAATTATGGCTACGCAAGCTCTGCAGATATATTCCTATCCTGCTCGGAAATCTATTCAATAAAATGAGATCACGCGTTATAAACTCCCAAGGCTAAACCAAAATTCTATTTTCCAAGTTCATTAGGGTTAATCACAACTATCCTATTGTTGGCCAAGTAATAGAAAACATTGAGCATTAAGAATGATAAATGATCGGTGTATAAACACACACGTTACGCAAGCGAACGTATCGCTCAAGTAGTATAAAATATATCGATCCCACGAGGACTTAATACCCTAACTATTAATTTATGACGTTAAATATTTACGAGTATCTAATAGATTGATTGTTGTTTGGATGGTGATTTTTATCTGAAAATAAGTAAATAAAACAGTGCGAAAGTAAATTAAAGGAAAATTCAATATTATAAAATTATCTAGGGTTGTGAATCCTTCCAATATCTTTTAAAGATGAAGTAGTTATCTCATGTTTGTGCAATATATAAGTTTACTAACCTGGAACACGAAAATATGCAAAAACCTCCGTCGATGGTCAGATGCAAATACCCAAAATAACTCAATTAATCATATGTTTATGTTAACCAAGTTACCTGAATTCATTAGGATTAAGTTCTAATTGTGGCTACCCCCGCCCGACAGGTATATGTCTATTCTGTAAGGAAATCTACCTAAGGGTCACCATGCCCCAAGATGAGATCGTGAGCTATTAAGCCTAAGGTTGAAACCTAAAATTCTTTATTCAAGTTTATTTTAAGTTTACCAAATCAATCTTATTAATGGCCAGTTAACAAGAAACATTAAGCTTAAGACTCAATAAATAAACCCTTATATTCCCAAGACATAAAATAACCACTTATAAAACGGTGATATTGGAATTCATCACAACCTTAGATAATGGGTTTAGTTACCACACATATCTAGGACTATTATAGACATAAATAAAGTAAATGACATAAAGTAAAGCTTGGAAATTAAAAAGATAAATTAATAATAAAGAAAATGCTGGGGGTTAGATGATCCACTTTTATTACTTCTAATTTAGATATCTCCTTTATTATAATATATAAACTTTGCATGACATTACCAACCGACCATATAGGCAGTATCATGATTAAGTCAAATTTATGATTAATTCCAACCGACCATAAAGATAGTATCTAATTTAGTCAGGTTAAAATCAATTTAATTAAGTCCAACCGACCATAAAGACGGTATCCCATTAAGTCAGGTTTTAAAATAGTTTATATATTATAATTAAGGGAGATTAATCTAAATATTAGTAATAAAAGCTTTACCTTTCACCCCAGTAGAGGGGAGTTACCTCCTCATACTGAAAAGTAAAATAAAGAAAGAACTATTGCATAAAATAAAAATTAAATACAAGAAAGCTGTAAATAAACAAACAAAATACAATCTTCTTAGTATTCTTAAGGAAATCCCTAGAAGAAGGTATGAATTTTCATTCTGATTCCGGCCTCAATTTATAGGCAATGTTTGGTCATGCGCGTCGCGACACTTGAAGTCTTGCGCATCGCGATGCGCCGTTGATATTCGACATGTGTATGCGGCTTTCATGAGATAATGACACGTCACTGTCGGCAGAATTATTAGCTCGGCATCGCGAAGCGTGAAGTTGTGCGCGTCGCGATGCAGACGTCATACTGATGTAAGCAATGACGCGTGGTGTCCGCAGGCTGAATTATTGTGCTAACGTCATGATGACAAGTGTCAGTAGAATGGTAACTGTGGCACATCGCGACGCAAATGATGTGCGCGTCAAGACGCCGAAATGATAATTTTTCCATTTTCTCCGTTTTTTCGCTGTTTTGGCTCTGATTTGATTCCAGTGAGTCCTGAAACCTTATTTATCTACAAAATACACAAAACACATCAAAATATTCACAAATATCAAGAAACTATACAAAATATTAAGTAAAAGTGGCGGTAAATATTGATATATTTTCCGCTTATAGCACCCCCAAACCTAACATTTTGCCAGTCCTCGAGCAAAACAAAAAAATAAAATACAATAAACAACTTTAAAATAAAATTAAACTAAGCCACTTTCGTATGGATCACAGTTGCATTTAGCATATGCAACAAGCCTTTAAACCCCTAGGTGTCCCTAGTGGACGAGTTGTAGTCTCGTGAGGGCTTACAGCAACGATACCCACAAACGTCAAATGCACACAAAAGCAAAAAGATTAAACAAGTTAGTGACTAAACAAATGAAAATTCTTATCCAAGTTAATAGCTGTTTTCTTTTTTTCTAAATTACCAAATAACTAAATTCTCCGATTATTTTTACCATTCTCCATATACACAACCACTAAAGTATTAATCAAATCATTGTGCCCCACAATATTCATAAGTGTAGTTGAAAATAGAGTAATATTTTTGTCCTAAGTTATATCAGTATCATTATTTTTTTAGCAATGGAACATATATATTTTAAAATTTATTTAGAACATCTTCAATCCATGTAGCGAGCTTTGGGCCAGTGACTCCCAAGTCAGTTGGCTTTCTTTCTTTCTTTCTATGTTACCATTAATGTTGATAATACCTGTCAACTGAGCATATGAAGATCTAATTTAGTCAGTATTATGGAGAATTTACAAATTAAATAATTCAAAAGGAAATAAATAAAAATTAACTTGTTACGAAATAGGTTGAGATACGTCTCAGGAGTGGAAAAATCTTTACTCAGCTATCTCACACCAATTTCACCTGATTAGTCAAGTTAAAAACACAAAAACAAAAATATATTTTTTTATTTTTTTTAAATTTTTTTATTTTTTTTAAATTTTTTTGAATTTTTGTGAGGGTGTCTTAACACTTAGTGCCCTAAAGCCAACTGGCTTGGGAGTCACTGGCCCAAAACTAGCTATATGGATTAAAGATGTTCTAAATAAATAAAAAAATAAAATAAAATGAAAATAAGATACTAATCAACTATTCCCCTCCCCCAAACCTAATTGAGACATTGTCCCCAATGTCTAAAAAATAGAAGAAGAGTTTAGAATACAATACCTAGTTAGCTGAAATTCTACATCTAAAAAGAAAATTAAAGGTTAAGATCCAGATTTATCCGACCTTTTTACCACGATCATTATCGGACTAGTTTATCTTGGAAAAGATAGGTAAATTTATGGTTCAAAGACTAAGATTTGATCAATTAAATCATGGGCAGTTCTGACAGTGAAGAGGATATCTTTTACAAGTTTTGACACGAACCCATTTCTTTGGGCATCATCAAGAAACAACAAAGAAAATCATAAAATCCATCAGCATTAAACAGTCCAATCTATTCCTGGTGTATGTTTAAATTCACCCAAGATAGTACTGTAAAAATTTCCTCCATCGTACCCAAGCCATATGGCAAAGCAATAAAGACATCAGCACGGTTAATCATTTCCATAAGTCATTCAGACATACCTGGCACAATGCATTCATATCCGTTTGATGGTCCTATAAGATTTACCTCCACCAATGGTTTTGGGATGATTCCCAGAACTTGACTACCTCATTCCTGTACAGCCCTTGAAACATACCCCATTAGTCCAAGATTGCCACCACCATATACTAGGTGCATATTCCTCTCAGCTATGACTCTATCCAAATCCTGTGCTGCCTCAACGAACTCTGGTTTAGAACCAACACTAGTACCGCAAAACACACAGATGTTAACAACTTGTCTTCTTGAAGTTGCTTATATTTTTTTTTTATATATATTTCTTTCACAAATCTGGATGTCTTCAAGAGTGCAATAACGAGCTGAATTTATAGATCCTGAAAATGAGTGAGTAATAATAGCACTAGTACCTGCTAAATGATAATTATGAGCTAAACAGTAAAATAAATCATGAAAGTCAAAAAGTCTGGATCCTGTCGACAAAAATAAAAGAAAATAACAAAACAAATCACAATTATTAGTTAAAGACAAAGAGATAATAATATTTACAGGAAGTAATGGCTTGAATGACGTCTATGCGTCAGGGACAAGCTTCCCATCCAATTTTCTTATAAATTGGCAAACATGATATTTTAAAGTCAGATTCCTGAGACTTAACTGTTGTCTTTCTTTTCGAAATTGTGTATGTAACATGCGAATTGCGTGATACACATATCCACTGGGATGCGTCTCAAGAGTCAATGATATGTCATCCAAAGACTCCTTACTCATGCCATCCCTAATGAATTTAATTTTATCTTTGCGGTTATCAGACACCATTCCTAAAGAACGACAATGAGTATTACATGTCATGCGTGCACATTTATAGCAAACACCTAATCTTTTAGCTCTTATTTTCTTTACATAGGTGTTTTTTCCTAAACCAGACAGATATGAAATAAAAGAGTCAGAGGACTCACCTGCCAATCGGACTCATGCTTCAATTAACCAACGAATGTCATTAGGAATACCTTTGATCATCAGAAGTCTCATTCTTTCCATGCGAGCTTTGTAGAATTTCATTAGATAGTTATGAGGGAGAGAAGGAAATTGCTTGTGAAGATTTGCGAGAACGTCTTCCATCCTGCCTGTGACTTTACGTACAAAACTTAAAACACACAAAAATAAAACACACTAAATCTCAATATATATATAAATTGCATGGGTTGCCTCTCTGCTAGCGCTAAATTTAACGTCATCAGCTAGATATGACTTCCCGCATATTAGACTGGATCTGAAAGTATGCCACTTTCTTTTTTTCGTTCAAATGATTCTCCCCAATAGTGCTTGACACGCTGGATGTTAACTTTGAATGTATCATTGGAGTTGGGATCAAGCAACTCAACGGCTCCGTAGGGTAAAACTTGGATAATCACAAAATGGACCTGACCACATTGATTTCAGCTTTCCAGGGAAAAGTTTCAACCGTGAATTGTATAACAACACATGCTGCCCTGGTTCCAATTGTTTACGCATTATTTTTCGATCATGCTATTTCTTGGTCTTTTCTTTGTACAGTCTGGCATTCTCATAAGCCTGTTGGTGAAATTCCTCCAATTCGTTGAGTTGGTAGAGCATTTTCTTTTCTACTGTTTATAGATCAAGATTTAACTTCTTCAGTGCCCAGTACGCTTTATGCTCTAACAATCCACTGAGAGATGGCATGCTTTCCCAAACACCATTCGATATGGGGACATACCAATAGATGTTTTTAAGCTGTCTGGTAGGCCCATAATGCGTCATCTAGTTTTGTAGACCAATCCCTCCTTATTGATCCAACAGTTCTCTCCAAGATTCTTTTGATCTCTCTGTTTGAAACTTCAACCTGTCCATTTGAATGCAGATGGTAAGTAGTGGCAACTTATAAGTAACTCCGTATTTGGATAGGAGTGCATCGAAGTTTCTGTTGTAGAAGTGTGTGCCACCATCACTGATAATTGCCCGAGGTGTTCCGAAGTGAGTGAAAATATTCTTTTTAAGGAATTTTATCACCATTTTTGAATCATTTGATGGTAGTGCTATTGCTTCAACCCATTTGGAGACATAGTCTATTACAACTAGTATATACAGATTTCCGAATGATGGAACAAAGGGTCCCATAAAATCAATCCCTTATACATTGAATATCTCCACTTCCAGAATATTTTGCAGAGGTCCTTCATTTCTCCTTGAAATATTTCCCGTTCTCTGGCACCTGTCACATTGAAGAACAAATAAGTAAACATATTTAAACAGAGTGGGCCAATACAAACCTGATTGTAGGACTTTGGCTGTAGTTTTTATCTCCACTGAAATGTCTGTAGTATGGTGATGAATGACAATGCTGAAGGACACTATTGACCTCCTCCTGTGGAACTCAACGTCTCAGTAATTGATCATCATATCGTTTGAATAGGTACGGCTCATCCCAGATATAGTGCTTGACTTCCTTGAAGAACTTTTTCTGTTGCTGATGTGTCCATTCCAATAGCCATTTTCCCGATACTATGTAATTTACATAGTCAGCATACCAAGGGACATCCTGCTGTTTGATGGTAAACAACTGTTCATATGGAAAAGTTTCTTTGATTGTCATTTCATTGTCAGTTATTTCTCCATTCTCGAACCTCGATAAGTGATATGCCACTTGGTTTTCTGTCCATTTCCTATCTCGAATCTCCACGTCAAATTCTTGCAGCAGAAGCACCCAACAGATTAATCTAGGTTTGGCGTCTTTCTTCACGATAATGTATTTGATTGCTGAATGATCTGTGTAGACCACCACCGTGGGACCCAGTAGATAAGAGTGAAATTTATCAAAAGCAAACACAATTGCGAGCAACTCTTTTTCAGTTGTTATGTAGTTGAGTTGTGTTTCATTCAAAGTTCTGCTGGAGTAGTAAACGGTGTGGAAAATTTTGGCTTTGCGTTGTCCTAAAACTGCACCTACAGCAAAATCACTAGCATCGTACATCACCTCAAATGGAAGCGTCCAATCTGGTGTTACTATGATGGGGGCAGAGACGAACTTTTGTTTTAAGATCTCAAAGGCATGGAGGCATTCTTTGGTGAAATTGAAAGGCACGTCCTTCTCCAATAGATTGCTTAGAGGTTTAGCAATCTTGGAGAAGTCTTTGATAAATCTCCGGTAAAAGCCTACATGTCCGAGAAAACTGCGAATCCCTTTGACTGATGATGGTAGAGGTAGTTTTTCTATTTTCTCGATCTTTGCTTTGTCTACCTCGATTCCCTTTTGTGAGATCTGATGTCCCAGGAGAATGTCTTCCTGCACCATGAAGTGGCATTTCTCCCAGTTGAGTACCAAGTTGGTATCTTCGCATCTTTGTAATATTTTTTCCAGATTTTGCAAGCAGTGGTCGAAGAGTCTCCAACACACAGAAAAATCATCCATGAAAAACCTCCATGCTTTACTCTAGCATGTCTGAAAAGATGGCCATCATGCAATGTTGAAATGTGGCAGGAGCATTACATAGTCCAAATGGCATCATACGGAAAGCAAAAGTACCATACATACATGTAAATGTAGTTTTTCTCCTAATCTTTGGGGCGATGGAAATCTGATTGTACCCCGAGTATCCATCCAGAAAACAGTAGAATTCATGTCCCGCTAGTCTGTCTAGCATCTGGTCAATGAATGGCAACGGAAAATGATCATTCCTTGTTGCTTTGTTCGGCGTCCTGTAGTCCATGTATACTCTCCATCCAGTCACCGTTCTTGTTGGAATCAGCTCATTCTTTTCATTTGTGATTACTGTCATTCCTCCTTTCTTTGGCACGCATTGCATAGGACTCACCCAAGTGCTATTAGAGATGGGGTAAATGATTCCAACATCCAACCAATTGATAATTTCTTTCTTCACGACTTCTTTCATGATTGGATTTAGTCTCCATTGATGCTCCACTGTGGCTTTGTACTCATCGTTCATCAGAATTTTATGCATGAAAAATGATGGACTAATGCCTCGAATGTCTGCTATAGTCCAGCCAATGGCTTTCTTGTGCTCGTGTAGCACTCTCAGCAACTTATCTTCCTGCTCCAATGTTAGCGACAAAGAAATAATCGCAGGTAAATCAGAAGATTTTCTAAGAATGCATACCTGAGATGGTTCGGAAGTGGCTTCAGTTCCAGCTGCGGTGGTTCTTCAATCGAGTGCTTTATTATTCGCTCATTTTTCGGTAGTTCTAAATTTTCCACCTGTGGTGTCGATCTGAAGTGAAATGGTCTGTCAAGATAGTTGATACATTCCAGAATCTCATCAACTAGTTCCCTGTCAGTTATGTTGGTGATGCAAGCTTCAATTTTGTCAGTGGAAAGTTGTATTGCATCAGTATTCTGGACGATACTATCTATTGCATCAAGTCTGAAACATTCCTCTTCCTTTTCGTCATTCGAGAATTTCATGGCTTTGAAAACATTAAATGTAACTTCTTGGTCCTGCATCTTCATGGTTAGTTCTCCTTTTTGTACATCAATAACAGTTCGACCTGTAGCCAAGAATGATCTCCCGAGGATGATAGGTACATCTTTGTCTTCCTCCATGCCAAAGACTATGAAATCTGCTGGAAAAATGAATTTGTCGACTTTGACCAGCACATCTTCAACTACATCTCTCGAAAATGTGAGCAATCTATCAGCAAGTTACAGAGTAACTGAGGTGGGCTTTGCTTCTCCAATTTGCAGTTTCTTATAAATAGATAAAGGCATCAAGTTAATACTAGCACCTAAATCACACAAAGCCTTACCAAAGTAATGTTCTCCTATAGTGCAAGGGATGGTAAAACTGCCAGGATCTTTCAACTTTGGGGGATGCTTCCTCTGAATGATGGCACTACATTCTTCTGTCAATGCTACTGTCTCGTAATCTCCCAATCTTATTTTTCGTGACAGAATGTATTTCATGAATTTGACATAGCTAGGCATTTGTTTCCAACGCTTTTGCAAATGGAATGTTGATATGCAGCTTTTTAAAGATCTCCAAGAATCGAGCAAACTGCTTGTCCATTTTATGTTTCTGGAGACGCTGTGGAAATGGTGAAGGTGGAGGAGTGAATCTTCTTTATCATTTTCTTTTGCCTCTTTTTCCTACATCTGTGGTTCTGCTTCGCTGCTTTCTTTTGGAACTTTCTCAGTGGATGCCTTGATTCCAACATCTTTGTTGATCACAGTACCGCTTTTCATAGTGATGGCTTGACATTGCTCATTCTCTGTGTTCCTGGATTTGGAATTGGTTGTTGCTAGGAAGGGTTCCTTGCGGTCTATAACTCTGAGCATTGGCAAGTTGTCCCACTTGATTTTCCAGGGCCTTTATAGAAGCAGATTGGCTTTGAATTAATGCTGTTTGGGAATGAAACATAGCATCGTATGTTTCTTATTGCCTTTTCATCTGAGCCAACAATTCTAATATTCCTGATTCTTTTTCATACTTCTAGCCCTTACTCTACTGTTGGAATCCTGGTGGTGGGATTGTTCCTTTTCCCTGCAGTGTTGTGTTCCATGCAAAATTGGGATGATTCTGATGGAGTTGGTGCTTGCAGTGCCAATTCGATTTGTATATTTTATTATTTTTTAATAAAATAACTACATTTTTCATTTCATACATTATAATTGTATTGTCATTACGCGTATTAAATTGATGTATCGATATGCTAAGAATGACATCGACCTTAGAATAGTCTTGACACTGGGCGTAAACTATTCTTAAAGTAAATATTCATAGTCGTTGGTTTTGGAATACGGTCGAATTCCTATAACCTAGAAGACTAGCACATGTCGTACATTGGAATTGGAGTTCCAATGGTTTAACGTGAAGTACCATGAGTTTTGGAAACTCGTATAGACATGTGGGTATTCGTTGGAGCGAATACTGAATGACTCACAGGTGATTCCTAATAGTTGGATGTACACACCACCGTCAATAGGAATCTCCTCGAGTCGCGTAGCATATGTAATCCTTTGACTATAAGATAACATTGATTTTGTGTGAGATCCTCCACACTCAGATGTCATGTATGTCAGAAACCTTTCATGGTCTGGCCTCTAGATGTTCGTTGGGTATGGACCGATGCACTCAGTAATCAAGTGCGAAGTAAGATAGGATCCGTCGGCCCATTTGTGTACCATAAGGGGTTCAGGTATCCATGTGAGTAAAGTCACGATTCTTAAAGACTTTGGCCAAAACTGATCACCTAGGGTGGATCACATCATTTGTAAAGAATCGTGGACATGTCGACATGAGATACGTGCCTCGAAAACTTGACGGTATATTCTATGTTTCCTAAGCACAACTCGGATAGCCTACGATGGATGAATTGTTAAACATATGTGATGACCTCGACTTGTATAGTTCAGAAAGGTTGTTCGTGTTCTTCGTGAATTCAGAGGTGGCCGAATTGCGTACATATTAGCTAGGCTTATATGACGAACGTGTCTAAACTTATAGAGTCCCAATATGAAGTGTACTCGTTGAGCACTTGGGTAGCCAATTAATTTTTGATAAAAGATAATATTCGATATTATAATTATCAACTAAGATAATCAAGTGTTATTGGATAACATTGATTATTTACTTTGACCTAATTGAATTAATTGGATTAATTCAATAATTACACAAGGGCTTAATTGTAAAATCATAATTATCTCTACCATTTGAGGATATTATGGTAATTGTAAGTATGTAATAATAGGTGGTTTTGGCTTGATTTAATTGGATTAAATCAGGTGGCAAACATTTACTAATCCATTTCCTAATCCTGGCTTGATTTAATTGGATTAAATCTAAGTGGGAGACAATGGAGATTAGTCACACCTAATTATACATATTTGGAAAAATTAGATTAAGCCCACTTAAAAGTTGATTACAACTTTTATTAATTAAAAATTTCCTAAGTTTTGCTATAAATAGCAAGTTTTAGGAATGTTTTAATTAAAAGTTCAAATACAAGCATAAGCAAATTCTTGAGAGATTAGCCTATGTTAGAGAAGTGTTTGGAGAAGCTTGTGAGGTCTCTACAACATTTCATCTAGGAGAAATCAAGATTGGATCTTGAAGTGAAGCTTGGAAGCATTGGAAACAAGATTGGATTTTGAAGTCAAGCTTGCACACCTTGGAGGTTCTCCAACAATTTCAACAAGGAGAAGTAGATTGGATCTTGCATCAAGCTTACTAGGTAATGTTTGATCTTCTCATTTTTTCATTAAAGCTCCTCCATCAGTAGCATCTATTGTGGTTCTCATTAGTCCAGAAAGTCCATTATAGAAGGTTTGGACTTGTAGCCATTTTGCTATTTCATGGTGAGGACATTTCCGGAGCAATTCCTTGTATCTTTCCCAAGCTTCGCAGAGGGATTCTGAGTCATGTTGTACAAAAGATGTGATGTCATTCCTCAGCTTTGCAGTTCTGGCTGAGGGAAAATACTTTGCAAGGAATTTGGTGGCAAGAGTGTTCCAAGTTGTGATGGAACCTGCTGGTAGTGAATGTAGCCAGTGTTGGACAATTATGACCCATAGCATCACTTTTTGTACAGAACATGGTGTTGTTGTACAAATTAACTATGTGACAAAGGAAATGTTGGATAATATGACCCATAGCGTCACTATTTGCACAAATCATTGTGTGTTATAGCAAATTAACTATGTAATAAGGAAATTGCACTCTCATCATTTGTGATTAGATCACCATAGATATATAAATGAAGAGAGGTCCCTATGATTAGTTCCTGGATTGAGATGATATGAGACAGTATCAGTCCACGAAGGATTAATCATTAAATATCCCTAGCCGTAGTATTATCGAGACTGGACATCGATAATGCGGAATAGGCTAGTATTGCACTTGTGTGCGTTGTGAGGGCACAACGGCATAGTTCTCATATATATAAGTATTGGATACTTATGCAAGTGCGATAGGAGGTCGTGTTTCACCGATTGTACGGAAAACAGCTTCGCTCTGGATAGACCCCGCGGAGGGAATCCATTGGTAGTATGTCTGCGTGTCTATGGGAGGCCGCATCAGGGTAGGTGTATATGGTCTTAACCTGAGACTTGCATCGCTAGTACTTGCGACAATCGGTAAACTTTGGTTTTGGTGGTTGGGGGACCTAAACTGGTTCTGTGTTCACCTCTTCTGGGTTTATCAAGAATCGTAGTGCACTGGGTGTGATGTCAAGATGGAAGTGTCACTTCAGACATATGGAGTTGATGACCACGCAGGATACAGAACTAGTGCTCTATAAAAGGTTGCAACCGTCGGGACAATATGACTAGGTCAGTATTGCCCGATTTAAAGAGACTAGTTGCTTGATGTCCGATATATGTTTCGTACGGGGCAGACACATTTCCAGCCCCAGGCCTAACATGTGATCGTCCGATACTGGATCAATATACACAATACAATGCAATTGTATACTACGCTTGATATAGATCTTAATATTCTTTAAAGGATATGTCCGGAGAATTGGGTAGACTTGGTGCTTTGCTAGGAGTCGACCTTGTCTCGTAAATCGGTAGAACGTAGTACTTAGTACGTACGTGATTCGGATACTCCGACGACCGTATTTACTGCCAACTTATCCGGAGATCTCATGGGTCGCTTCCCGATAATCCACCGATGACGCACAACTCGCACTCTTGAATAATCTGGGATTATAATAGAAGAGAGAGAAAATTAATCTAGGATTAATTAAGGAGATATTTTATCTAGGATAAAATATCGTTTAGAGAGAGATAACGATTAATTCGGAATTAATCGATTAAATTAATATATTCGATATATTAAATGAAATTAGATTTCGACGCGGAATTAAAATTAGATTTTAATTCGGGCGAACGAATTAATTTAGAATTAATTCGTTAGCGACGTGAATAGTGAATTCGCTAGGCGTAATCATTTAATTACGATGCGACGGAAAAATCGTTAATTCGGAATTAGCGAACCCGAGCCCGAGTGTGATTGCGAGCGCATTCGTATTTCGAATTCGAGTGCGACATCGCAAGTCACATCAAGCGTCAAATCATTAGTCGCATCAAGCGTCAAATCACTTGTCACTTGAGTGATGTGATATGACAAGTTGTCACTTTAATAAAGTGATGTTGATGTGAATAGTGATAGATAAGATGTGTAATGATGGCTTTTAATTGTTTGACTTTTAAAAAGCAAATGAAATGCAAATTAAAGCAAAATGCATTTGAAATTCACATAAGTATATAAAATATACTTGAAATGAATTTCATTAGACATCTAATACACATTTCATCTCTCTCAAATTCTCTCTTCACCTCACGCCATTTTCAAAGATTGTGGACAGTTTTTGAGCCATAAATGGCGTGAACTAAGGGGAGCAAGAGTTGGGTTTTCATGGTGAAAATCGCAAGTGCTAGCACACTACGAGTCTTGCGAAGGTGGTAGGGAGGTTCGCCCATGAGCCGGGATCCGTCGGACGAAGTTTGGAGCTCCGTTTCTTCACTCAAATTTCTGTTTTTATGGACAGTGGACTGCACAGCAATGGGCGTCCTTGGTAGTGAGTTTAGTGGCTTCGTTCGTCTCCAAATCGACTCAACCGATCGATGTGAGTATTCCGCTACTTCGTCGATGTATTTACACATTAATTTCATTGCTTGTTTGATCTTGGGACCTTAATAAAAACCAACAGGAAATTGCTCTTTTATCATTTGTAATTAGATTACCGGGATATATAAATGATAAAAGTCCATATGATTAGTTCCGGATTAATAAGATATGAGACAGTATTAATCCACTAAGGTTTAATCATTAAAACATCCCTAGTCGTAGTATTATCGAGATTGGACATCGATAATGCGGAATAGACTAGTATTGCACTTGTACGTGTTATGGGAGCATAATGACATAGTTCTCATATATTTAAGTATTGGATACTTATGCAAGTGTGATAAGAGGTTGTATTTACCGATGGTACGGAAACAGCTTCGCTTTGGATAGACCACTCGGAATTCCATTGGTAGTATGACTATGTGTCTATGGAAGTCCGAATCAGGGTAGGTGTATTTGGTCTTAACCTGAGACTTGCATCGCTAATACTTGCGACAATCAATATACTTTGGTTTTGTGTTGGACAATTATGACCCATAGCGTCACTATTTGTACAGATCATGGTGTTGTTGTACAAATTAACTATATGACAAAGGAGATTGCACTCTTATCATTTGTTTTTAGATCACCTAGATGTATAAATGATGAGAGGTCCCTATGATTTGTTCCTGGATGGAGAATGATATGAGACAGTATCAGTCCATGAAGGATAAATAATTGAATATCCCTAGTCAGAGTATTATCGAGATTGGACATCGATAATACGTAAAAGACTAGTATTACACTTGTGCGCGTTGTGAGGGCACAACGGCATAGTTCTAATATATTTGGGTATAGGATACTCATGCAAGTGTAATAGGAGGTTGTGTTTTACCGATGGTACGGAAACAGCTTCGCTCTGGATAGACCCCATCAGAATTCCATTGGTAGTATGACTATGTGTCTTGGAAGTCCGAATCAGGGTAGGTGTATTTGGTCTTAACCTGAGATTTGCACCGCTAATACTTGCGACAATCAATAAACTTTGGTTGCGGTCGTCAGGGCTTTAACAAGTTCTGTGTACGCCAATACTGGGTATATTGAGAATCGTAGTATGTTGGGTGTGATGTCAAGATGGAAGTGTCACTCCAGTCATATGGAGATGATGCTCATGTAGGATACGTGACTGGTTCTCTTAAATGCTGCAGCTATCGGGATATTATGACTAGGTCATGTTATCCGATTATAGAGACTAGTCACAAGATGACCGAATTTACTGCCAACATATTCGGGGATCTCATGGGTCGCTTCCCAAAGATTCACCGATGACGTATGACTCGCACTCTAAATTAATCTGGGATTAATTAGAAGAGAGAGAAAATTAATCTGGGATTAATTGCGGAGATATTTTATCTGGGATAAAATATCAATTAAAGAGAGATAACGATTAATTTGGAATTAATCGAGAAATTAATATATTTGATATATTAAACGAAATTAGATTTCGACGCGGAATTAAAATTAGATTTTAATTCGGGCGAACGAATTAATTTAGAATTAATTCGTTAGCGACGTGAATAATGATTTCGTTAGGCATAATCATTTAATTACGACGCAACGGAAAATTCATTAATTTGGAATTAGCGAACCCGAGCCCGGGATTATTTGCGAGCGCATTCGCATTTCGAATTCGAGTGTGGCACACAAGTCAAATCAAGCGTCAAATCGCTAGTCGCATCTAGCGTCACATCAAGCGTCAAATCTTGTCACTTTGAGTGATGTGACTTGACAACTTGAATGATAGATGTGACTTAATGGGAGTTGTTTAAAGCTTTTAAAAGCTTGAATGGAATATATTGTTTTTAATTACTTTAACTTTTTGAAAGCAAAGTTGGTATATGTTTTTTAGAAATTCATTTACCAAAAATAATTACACATTATTCATCTCTCTCTTCTCTCTTTTCTCTCTACATCTCACGCCCAAAAGGGCTGTGTATTTTCTATTTTTCTGGTTTGAGAAACCGTGAGCAGTGAGGGAAGCTAGAGTGGGTTTTGTGGCAAAATCACAAGTGCTAGCACACTTACGAGACATGCGAAGGTGATAGGGAAGTCCACCCATGAGCCGGGAATCAAATGACAGAGGTTGGAGCTTGTTCTAGGAGCTCAAAATCAGTATATGGAGGACGCCAAATCTGTGCACTGTGAGCAGTCCACTGCCGAGCAGAATGTTGATTTTTTTTGCCTCCGCGTCGCTCAACCGCTCGATGTAAGTATTCCGTAACTTCTTCGATTTGTATTCGCATATTTTTCATGCTTATTATTGATCTTTGGACCTTAATAGAAACCAACATTTTGGTCGTCCAGGGCTTTAACAGGTTCTGTGTACGCCTCTTCTTGGTATACTGAGAATCATAGTGTATTGGGTGTGATGTCAAGATGGAAGTATCACTTCAGTCATATGAAGATGATGATCACGTAGGATACGGAACTAGTACTCTTATGTACCGCAGTCATCAGGATAATATGACTAGGTCATGATTATCACATTATAGAGACTAGTTACCAGAGATCCGATATATGCTTCGTACGGGGCAGACACAATTCCAGCCCCAGGCCTAGCATGTGACATTCGATACTGGATCGCTATACGCAATACTACGTATACTACGCCTGACATATATTACATATTCCTTAAGAGAATATTTCTGGAGAATTGGGTAGGCACGATATTTTTCTAGAAGCCAACCATGTCTTGTAAATCGGTAAAAGCGTAGTACTAGGTACGTACGTGTTCGGATAGTCCGACGACCAACATATCCAGGGATCTCATGGGTCGCTTCCCGAAGATTCACTGATGACATATGACTCAGATATAATTAATCTAGGATTAATTATAAGAGAGAGAAAATTAATCTAGGATTAATTACGGAGAGATTTTATCTGGGATAAATTTCTATTTAAAGAGAGAGAACGATTAATTTGGAATTAATCGATAAATTAATATATTAAATATATTAAGCGAAATTAGATTTCGACGCGGAATTAAAATTAGATTTTAATCCGGGCTAACGAATTGATTTAGAATTAATTCGCGAGCGACATGAATAGTAATTTTGCTAGGCATAATTATTTAATTAAATTTGATTGAATTACGTCGCAACGGAAAATTCGTTAATTCAGAATTAGCGAACCCGAGCCCGGGAGTGTTTGCGGGACCACTCACATTTTGAATCAAGTGGGGCCCACAAGTCACATCACGCGTCTCATTATTAGTCATTCTTGTGATGATAGTCACATCAACTTTGATTGATGTGATGCTTGTCACTTTTGTGATTGATGGGAGTTGTTGGAAGACTTTAAAGCCTTGTACCACTTTTTGGAAAAAGTGTAAGATGTATTTGATTTTTGAAATAAAAAACCACACAACTAATCTTCTCTCCCTCTCCCTCACTCACGGCACTTGGTGCCAATTTTCTCTCAACTTTCTCTCTTAGCCGAGAGTCACACAAGAAGAAGAAGAAAATTATGGCAATTTTCTAAGGTGCTAGCACACTTCAAAGGAGTCATTCCAAGGTGATAGGGAAACCCATTCATGAGCATGGAATCTCAAATCAAAGCTTGGAGCTTGAAGAATACACAAGGAGGACAACCTAGGAGGCTTGGCCGAAACTCATGGAGGAAATTTTTTTATGTTCATCGCATCCAAAAGCCGATCAAAGTGAGTATTTCCGCTACTTTACTTTGATGTATTCACACGTTTATATGCTTAATTTGAACTTGGTTTGACCTAGAAAACCCAACAATGGTATCAGAGCCATGATTAAGCATGAAATTGATTTAGGGTAAAATTTGGGTAAAATTGATTTGAGCATGATTTGATAAAATTGATTGTTTGAATATGCTTGAATGATGATAACTTGGAGTTATGCATGATGAATTTGATGAAAATTGAATTGGATTATTTTTTCCCCAAAATTTTGGCTTGGCCGAAAGTTTGAGATGCCCTAATGTCATGGTAAATTTTTTTTTTTGATCATTGGATGAGTTGGAAGACATGGGATAAATTGATTTAGGATTTAATTGGATTAAAATCGAAATCAGATTTAAAATCCCTCAAATTTCCGTGAGCTACAAAAGCATGGAAATGAATTGATTTTATTTCAATTGTGTTGGACATGAATTGAATATAAGAAAACATGATTAATTATGTAAATTGATATTTTGGAAATGTTAATTTGAATAATTAATTATGGATAATACACTTTAGTTAATTAAATTGTGAAATTTGGAATTTAATTAGTTGGGCTAAATTTGGAATTGGGCTAATAAAGTTGTATTTGGGCTTAATGGGCTTGGTTGGGCCAAGTTTGGTTTAGGTTAATTGGTTGGATCCAATTGGGCCTAAAACCATTTCCATAAAGTCCAAATGTAATATAATGGACCTTTAAAATTTTAATTGGGCCTAAATTGATTTTTGGCAAATGGTGATTCCTTATTGGGCTTTGGTTGCCAAAGTCCATGCCTTATAAATTAATTGAAAGCCCATTGGAATTTAATTAAATTGACATTGGATGTTAATTGGGCTTTGAGACCCGTAAGATTAGATTTAGAATCTAAGTCACAAAGGCTCATTAATAAAGTGTAATTATTTGATTTGTAATTAAATAAATAATTAGTATTGAATACAAATTAAATTGGATTTAATATTGTAGTTTGATATAATTCAAGAATTCGTACTTTGAGTACTTATTCTTAAAACGAGTTGGACTCGCGCAAATCAAATCGTTGTTTGAACATTGGATGGTCATTAATTTCAGATTAATTAATTGGATTAGATTGATTGATAACATGCTTTGTGTGAATACATGGATGTGATGTATGAATAATGTATATAAGATGGATATTAGATGGGTGAGGGAAATTTTGGAAATTGTTGTAATAAATTTAGAATTTATTAAATTGGACCTGCGTGTCCAGCCTATTACTTCTTGACTCTTTGTATTTCTTTTCTCACCTATTCCCCTAAATGTAAATGAGGTTTCTTTAGAAGTGTTTGTTGGGTTTCTAGGTTAGTCCCAAGATCAATTTAAGCATAGAAACATGTGTGAATACTCAAAAGAAGTATGGCAGAATCATACTTACAAAGATCGGCTTTTGCGATGCGAGGAATAACAAAAATCTTCAAGCTTTTCCTCCATGAAGCTCACGGTTTTGGCCTCCCTTTTTGTGCTCCATTTGTTCGGCCAAGCTCCAAGCTTGGGTGTGCATTCCATGCCCATGGGTGGGTTTCCCTATCACCTTCATAAGACTCCTAATGTGTGCTAGCACTCGGAAAAATTTGCCGCAAATCTTTCCCTTGTTCTTCATCTTGTTCTCGGCTTGAGAAGGAAGAAAGAAGAAAAAATGGCCCAAGGCCGAGAGATAGAGAGGAGAGAGTGAGAAAATGTGTGTTGGTTTTTGATTTCCAAAATCAAATAAAAGATATACCAAAATTCAACTTTCAAAATTGGTAAAAGCATTAAAGTAATCCAACCACCACCATCAATCATGAATAGTGACTAGTTGTCAATCACTCAAAGTGACAAGACATCCATCACTTGATTGACTAGTGATTTGACGCTTGATGTGACTTGTGGGCCGCACTTGAATTCGAAACGCGAGTGGGCCCGCAAACACTCCCGGGCTCGGGTTTGCTAATTCTGAATTAACGAATTTTCCGTTGCGACGTAATTAAATCAAATTTAATTAAATAATTATGCCTAGCGAAATTACTATTCACGTTGCTAACGAATTAATTCTAAATTAACTCGTTCGCCCGAATTAAAATCCAATTTCAATTCCGCGTCGAAATCTAATTTCGTATAATATATCGAATATATTATTTTATTGATTAATTCCAAATTAATCGTTGTCTCTCTTTAAATAATATTTTATCCTAGATAAAATATCTCCGTAATTAATCCCAGATTAATTTTCTCTCTCTTATAATTAATCCCAGATTAATAATGTGCGAGTCATACGTCATCGATGAATCTTCGGGAAGCGACCCATGAGATCCCCGGATATGTTGGCAGTAAATCCGATCGTCGGACTATCCGAACACGTATGTACCTAGTACTACATTTTTACCGATTTACAAGACATGGTTGGCTTCTAGCAAAGCAACGTGCCTTCCCAATTCTCCAGAAATATTCTTAAAGAAATATGTAATCTTTATCAAGCGTAGTATACATAGTATTGCGTATTACGTTCCAGTATCAGATGTCACGTGCTAGGCCTGGGGCTGGAATTGTGTCTGCCCCGTACGAAGCACATATCGGATCTCTGGTAACTAGTCTCTATAATCGGATAAACATGACCTAGTCATAATATCCCGATAGCTGCAGCATAAAAGAGCACCAGTTTCGTATCCTACGTGATCATCATCTCCACTATGACTGAAGTGATACGTACTTCCATTTCGACATCACACCCAATACACTACGATTCTCAATATACCCAGAAGAGGCGTACACAGAACCTATTAAAGTCCTGGACGACCAAAACCAAAGTATATTGATTGTCGCAAGTATTAGTGGTGCAAGTATCAGGTTAAGACCAATACACCTACCCTGATTCGGACTTCCATAGACACATAGTCATACTTCCAATGGAATTCTGAGGGGTCTATCCAGAGCGTAGCTGTTCCCGTACCATCAGTAAACACAACCTCCTATTACACTTGCATGAGTATCCAATACCCAAATATATGAGAACTATGCCGTTATGCTCCCACAACACGCACAAGTGTAATACTAGTCTTTTATGCATTATCGATGTCCAATCTCGATAATACTCTGACTAGGGATATTTAATGATTAAACCTTCGTGGATTGATACCGTGTCATATCATCTCAATCCGGAACTAATCATAAGGACATTCTATCATTTATATATCTTGGTAATCTAATTACAAATGATAAAAGGGTAATTTCCTTTGTCACATAGTTAATTTGTACAACAACACCATGATCTGTACAAATAGTGATGTTATGGGTCATAATTGTCCAACAATATCCCACTTGGCCTATAGCCAATCACTCAAGTGTCCCACACCCGAACTGTTGGAAAATCTAATCCATGTCCCAAGATCAAAAGATTCAAGCAAAATATATAAAAGAATGAACAATATTGAAGTATGGCGGAATCATACTCACAAAGATCGGATGGCGGATGCGTTTGATGAAACAAAACTTTCTCCTTTGTGCAGTGATGGATTCGGCCAAACAGAAAAGAGAAGCTCCAAGCAATTTTTGATCCTCCAAGCTCTAAGATGAGTTTCCCATAACACCTTTGTATGATCCCTTGATGGTGCTAGCCAAAGATGTGTTTTTATGTTCCAAACAAACACAAATTCTTCAAGTCTTGCCACAAAACAAATGAAGAAATGGAGAGCCAAAACTTGCTTACTGTTTTGGTAATTGAGAGGGAGGAGAGATCTGATTTTTTGTTACAAAAATCAATTTATATTTATGCCATAATATTTATTAATTAATAATAAACTTATGACACAAATCATGCAATGGCTTAGAGTGTCAAACACTCAATTTCCATGGCAAAACCCTGAGTGCATTGTACACTATCTCCATGCAATGCATCAACAATTAAATAATGCATATAATGACATGTGTCATGTGGGCCCTACACGTTTCCAAATGAAAGTGGGCCCACATGCACTCACGCGTTCGGGTCCGATATTTCCGAAATACCGAACTTATGTCGCGACGTTAATTAAATCGAATTTAAATAAATAATTGCGCCTACCGAAATCATTATTTACGTCGCTAACGAATTAATTCTAAATTAACTCGTTTGCCCGAATTAAAATCTAATTTTAATTTCGTGTCGAAATCGAATTTCGATTATTATATCGAATATAATAATTTTACGATTAATTCCAAATTAATCGTTCTCTCTCTTTATATAGTACTTTATCCAAGATAAAGTCTCTCCGTAATTAATCCAAGATTATCGAGTTTGAATCATACGTCATTGGTGAATCTTCGGGAAGCGACCCGAGAGACCTCTAGATATGTTGGCAGTAAATCCGGTTGTCAAACTATCCGAACACGTACGTACCAAGTACTACGTTTTTACCGATTTACAAGACAAGGTTAGCTTCTACTAGCAAAACGCCATGCCTACCCAATTCTCTAGAAATATTCTTACTGGAATATTAGATCTATAACAGGCGTAGTATACCGTAGTATAGTGTATATCGAACCAGTATCTGATGATCACATGTAAGGCCTGGGGCTGGAGATGTGTCTGCCCCGTACGATACACATATTGGACATCAAGCAACCAGTCTCTTTGAATCGGATAATCCTGACCTAGTCATATTATCCCGATGGTTGCAACATTATAGAGTACTAGTTCTGTATCCCTCGCGATCATCATCTCCATATGTCTGAAGTGATACTTCCATCTTGACATCACATCCAATACACTACGATTCTCGATAAACCCAGAAGAGGTGTACACAGAACCCGTTAAAGCCCTGGACCACGAAAACTAAAGTTTACCGATTGTCGTAAGTACTAGCGATGCAAATCTCAGGTTAAGATCATATGCACCTACCCTGAAGCGGACTCCCATAGACACGCAGACATACTAACAATGGGACTCCGCGGGGTCTATCCAGAGCGAAGCTGTTTTCCGTACCATCGTAAAACCTCCTACCACACTCCACCGCACTTGCATAAGTATCCTATACTTAAATATATGAGAACTATGCCGTTGTGCCCTCACAACATGAACGAGTGCAGTACTAGTCTATTCCGCATTATCGATGTCCAATCTCGATAATACTACGACTAGGGATATTTAATGATTAACCTTTATGGATTGATACTGTCTCATATCATCACAATCCGAACTAATCATAGGGACTTTTACCATTTATATATCAAAGTAAATAAATTACAAAACGGTAAAAGGCAATTTCATTACTACATAGTTAATTTTGTACAATAATACAATATCATTTACAAAATAGTGACGCTATGGGTCATTACTGTCTAACAATCTCCCACTTGGCCTATAGCCAGTCACTCAAGCATCTAATACCTGAACTATGTACATGTCGCTCAAACTTTTCCCGAGGAATAGCCTTCGTCAGCGGATCTGCAATATTTCCTCTGATGCGATCTTTTCGATCTTCACATCGCCACGATGTATGATCTCTCGAATCAGATGGAATCGTCGAAGAACATGTTTGGATCGTTGATGAGACCTTGGTTCCTTAGCTTGTGCTATAGCCCCGCTATTGTCACAATACAATGGAACGGGCTCAGCTGCTAACGGAAAGAATTACTCCTAATCCAATTAGAAATTTACGGATCCATCCAAACTGCCTCTTTTGCTGCTTCAGCTGCTGCAATGTACTCTGCTTCAGTTGTCGAATCGGCAACAGTATCTTGCTTGGAATTTCCAGCTCACTGCTCCGTTATTCAAGCAAAATATGTACCCGGTTTGCGACTTGAAGTCGTCTCTGTCGGTTTGGAAACTTGCATCGGTATACCCAGATACCTCAAGTTCTCCATCTCCTCCAGATTAAGAAAACATCCTTAGTTCTTTTAAGATACCTAAGGATATTCTTAACCGCCATCCAGTGATCCTGTCCTGGATCGGCCTGATATCGACTGCACATGCTCAAAGCATAGACACATCAGGTCGTGTACATATCATGGCATACATGATCGATCCGACTGCCGAGGCGAACGGAGTCCGACTCATGTTATCTCTCTCATCTTGTGTTTTAGGACACATGTCCCTAGATAGAAGACGCCATGTGATGTTGGCAACAGTCCCCTCTTGGACTGATCCATGTTGAATCTCTTCAACACTTTATCAATATATGTACTCTGAGAGAGTCCAAGTAGCCTTCTAGATCTATCCCGGTATCTTTATTCCTAGAATAAAAGCTGCTTCTCCCAGATCTTTCATGGAGAATTTCAATGAAAGCCAAGCTTTCACCGACGTTAACATGGGAATGTCATTGCCTATTAGCAATACATCGTCGACATAAAGGACAATAAAAGTCAGTGCACTCCCACTAACCTTCTTATATACACAAGGATCATCTACGTTTTGAATGAAATCATATTCTTTTATGACCTCATCAAAACATTGGTTCCATGACCTCGATGCTTGCTTCAGTCCATAAATGGACCGATTTAACTTACAAACCTTGTTTGCAAGTCTTGGTGCGATAAAACCGTCAGGTTGTTGCATATAAACATCCTCCAACAGGTTTCCGTTAAGGAAAGCGGTTTTAACGTCCATCTGCCATATTTCGTAATCGTAATATGCAGCTATTGCAAGCATTATCCGAATGGATTTAATCATGGCAACGGGTGAGAAAGTTTCGTCATAATCAACTCCAAGTTGTTGACGAACCACCCCCGCTACAGCCTTCGCTGTAGCCTAGCTTTGTACGTTGTACGTTGCCATCCATGTCTGTCTTCTTTTTGAAGACCCATTTGCATCCAATAGGCTTTACGCCTTCTGGTGCATCAACCAGTGTCCAAACTTGGTTGGTATACATGGAATCCATTTCGGCCTTCATGGCCTCTTGCCATAAAGTGGATTCGATACCTTGTATCGCTTCCTCACCGTAGCCGGTTCAGTATCCTCAATAAGATTAATATCTACATGAGGTGAGATCAGGAATCCATACCTCTCAGGTATTACCCTGACTCTCTCCGACCTACGTAGTCCTTGTGTAATTGAAGATTGTGGTTCAGTCTCATTGTGATGAGTCTCATGTTCTGTTCATGTTCCGTCTGATTCATTGCCAGGAACAGTATCACTACGACTTTCATCGAGTTCTACTTTCCTCCCACTAAACACTGCATTTAGGAATTCCTTCTCAAGGAAAACCGCATGTAGAGCAACAAATACTTTGTTCTCTTGTGGGTAATAGAAGTATATCCTTTGGTTTCCTTAGGATATCCAACAAATAGGCATTTATCTGATTTGGGTTCAAGTTTGGTACCTTCCAAACGTTTGACGTATGCCCAGCAACCCCAAATCTTCAGGAATGAGAAACACCTGGTTTCTTTCCTGTCCATATCTCATACGGAGTCTGTTCAACAGACTTTGACGGAACCCTATTCAAAATAAGAATTGCACTTTCTAATGCATGTCCCCAGAAGGATATAGGCAGCTCAGTGCGACTCATCATCGACCTTACCATGTCAAGCAAGGTACGGTTTCTCTCCGTTCAGACACACCATTTAATTGTGGTGTTCCAGGAGGAGTCCATTGTGAAAGAATACCATATTCTTTCAAGTAATCTTGAAACTCATTACTTAAGTATTCGCCACCACGGTCCGACCGTAATGTTTTAATACTCTACTCTTGCCTGTTTGTTTTTCAACTTCGTGTCGAAACTCTTTGAATTTCTCAAAAGTTTCCGACTTGTGCATCATTAGATACACATAACCATAACGTGATGCATCATCCGTAAAGGTTACGAAGTATCGATATCCACCTCTAGCCTGGCTAGACATGGGCCCACAAACGTCACTATGAACGAGGGCTAACAGTTCAGTGGCGCGTTCACCTTTACCACTAAAAGGTGATTTAGGCATTTTGCCTAATAAACAGGATTCGCAGACGTCATATGAATTTGGATCAAATCCGTCCAAGTACCCCCTCTTCGAAAGTGTGGATATGCGAGTCTTGTTGATGTGTCCCAGACGACAATGCCACAAATAAGTTTCTTCTTCTTTGAATTACTCATTTTGAGCCTTTTGTTTGTTATTTTACATTTTGGAGATTTATTTATATTCAAAATATAAAGACCATTATTTGCATCGCACTGCAAATTTTGCATCATTTTTATATAAATAACACCTGGTGTTTTTAAATACAAAAGTGTACCCATACTGGGTTAACAAAGATACAGAAATAATATTCTTAGTTAAACTAGGAACATAATAACAGTTCAAAAGTTTAAGTACATGCCCCGAGGGCAGTTCCAAAACAAAAGTGCCTACGACCAAACAAACAGCAACAGAAGTTCCATTTCCAACTCGTAGATCTACCTCCCCCGAAGCCAGTCTCCTGCTATCATGCAGATCCTGCACATCAGTACAAATATGAGAACCACACCAGAATCAAAAATCCAATTTTTATTAAGACTAGAAATAGTCATATTTATCTCAATAACAAACATACCTGAGGCCGGTGCCTTGCCCGCCTGTATGTCCTCCTTATGTCCCTTGTTCATGCGGCAGTCACGCTTCCAATGACCTTTCTTGCCGCATTTCAGGCAAACATCTTGAGACTTGTCCCTTGGCTTCCCAGAAGCCTTTGTTGACTTGGCCTTGCCTTTTGTTCTATGCTTTTTCTTCTTAACACCCCCAGTTGCCTTGAGCCCAGCTTTCGGCGTTTGAGATGTTGTTGCAAAGTGCGCCTCGCGCTTGTTGCCTTTCAGAAGCTCTTTCTATGACTCCTTGAGAATCGACAATAACTCTCCAAGAGTGTCATCCGAATTCATCATTTTGTAGTTGATGACAATCTGTTTCCAAGTATCGGGTAGTGACTGTAGAAGTACATCTATAGCCAGCTCAGCCTCCAAGACTATACCCATATTAGCCAGTTCATCAATATCGGCTATCATTTGAGTCCCATGGACCTCAACAGAACTACCATCAGTCATACGGGAGCGAAAGATTTTCTTCACCAACTCGTACCTCGCCATCCGCTTATTAGTGCGGTGAAGATCTCGCAATCTTGCCATCATATTATAAGGATCCAAGTCCCTATTTGGCGGCGAAAGTGTTGAGTCATTGAAGCAAGCATGATCGACTGAGCCGTGTCACAATCATCACTGTGAGTTTTCCATAACTCCAGCTCAAGTGGCTCAGTGGGCTTAGGCCCGAGAGGTCTTTGTATCGTATACAGTATCCTCTCCGCCCCAAGGACTATCCTTAGGTTCATTTCCCAATCAGCGAAGTTTGTCCCCTTAAAGACATTGTCACCCATGATGATGTCTCGGACATTTACCTTGCTTGCCATCTTAACTACTATAGTCCAACTATCTAGTTAACGATAAATGGGTACAGTCAAACTGTTACAAGAAAAATAACATTTTATTAGTCCAACTAATGTTAAAATATTGACGAAATAAATTTTGTAAGCGCGTAAAGCTAAGTATCTGAATGAAATTGCAAATTCAATACTAGCCTCCCACTATTTTCTACAAGTCTCTAACCCTCTGTTGAGTACTCGGGAAATCCAATTTCCTAGTGGGCTAGGATCCCGTTAAATATACACACAACCTTGACTTTGGCCAACAAGTTGTATGATATTTAACTAGGTAGATCTCGAAGATCAATTGGATCCCATCCAATTCCTAGATCCGGTAGGTGGACATCCAAGTCCGAAACATATATATCTAATACACATGTCAATGTATCCAATACATTTTCCTAACCATTTCTCTGATCAACTAAGCCTAAGCCTTGGCTTGCACAACAAACCTAATGATTCCAGTTAAGCGGGACCCATTGACGAGGAAAGTTTCGTAATCAATGTCGATGGACAAGAAGTGATCTTGACTTTGGCCAACAAATCACAACTTGGACAGGACACCGATGTGGAACAAAACTCTCATGATTCAAACACATCCTCAATTGACAAAGGTCTTGACTTTGGCCAACAAACCAATGCCAATTTCGGATCTTGAGAAAGAATCATTCAACGGAAGGAAAATCGCTTAATATTGTTTGAGGGATTTTTCGCGTAATTGGCAACCAATTAATTTATCTTTGTTAGGTCTCATCATCATACACCCTTAAGCATGCTTCTAAAACATCATAAAGCGCGTAAAGTAAAGTAATAGTGATATGCGGATGGATATATCAACACTTGTTCCTAGAACAAATCACTCCCTTTCCTCTCCCCGCTAGCACTATTCTACTTCTACCCAATTACATAATACAATAAGAGAAACCTCATTTACATTGAGGGGAATTAGGTGAGAAGAGAATACAAAGAGATAAAGAGATAAGGCTGGACACGCAGGTCCAATTTATAAATTCCAAATTTACAATAATTTTTTCTAAAATTACCCTTCCCTTCTAATATCCATCCGATATAATACTATTCATACAACACATCCACATTCATTCATTCAAGGCATGTTATACAACCAATCAAATCCAATTAATTAGTCTTTAATTAGGTGACAATACAATGTTCAAACAATTGTTTGCATTTGCGCGAGTCCAACTCGTTTTGAGAATAAATACTTATAGTATGAATTCATGAATTATATCGAACTACTTGTTAAATCCAATTTAAGTCGTATTCAATACTAATCCTTTTATTTAATTCTAAATTAAATATTTACACTTTTATTGTGCTTTTATAACTTAGATTCCAAATCTAGTACTATTGGGTCTCAAAGCCCAACCAACATCTAATGTCTGTTTAATTAAAGTCCGATGGGCTTTCTATTGATTTCTTTAGGCTTGGGCCTTGGTCAAGGTGATTAAAATGGTTCCGATTTCGTTTTCAATCCAATCGAGTTACAAATCATCATTCCATATTATTTCAAGTCATCTAATGTCTTAAAATTAAAAAATCATCTAGTCCACATGCTTGCATGTATTCGGCCAAGCCTCATTTGGGTTGGAAAAATTAATCCAATTTATTTTCCATGAAATTGATGATGTATAATCCAAATAACATACATCTAAGCATATTTAATCAAGCAAACTCATCAAATCATGCTTCATACAATTTTCCCCAAATAACATCCTAATATATTTGCATGCTCTTTAAGCTCAATGATACCATTGTTGGAAAATCTAATCCATGTCCCAAGATCAAAAGATTCAAGCAAAATATATAAAAGAATGAACAATATTGAAGTATGGCGGAATCATACTCACAAAGATCGGAATGCGGATGCGTTTGATGAAACAAAACTTTCTCCTTTGTGCAGTGATGGATTCGGCCAAACAGAAAAGAGAAGCTCCAAGCAATTTTTGATCCTTCCCAAGCTCTAAGATGAGTTTCCCATAACACCTTTGTATGATCCCTTGATGGTGCTAGCCAAAGATGTGTTTTTATGTTCCAAACAAACACAAATTCTTCAAGTCTTGCCACAAAACAAATGAAGAAATGGAGAGCCAAAACTTGCTTACTGTTTCGGTAATTTGAGAGGGAGGAGAGATCTGATTTTTTTTTACAAAAATCAATTTATATTTATGCCATAATATTTATTAATTAATAATAAACTTATGACACAAATCATGCAATGGCTTAGAGTGTCAAACACTCAATTTCCATGCAAAACCCTTGAGTGCATTGTACACTATCTCCATGCAATGCATCAACAATTAAATAATGCATATAATGACATGTGTCATGTGGGCCCTACACGTTTCCAAATGAAAGTGGGCCCACGTGCACTCACGCGTTCGGGTCCGATATTTCCGAAATACCGAACTTATGTCGCGACGTTAATTAAATCGAATTTAAATAAATAATTGCGCCTACCGAAATCATTATTTACGTCGCTAACGAATTAATTCTAAATTAACTCGTTTGCCCGAATTAAAATCTAATTTTAATTTCGTGTCGAAATCGAATTTCGATTATTATATCGAATATATAATTTTACGATTATTCCAAATTAATCGTTCTCTCTTCTTTATATAGTACTTTATCCAAGATAAAGTCTCTCCGTAATTAATCCAAGATTAATCGAGTTTGAATCATACGTCATTGGTGAATCTACGGGAAGCGAACCCAAGAGACCTCTAGATATGTTGGCAGTAAATCCGGTTGTCGAACTATCCGAACACGTACGTACCAAGTACTACGTTTTTACCGATTTACAAGACAAGGTTAGCTTCTAGCAAAATGCCATGCCTACCCAATTCTCTAGAAATATTCTTACTGGAATATTAGATCTATAACAGGCGTAGTATACCGTAGTATAGTGTATATCGAACCAGTATCTGATGATCACATGTAAGGCCTGGGGCTGGAGATGTGTCTGCCCCGTACGATACACATATCGACATCAAGCAACCAGTCTCTTTGAATCGGATAATCCTGACCTAGTCATATTATCCCGATGGTTGCAACCATTATAGAGTACTAGTTCTGTATCCCTCGCGATCATCATCTCCATATGTCTGAAGTGATACTTCCATCTTGACATCACATCCAATACACTACGATTCTCGATAAACCTAGAAGAGGTGTACACAGAACCCGTTAAAGCCCTGGACCACGAAAACTAAGTTTACCGATTGTCGTAAGTACTAGCGATGCAAATCTCAGGTTAAGATCATATGCACCTACCCTGGAGCGGACTCCCATAGACACGCAGACATACTACCAATGGGACTCCGCGGGGTCTATCCAGAGCGAAGCTGTTTTCCGTACCATCGGTAAAACACAACCTCCTACCGCACTTGCATAAGTATCCTATACTTAAATATATGAGAACTATGCCGTTGTGCCCTCACAACATGCACGAGTGCAGTACTAGTCTATTCCGCATTATCGATGTCCAATCTCGATAATACTACGACTAGGGATATTTAATGATTAAACCTTTATGGATTGATACTGTCTCATATCATCACAATCCGGAACTAATCATAGGGACTTTTACCATTTATATATCAAAGTAAATAAATTACAAAACGGTAAAAGGCAATTTCATTACTACATAGTTAATTTTGTACAATAATACAATATCATTTACAAAATAGTGACGCTATGGGTCATTACTGTCTAACACGAACTATGTACGGTTCGCTCAAACTTCTGCTGAGAAAACACTTTCGTCAGCAGATTTGCAGTGTTATCATCTGATGCGATTTATTCGATCATCACATCGCCACGATGTATGATCCGAACAAATCAGATGAATATTTGAAGTATATATCTGGATCATTGATGAGACCATTAATTCTTTAGTCTGTGCTGTAGCCTAGCTCAGCTGCTAATAGAACTACTAATAATCTGATTAGGATTATTATTGACCCAAATGTCTTCTATTGCTGCCTCAGCTGCAGCAATAACCCGCTTTTGTTGTTTATTCGGCAACAGTGTCTTGCTCGAAAGATTTCCAGCTCACTGTTCCGTTATTCAAACTATATAGTACCTTTGTTACGACTTATAGTCATTTATTCGGTTAGGAAAGTTCTCATTCTCCATAGTTTAAGAAAGCATCCTTAGTTCATCTAAGATACTAATGAATGTTCTTAACATCAATCCAGTGACCATCACTTGGATTGGCCTGATTGCGACTCCATATGCTCAAAGCGTATGAGACACCAGGTCGCGTACATTTTTCAATGTACGAGTTTTCGGAGAGTGCCAACAACTTTTAGATCTATCCCAGTAGATCCTTATTCCTAGAATAAAGGTTGTCTCTCCCAAGAATTATACGGAGAATTTTCATGAAAACCAAGCTTTCACCGACTGTCTTATGGGAATATCATTTCCAAGAAAGGATATGTCATCATTATATAGGACATTCATTGTTAGTGCGCTCCCACTAACCTTCTTATATACACAAGAATCATTTTTGTTTTGAATTAAATCACACACCATTATGATTACATCAAAACGACAATTCCAAGAACGCAATGCTTGCTTCAATCCATAAATGGATCAAATAACTTGCAAACCTTGTTTGCTCGTTTTGGTACGACAAAACCGTCAAGATGTTATAAACATCCTCCAAAAGGTTTCCGTTTAAGGAAAGTGATTTTGACGTTCAGCTGCCATATTTCATGAATGAAACATACAGCATCAGCAAGCATTATCCAAATGGATTTAACCATGGCAACGAGTAAAATTTTTCGTCGTAATCGACACAATATTGATAACGATACCTTTTCGCTACAAGCCTAGCTTTGTGCGTTTGTATGTTGCCATCCATGTATGTCTTCCTTGAAGACTTACATAGTACCAATAGCCACAATGCCTTTCGGTACATCAACCAGTGTCTAAACTTGGTTGGTATACATGGAATCCATTTCGGACATCATGGCACTTTTCCATAATTGGGGGTCAATACCTTGTATCACTTCCTCATACGTAGTCAGTTTGTCTTCCTCAATAAGATTGACATCTTTACGAGGTGAGATCAAAAACCCATACCTCCCAGGTTGTTTTCTGACTCTCTCCGATTTACGCGGTTCTTGTGTATTCGAAGATTATTGGTATAGTTTCATCCTATATGAACTATTTATGTTCCGTTAAAGAATCGGTGCCTGGAATAATATTACTTCGATTTTCATCGAGTTTTACTTTCCTCCCACTTACCACTGCATATCGGTATTCCTCTTAGGAAAACCGCATGGTGAGCAACAATTAAATTGTTCTCATGTGAGTTGTATAAGTACTATACTTTGGTTTCCCTAGGATAACCCACAATTTAGGCACTTATCCGATTTGGGTTTTAGTTTGGTATCATCCAAACATATGCCCAGCATTCCCAAATCTTCAGGAATGAGAAAACCCGATTTCTTTCCTGTTCATATCTAATATGAAGTCTGTCTAACAGATTTTTATGGAACCTTATTCAAAATAAGTTTTTCACTGTTTAATGCTTATCCCCAGAAGGAAATGGTAGCTCAGAGCGACTCATGATTAACCTTATCATGTCCAACAAGGTTCGGTTTCTCTGTTCGGACACACCGTCAAATTGACGTGTTTCGGGAGGAGTCCTCATTGAAAGAATACTATACTCTTTCAAGTATTTGATAAACTTATTGCTTAAGTATTTTCATCATGGTCTAATCATGATGTTTAATACCTTAGCCGATCTGTTTGTCTACTTCGTGTTGAAACTCTTTGAATTCATCAAAAGTTTCCGATCTGTGTTTCACAAGAAACACATAACCATAACGCCATGCCACATCCGTAAAGGTTTCGAAGTATTCATATCCACCTCTAGCCTAGCTAGAGATGGGCCCAGTTATGTCACTATGAACGAGGGCTAACAGATCAGTGACATTTGCACTTTTACCAAGTAAAAGGTGTTTTAGGCACTTTGCCTAATAAACCCGATTCGTAGACTTTATTTGATTAGAATCAAATCTATCATAGTATCCACTATTCAAAAGTATGGATATACGAGTCTTGTTTAATGTGTCATAGACAACAATGCCACAAATAATCCACTCTTCAAAAGTATTGATATACGAGTCTTGTTTAATGTGTCATAGACAACAATGCCACAAATAAGTCTCAACTGATTAATTCAGTTTGAGCTATTTGTTTGTCATGTTATATGTTTGAGATTTATTTATATTCAAAATATAAATACTGTATTCACATCTAATGTGCTTATCTCAATATCATCTTTATAAAATAAAACACTTTAATGTTCTAGAATAAAGGTATACCCGCAACGGTTTAAACCATGATATAGAGATAATATTTCTAGTCAAACTAGTTACATTCTAACAGTTTCCTAATTTAAGTACATACCCGAAGGGTAGTTCCTAAACTTAGGTATCTACGATTAAAACAGGGACTGTCGTCCCGTTTTCGACTCGCAGATAAATCTCAACTGAGGTCAGTATCCTGCTTATCAGCAGATTCTGCACACCAGTACGTATATTTATGTACAACACTTAGTATCTAAAATCCAATTTTAATACTAGTAGTGAATATATTTATGACAAACATTCTTGAAGTCAGAGCTTTGCCCGTCTTCAATTCCTTCATGTCTGCCTTGTCCATACGGCAATCACGCTTCAGTGACCCCGTTTGCCACAATTTAGGCCGACATCTTGGGATATGTCCTTTGTCTTCCTAGAAGACTATAATGACTTTGCCTTTGCCCCTTTTCCACACCCCAGAAGCCTTTGGCCAAGCCTTGGCCTTTTGGGATGTCGAAGTAAGATGCGCCTTGCTCTTCTTGCCCTATTGCAAACTCTGGCTTTGTCTCCTTGAGTATAGCCATTAACTCTCCAAGAGTTTACTATTGCAATTTGTACTTCTAAGATCTAAGAATAAATCTATGAAGATCCTTCAATTTCAATATCATACTATATTGATCTAATCCATAATTATGACTAAGAAATTAAGGAGTCTTTGCGGCAAGCTTAACGGATTAAGCACTAAAGTTATCATCACATGAATATTCCAAATATAATGTTCTACTATTTGCTCAACTCCGGGCTTAGGCTCGAGACGTCACTCTATCAAATAAAGTAACTTCTCGGTCCCCAGGACTATCCTGAGATTTTATTCCCAATCTGAAAATTAAAGCATTTAAATACATTTTCACCCAGGATTATGTTCTAAACGTTAATCTTTCAGTTATCTTGATTCCAATAGTCCAACTATCGAATCAACGATTTTAGGTACTATTTATTATAATGATTACTATAGTCTAACTATATAATCAACTATAATTTAATAGGTTAAATTCAATTTTATTGATTACTATAATCCAATTATAAAATCAACTATTAATTGAAGTAGTTTGAATACAGTCCAACTGTTTAATTTAAAACAACATTAAATATTAGTCCAACTAATATATTAATTATATTGACGAAAAATTGAAATGAGCGTGTATTGGCAAGTAACTAAACGAATATTGCAAATTTAATACTTGCCTCCCACTATTTTTCGGCGAGCCTTTAACCCTATGTGGAGTACTCGGGAAACCTTATTTCCTAGTGGGCTAGGATTCCGTTAAATAACACACAATCTTGACTTTGGCCAACAAATTATATGATAATTAACTAGGTAGATCTCTAAGATCAATTGGATCTCATCCAATTCCTAGATCCAGTAGGTGGACATCCAAGTCCGAAACATATATCTTATATATGCCAATATATCCAATATATTCCCTAACCTTTTTCCTCTGAATCAACTAAGCCTTGGCTTTGGCACAACAAACTTAATGATCCCAGTTAAGCGGAACCCATTGACCTTGGAAAGCGTAATCGATGTCGATGGACAGAAATGATCTTGACATTGGCCAACAAATCACAACTTGGACAAGACACCGATATGGAACAAAGCTTTCATGATTCAAAACACATCCGCGACAGACAAAGGTCTTGACTTTGGCCAACAAACCAGTGCCAATCTTGGATCTTGAGTAAGAATCACTCAATGGAAGGAAAACACGCTTAATATGTGTTGAGGGTTTTTCGCGTATTGGCAACCAATTAATTATCTTTGTTAAGGTCTCATCATCATACACCTTTAAACATGCATTCTAAAAACATAATAAGGCGTATATAAATAAATATAATAATGATATGCGGATGGATACTTAACACATTGTTCCTAGAACAAATCTCTCCATTTCCTCTCTCCCGCTAGCACAAATATTACTTCTACCCCATTACATAACACTTCTAAAGAAACCTCATTTACATTGAGGGGAATAGGTGAGAAGAGAAATACACAGAGTCAAGAGGTAATAGGCTGGACACGCAGGTCCAATTTAATAAATTCTAAATTTATTACAACGATTTCCAAAATTGCCCTCACCCATCTAATATCCATCTGATATACATTATTCATGCATCGCATTCATGTATTCACACAAAGCATGTTATCAATCAATCTAATCCAATTAATTAATCTGAAAATTAATGACCATCCATGTTCAAACAACGATTTGATTTGCGCGAGTCTAACTCGTTTTACGAATAAGTACTCAAAGTACGAATTCTTGAATTATATTAAACTACAATATTAAATCCAATTAATTTGTATTTAATACTAATTCTATATTCAATTCTAAATTAAATAATTACACTTTTAATGTGCCTTTACGACTTAGATTCAAATCTAATCGTTACGGGTCTCAAAGCCCAATTAACATCCAATGTCAATTTAATTAAAGTCCAATGAGCTTTCAATTAATTTCTTAAGGCATGGAATTTTGGTCAATATGGGTCAAACCCAAATACCAAAGCCCATTTAAGGAATCACCCTTATTTGCCAAGAAACCATTTAGGCCCATTAGACCCAATTAAAATTAAAGGTCCATTAAGTTATATTTGGACTTTATGGATATGGTTTTGGGCCTAATTGGATCCAACCAATTAGCCTAAACCAAACTAGGCCCAACCAAGCCCATTAAGCCCAAATACAACTTTTCAAGCCCAAATCAAAATTTGGCCCAATTAATTAAATCACAAAATTCCAAATTTCACAATTCAATTAATCTAAGTGTATAGCCATAATTAATTAGTCAAATTAACATTTCCAAAACACCAATTTACTCAATTAATTATGCTTATCATCATCAACTTATGTCCAACACAATTGAATCAAAAAATCAATATTTTCATGCTTCATTATTCACGGCAATTAGGGTTTCATGTCTGATTCCGAATTGAATCCAATTAAATCCTAAATCAACATTTCCCAAGTCATTCAAACTCATCCAATGATTCAAAAAACAAAAATCACCATGAATTTAGGTAGCATTACATTCGGCCAAGCCAAATATATTGGGGAAAAATTGATCCAATCTATTTTTCACAAAATTGATCACAAACAACTCCAAGTCATTTATATACATTATTCAATTTAACCCAATTTTACCCTAAGTACATTTCATGCTCAAAATGGCTCAAGATACCATTGTTGGGTTTCTAGGTTAGTCCCAAGATCAATTTAAGCATAGAAACATGTGTGAATACTCAAAAGAAGTATGGCAGAATCATACTTACAAAGATCGGCTTTTGCGATGTGAGGAACAAAACAAATCTTCAAGCTTTCCTCCATGAAGCTCACGGTTTTGGCCTCCCTTTTTGTGCTCCATTTGTTCGGCCAAGCTCCAAGCGGGTGTGCATTCCATGCCCATGGGTGGGTTTCCCTATCACCTTCATAAGACTCCTAATGTGTGCTAGCACTCGGAAAAATTTGCCGCAAATCTTTCCCTTGTTCTTCATCTTGTTCTCGGCTTGAGAAGGAAGAAAGAAGAAAAAATAGCCCAAGGCCGAGAGATAAAGAGGAGAGAGTGAGAAAATGTGTGTTGGTTTTTGATTTCCAAAATCAAATAAAAGATATACCAAATTCAACTTTCAAAATTGGTACAAGCATTAAAGCCATCCAACCACCACCATCAATCATGAATAGTGACTAGTTGTCAATCACTCAAAGTGACAAGACATCCATCACTTGATTGACTAGTGATTTGACGCTTGATGTGACTTGTGGGCCACACTTGAATTCAAAACGGGAGTGGGCCCGCAAACACTCATGGGCTCGGGTTCGCTAATTCTGAATTAACGAATTTTCCGTTGTGACGTAATTAAATCAAATTTAATTAAATAATTATGCCTAGCAAAATTACTATTCACGTCGCTAACGAATTAATTCTAAATTAACTCGTTCGCCTGAATTAAAATCTAATTTCAATTCCGCGTCGAAATCTAATTTCGTATAATATATCGAATATATTATTTTATTGATTAATTCCAAATTAATCGTTGTCTCTCTTTAAATAATATTTTATCCCAGATTAAATATCTCCGTAATTAATCCCAGATTAATTTTCTCTCTCTTATAATTAATCCCAGATTAATAATGTGCGAGTCATACGTCATCAGTGAATCTTCGGAAAGCGACCCATGAGATCCCCGGATATGTTGGCAGTAAATCCGGTCGTCGGACTATCCGAACACGTACGTACCTAGTACTACATTTTTACCGATTTACAAGACATGGTTGGCTTTTAGCAAAGCAACGTGCCTTCCCAATTCTCCAGAAATATTCTTAAAGGATTATGTAATCTTTATCAGGCGTAGTATACGTAGTATTGTGTATTATGATCGAGTATCGGATGTCACGTGCTAGGCCTGGGGCTGGAATTGTGTATGCCCCGTACGAAGCACATATCAGATCTCTGGTAACTAGTCTCTATAATCGGATAAACATGACCTAGTCATAATATCCCGATAGCTGCAGCATAAAAGAGCACAAGTTCTGTATCCTACGTGATCATCATCTCCACTATGACTGAAGTGATACTTCCATCTCGACATCACACCCAATACACTACGATTCTCAATATACCCAGAAGAGGCGTACACAGAACCTGTTAAAGCCCTGGACGACCAAAACCAAAGTATATTGATTGTCGCAAGTATTAGCGGTGCAAGTCTTAGGTTAAGACCAAATACACCTACCCTGATTCAGACTTCCATAGACACATAGTCATACTACCAATGGAATTCCGAGGGGTCTATCCAGAGCGAAGCTGTTCCCGTACCATCGGTAAACACAACAACCTATTACACTTGCATGAGTATCCAATACTCAAATTTATGAGAACTATGCCGTTATGCTCCCACAACACGCACAAGTGTAATACTAGTCTTTTACGCATTATCGATGTCCAATCTCGATAATACTATGACTAGGGATATTTAATGATTAAACCTTTGTGGATTGATACTGTCTCATATCATCTCAATCCGGAACTAATCATATGGACCTTCTATCATTTATATTTGGTAATTTAATTACAAATGATAAAAGGGCAATTTTCTTTGTCACATAGTTAATTTGTACAACAACACCATGATCTGTACAAATAGTGTTGCTATGGGTCATAATTGTCCAACAGTGTTATGTAATTGGATAGAAGTAAGATTTGTGCTAGCGGGAGAGAGGAAAGGGAGATATTTGTTCTAGGAACAAAATGTTTTAAATATCCATCCGCATATCATTATTAATTTATTTATCGCGCCTTATTATGCTTTTAGAATGCATGGTTAAGGGTGTATGATGAGACCTAATCAAAGATAATTAATTGGTTGCCAATTACGCGAAAAACCTCAACAAATATTAAGCGTTTTTCCTTCCATTGAATGATTCATTCTCAAGATCCAAGATTGGCACTGGTTTGTTGGCCAAAGTCAAGACCTTTGTCCATCGCGGATGTGTTTGAATCATGAAGGCTTTGTTCCATATCGCATGTCTTGTCCAAGTTGTGATTTGTTGGCCAAAGTCAAGATCACTTATTGTCCATCGACATCGATTACGAAGCTTTCCAAGGTCAATGGGTCCCGCTTAACTGGAATCATTAAGTTTGTTGTGCCAAAGCCAAGGCTTAGTTGATTCAGAGGAAAAAGGTTAGGCAATATATCAGATATATTAGCATATGTTAGATATATGTTTCGGACTTGGATGTCCACCTACTGGATCCAGGAATTGGATGAGATCCAATTGATCTTAAAGATCTATCTAGTTAAATATCATACAGCTTGTTGGCCAAAGTCAAGGTTGGTGTTATTTAACGGGATCCTAGCCCACTAGGAAACAAGGTTTTTCTAGTACTCAACAGCGGGTTAGAGGCTCGCCGAAAAACAGTGGGAGGCATGTATTAAATTTGCAATTTCGTTTATATACTTGCCAATACGCGCTCATTTCAATTTTTCCTTATTATACAAATAAATATATTTGTTGGACTAATATTTAATTGTTGTTTAAAATAAAACAGTTGGACTGTATTCAAACTACTTCAATTATAGTTGATTATATAATTGGATTATAGTAATCAATATATTTGAATTTAACCAATCAAATTATAGTTGATTATATAGATAGACTATAGTAATCATTATATTTAATAGTACCCAAAATCGTTGATTGGATAGTTGGACTATAGCAATTAAGATAACTGAAAGATTAGTGTTTAGAACATTATCCTGGGTGAAAATATTTTTAAACGGCTTTAATTTTCAAATTGGGAATAGAACCTCAGGATAGTCCTGGGAATTGGAAGTTATTCTATTTGATAGAATTACATCTCGGGCCTAAGCCCGGAGTTGAGCAAATAGTAGAATATGATCTTTGGAAGATTTATGTGATGATAACTTTAGTGCTCAATCCTTTATGCTAGATGCAATGACACTTTAATTTCATGTCAAAATTAAGGATTAGATCATTGTACCATGATGTTGAAATTAAAGATCTTCATAGATTTATTCTTAAATCTTAGAAGTACAATTGAAAGAAGCTCTCTTTTGCTCACGTATGTCAGAGGGTACATCTGTCGAGCACTAGGTGTCGCAGATGATTGCTGACATCGATAAGCAAGGTTAGCTGGGCATTACCTACGTGCCGAGACTACCAAAGATTTGATCTTATAGTCTCTACCCGACAGCTGGGGCAGGTTCATTATGATCCAAGAGTAAACTCTTGGAGAGTTGATGGCTATGCTCTAGGAGGCAGAGCTTCTAAAATGGGCAAAGGCAAAATCATTACAGTCTTCTAGGAAGACAAATGACATATCCCAAGATGTCTGCCTAAAATATGGAAAACAGGGTCACTGGAAGCGTGACTGCCGTATGGACAAGGCAGACATGAAGGAAGTGAAGGCGGGGCAAGGCTCCGGCTTTAAGTATGTTTGTCATAAACATGTTCAATATTAGTTTCAAAATTGGATTTTTTATACTAGATGTGGTACATTAGATATGTACTAATGTGGGGAATCTGCTGATTAGCAGGATACTGACTTCAGTTGAGATTGATCTGCGAATCAGAAACGGGACAATAGTCGTTGTTTTAACCATATAAACCTAAGTTTAGGAACTACCCTTCTGGGTAAGTACTTAAATTAGGAAACTGTTATAATGTACCTAGTTTGACTAGAATATTATCTCTATATCAGAGTATACCTCGTTGCAGGTATACCTTTATATTCTAGAACACTAAAGTGTTTTATTTTATAAAGATGATATTGAGATAAACACATTAGATGTGAACAACGGTATTTATATTTTGAATATAAATGAATCTCAAACGTATAACATGACAGACAAATAGCTCAAACTGAATTAATCAGATGAGACTTATTTGTGGCATTGTTGTCTGGGACACATCAAACAAGACTCGTATATCCACACTTTTAAAGAGTGGATACTAGGAAAAATTTGATTCTATTCAAATAATGTCTACGAATCTAGTTTATTAGGCAAAGTGCCTAAAACACCTTTTGCTTGGTAAAAGTGCAAGTGCCACCGATTTGTTAGCCCTTGTTCATAGTGACGTAAGTGGGACCATATCTAGCGAGGCTAGAAGTGGATATGAATAATTCGTAACCTTTATGGATGTGGCATCGCGTTATGGTTATGTGTTTCAGAAGAAACACAAATCGGAAACTTTTGATAAATTCAAAGAGTTTCAGCACGAAGTATAAAAACAGATCGGCAAGAGTATTAAAACCGTCACGGTTAGACCGTGGTGGAAAATACTTAAGCAATAAGTTTCTTGATTACATGAAAGAGTATAGTATTCTTTCATAGTGGACTCCTCCCGGAACACCTCAATAAGATGGTGTGTCCGAACGGAGAAACCGAATTTTGTTAGACATGATAAGGTTAATTATGAGTCGCTCTGAGCTACCATTTTCCTTCTAGAGATACGCATTAAACAGTGCAAAACTTATTTTGAATAAGGTTCCACGAAAATCTGTTTGACAGACTTCATATTAGATATGAACATGAAAGAAACCGGGTTTTCTCATTCCTGAAGATTTGGGAATGCTAGGCATATGTTTGGATGATATCAAACTAGAACCCAAATCAGATAAGTGCCTAATTTGTAGGTTATCCTAGGGAAACCAAAGTATAATACTTATACAACTCACAAGAGAACAATGTAATTGTTGCTCGCCATCCGGTTTTCCTAAGAGGAATACCTATATGCAGTGGTAAGTTTGAGGAAAGTAAAACTCGATGAAAATCGGAGTGATACTGTTCCAGGCACCGAGTTCTTAATGGAACACAAATAGTTCATCAGGGATGAAACTATACCAATAATCTTCAAATACACAAGAACTGCGCAAGTCGGAGACAGTCAAAAAACAACCTGGGAGGTATAGGTTTCTGATCTCACCTCGTAAAGATGTCAATCTTATTGAGGAAGATAAACCGACTACGTATGAGGAAGTGATACAAGGTATCGACTCCCTATTATGGCAAAGTGCCATGATGGCCGAAATGGATTCCATGTATACCAACCAAGTTTGGACACTGGTTGTTGTACCGGAAGGCATTGTGCCTATTGGTACTAAATGAGTCTTCAAGGAAGACAAACATGGATGGCAACATACAAACGTACAGAGCTAGGCTTGTAGCGAAAAGGTATCATTATCAACATTATGTCGATTACGACGAAACCTTTTACTCGTTGCCATGGTTAAATCCATTTGGATAATGCTTGCTTATGCTGCATGTTTCATTTATGAAATATGTCAACTGAACGTCAAAATCAATTTCCTTAAACGGAAACCTTTTGGAGGATGTTTACAACATCTTGACGATTTTTTCGTACCAAAACGAGCAAACAAGGTTTACAAGTTGAATCGATCCATTTATGGATTGAAGCAAGCATTACGTTCTTGGAACCAGCATTTTGATGTAATCATAATGGCGTATGATTTAATTCAAAACGAAAATAATTCTTGTGTATATAAGAAGGTTAGTGGGAGCGCACTGACAATGATTGTCCTATAAAATGATGACATATCATTTCTTGGAAATGACATTCCCATAATACAATCGGTGAAAGCCTGGCTTTCATGAAAATTCTCCGTAGAATACTTGGGAGAGACAACCTTTATTCTAGGAATAAAGATTTACTGGGATAGATCTAAAAGTTGTTGGCACTCTCTGAGAACTCGTACATTGAAAAATATGTACGCGACCTGGTGTCTTATATGCTTTGAGCATATGGAGTCACAATCAGGCCAATCCAAAGGATAGTCACTGGATTGATGTTAAGAACATCCTTACGTATCTTAGATGAACTAAGGATACTTTCTTAAGCTATGGAGAAGGAGAACTTGAAGTGACTGCGTTCACCGTTGCAAGTTTCCTAACCGATAAAAATGACTATAAATCGTAATAAAGTTACTATATAGTTTGAATAACAGAACAGTGAGGCAGCAATAGCTGCAGCTAAGGCCTGATTGTGAATAAACAACAAAAGTGGAATATTACTGCAGCTAAGGCAGCAATAGAAGCACTTTGGATCTATATAATTCTAATTGGATTAGGAGTAGTTCTGTTAGCAGCCGAGCTAGGCTACAACACAGGCTAAAGATTAATGGTCTCATCAACGATCCAAGTATATACTTCAACTATTCATCTTATTCGTTCGGATCATACGTCGTGGTGATGTGATGATCGAATAAATCGCATCAAATGATAACATTACAAATCCACTGACGAAAGCAGTTTCTCAGCAGAAGTTTGAGCGAACCGTACATAGTTCAAATGTAGGACACTTGAGTGATTGGCTATAGGCCAAGTGGAGATTGTTGGACAATTATGACCTATATCATCACTATTTGTACAAAACATGGTATTGTTGTACAAATTAACAATGTGACAAAGAAAATTGCTCTTTTATCATTTGTAATTAGATTACCGGGATATATAAATGATAAAAGTCCATATGATTAGTTCCGGATTAATAAGATATGAGACAGTATTAATCCACTAAGGTTTAATCATTAAAACATCCCTAGTCATAGTATTATCGAGATTGGACATCGATAATGCGGAATAGACTAGTATTGCACTTGTGCGTGTTATGGGAGCATAACGACATAGTTCTCATATATTTAAGTATTGGATACTTATACAAGTGTGATAGAAAGTTGTGTTTACCGATGGTACGGAAACAGCTTCGCTCTGGATAGACCCCTCGGAATTCCATTGGTAGTATGACTATGTGTCTATGGAAGTCCGAATCAGGGTAGGTGTATTTGGTCTTAACCTGAGACTTACATCGCTGTAGGACACAGGACCTGAGCGACGCCGTTCCTAGGCTCGCTGCACTAGTTTGGGAAGTACTGAATAACATGGAGTCGCCACCCGGTGTGAACCGGGACAAAGATTTAAGGCCGCACTCACCCCTCGCAAGGGAAGACCTCAAACCGTTGGGTTCGGAATGGTCCCTTACTCATGTCACTTGTAATGAAAGGATTTATGTAATAATTTAATCAAGCTTAAGTAACACTTATTTCCAAGAGTATCATGCTTCTAAATTCTCATGTGTAAAATAAAACTTATGTACGCATTTCGCATATATCTTACATTTAAATTTGCATGCTTAACATATATCAAGATAGCAACTACCATACAACTTTACTTGCATATTACATTCAGGAAAACACAAGCACACATATTAACCATACAAGCACACATGTTAACCATACAAGCACACATATGGGCACTTTTCCAAGTGGTACGTGGAATTGCAGCCCAAGTACAGACCGCACTACCGTCCATTCGGAATCGGCTACGGAATTTACGTCTGGGTTTCCATCCGATATACCGCAAGAAATAATACTCAAATGTTATCATGACACAAGCATATGAATTGTAATACATCAACATATTTGCATTTATACATGTGGAGATAGCTACTAGGAAAACTATGCATGAAATCTAATGAAAAAGACTCAGTTCAGTGTGTTCGCGTTCGTAAACGCGTTCGAACGGAAATGAAACAGAATGTTCACGTTCGAGTAGCGTTCGTAAACGCGTTCGAACGGAACCAGACCTGATGCATTATGAAACTAAGACAGTGGGTGCGCGTTCGTGTAGCATTCGTAAACGCGTTCGAACGGAAAACAGAAGGTTCACGTTCGTATGGCGTTTGTTAACGCGTTCGAACGGAAATGAGACGGAATGCTCACATTCGTATGGCGTTTGTTAACGCGTTCGAACGGAAATGAGACAGAATGCTCACGTTCGTATGGCGTTTGTTAACGCGTTCGAACGGAAATGAGACCTGACACATGATAAGGCAAAAACACATGCGCGTTCGAGTTGCGTTCTTAAACGCGTTCGAATGGGAACAGACCTGATGCATGAAATGGGACGCAATACATGAACACAAAATAAAAGGGCGCGGCGAAGTACTACCGTAAAGGTGACCTTTTGGGGCTCTTGATCTCTCAAAGAGATGACCTTTAGACCAACATACTAAGCCCATGCGCATCACATCACACATACAAGAATAGAACCAATCATATCAACCAAGTATGCCCGATTGAACACATCTTACATCCAATCTGAACACACATCAACCGGCGCGGCAAAGCATCATGGTAACGGGTTTTAACCCCTCCCCATAAGGGATCTTTCATTCCACTTACTAAGCCCATGCGCTTGATTGAACCATACATAAAAGATAATAATGTCAAACTAAGTATTGCCCGATTGAACGTATCTCGCATCCAACCGAACACACATCAACGGCGCGGCGAAGTAGTGTCATAAAGGTGGCCTTTTCGGCTCTTTATCTCCCAAATGGAGGACCTTTGGACTAACTCACTAAGCCCATGCGCTTGGTTGAATCATGCATAACTAAACAACATATTGAATTCAAGTAAAGAAAACTAAATAAATAAAAGCAACACAACAAAAGAAAGATAGTGCCGTTTACCCAAGCGGTACGTGGAGTTGTGGCCCGAGTACAGATCATATTACCGTCCATTCGGAATCGGCTATGAAATTTATGTCCGGGTTCCATCCGATATACCGCGAGAATTGACACATCTCTCATTCATCCAATACCCACAACATACATCATACACACAACGGATACCACAAATACAGAAAATATAATCAAAATAAATGACCAGAAAATAAAATGAGAATAAGTGTGAAAGATACCCTCAGGTCTAACCTTTTAAGCCGTCTCTCGGACTCGCGTTCCACGGAAATCGAAAGGGGGTAAAGCTCCGCAACTTTCTGGTCCACTGGTTCAACGTCCTAGCTCACTGCTTAGCTATTTTGCTTACGGTTCAAACTCCGTTCTGCTCCTATTCGGCTTCTGTCTTGCTGCTCACTGCACGGGCCACCTGTTTTAACGTTTCCAATAAACTTATTCCAAGTTTGTGTGGGTTCTTAGTGCAATTATATGTGATTATTTTTAAGATTATCTATGCAGTTTTTATGTTACTGTTTTTTAAGTATTTGGGCTACTGTTTTAAGGTAATCTAGGAGGTTGTTTGGGCGTGTTGTAGGATTCGGCTAAGGGTGAGTTTGGTGCTTTAGATTCGGCTATGGAGGGTGGTTGTAGGTGCTTTGGATTCGACTATGGAAGGTGGTGACTTGTGGTGGTTTCTTTGTTTTCTTTCTTGTGTATGTGTGAAGTGTTTTCTCTTTTGTTTAGTCTTGGGTGTGTAGAGAGAGTCTAGAGAGATTTCGAGAGAGTTTGGGTGTGATTTTACGTGTCAAGGAGATGATAGCTTTGGTTAGGGGTTGTTTATATAGAGAAGGGTTAGGGTTGACAAGGGAAGGGATTTTGGGCATTTAATTAGGATATGATTTAGTTTTAAACAAGGAAATCAAAGGATTGAGGGGGGGACAAAATATTTTATTTTAGGAAGTCAACTAATTTAACTTGGTGTATATCTCATTGAATTAGGAAGTCAATATTTGATTGGCTTTAATTGGTTAAGATTGATTTTAATTAGGCAAATCTTATTTTTAGTTTTAGTATATAATATATTTGATTATTTATATTAGGCATGATTTTATTTAATTGGTAAATGATTTAAATATTTTATTTTATGTTTAATATTTATTTATTTAATTGGGATGTGTTTTATGGGCTTTGGGGAGCTAAATGGGCTGGGGTGTGAGGCTAGCAGCAAAACCAGAATTACCGGCTCCGTTCGAACGCCTCCTCGCACGCGGCACGAACGTCCGCAATCTGCACGAGGTTCGAACGAAGTAACGAACGCAGCACCAACGAAGACAGTGAGCTTGTTTATCCTGAATTTCCCCTTCCGATATCCGTTTCCCGCGGCTTTCATGACTCAAAAGGTAGTGCCTCCAAATGAGGCTCATCATCGGGTTTCACATGCGAAAATGCAATGCCTACAGTCGCCCCCACTTTGATGGGACTTGTGCAGTGCGTGACAGTGACAGTCCTATCAAAGTTATGCAATTCATTTTACTTACCTGGCTAGCTAGCTGTCTCGAGCTGAGCTGATACTGCAGTGGACCTCGATCCTGAGACGCGTCTCGACGCTGCTAATGATATGGGCCTCGAACCTGGGACGCATCCCAATAGCTGCAATCGACAACGGGGGCCTCGACCCTGGGACGCATCCCAATACCGCTGACAAAATGTGGGCCTCGACCTTGGGATGCATCCCGAAAATGATGATGCAGTGGACGTCGATCCTGGGACGCATCCAAATAGCTGCAACCGACAACGGGGGCCTCGACCCTGGGACGCATCCCAATACCGCTGACAAAATATGGGCCTCGACCCTGGGACGCATCCCGAATATGATGATGCAGTGGACCTCGATCCTGGGACGCATCCCAATAGCTGCAACCGACAACGGGGGCCTCGACCCGGGACGCATCCCAATACCGCTGAAAAAATATGGGCCTCGACCCTGGGACGCATCCCGAAAATGATGATGTGGAGCTTCGCTCCTCAGCCGATATGGGCTTCGCCCCCAAGCTGACATGATGTGATGTGGAGCCTCGTTCCCCAGTCGATATGGGCCTCGCCCCCAAGCTGGAACAATGTGGAACCTCGCTCCTCAGCCGATATGGGCTTCGCCCTCCGAGACCCATACCCGGAACTTAACTTCATTGGGACCTCAATCTTCAGATTACTGCCCATATCAAATGCTGTGCCTTTACCATCTCTGATTGGCTTACTGCTCGCTCTTTTCCGTCTTCAACACCTGTTTACACAAAACAGAACAAACACAAAAATATGCAATATAGGTTACGTGTATGCATGTATGCAGAAGTTTTCTTATTTCGTTGGGTTAGGTCTTCCGCTGGCGACCAAGTCTTCTCAAGCAAAGTACAACTTCAACCTGTCGACATTGATTGGTTCTGTGAATTCATTTCCTTCCAAGTCTGATAGCTTCACTGCTCCATTTCCCATGACTTTCTGAACGATGTAAGGTCCTTCCCAGTTAGGCCTGAATTTACCTCTCGGATTTGTCGTCGACGACCTCGACTGCTTAAGTACCAAATCACCCTTTCTGATCTTTGTGGGACGTACTTTCTTGTTGAATGCCCGGGCTAGTCTCTTCTGATACAACTGCATGTGATACAAAGACTTCGTTCTCTTCTCATCCAACAGTGCTAACTGATCAAATCTCTGTGCGGCCCATTCATGTTCCGGTAATTCTGCCTCTGCTAATACCCTTAGGGACTGTATTTCCACTTCTACTGGTAATACTGCTTCCATCCCGTAGACCAAGGAGTAAGGTGTGGATCCTGTTGCCGTTTTTACTGATGTTCTGTACCCCCACAAAGCGTACGGTAATTCTCGGCCCAGTCTCTACAATTTTCTGTCATCTTGGCTAAAATTGTCTTTATAGTCTTGTTGGCTGCCTCAACTGCCCCATTTGCCTGCGGCCTGTACGGTGATGACTTGTGTGGCCTATCCCATACCTCTGTAACATTTCCTTTGTCTCTCCTTGAAACTGGACCCCGTTGTCCGTCACTACATGATGCGGCATACCATACCGACAAATAAGGTTCCGAGCTATGAACTTTTCCATCTGCTTCGCTGTAACATTACGGAAGGATTCGGCTTCCACCCACTTTGAGAAGTAATTTACTGCCACCACTATGAAGCGATGCCCATTTGATGCATTTGGTCGAATTTCCTCAATCATATCAATTCCCCATGCTGAGAAAGGCCACGGCTCTGACAACCCGTGCAATTCTGTGTGCGGTAAGTGATTCAAATTACCGTGTGCTTGACAGTCATGACAGTGTTTTACCATCTTCGCGCAGTCTGTCTCCATGATTGACCAAAAAAACCCTTGTCTCACTATCTTGCGGGACAAGTTCAACCTATTCATGTGCGGACCACATACCCCGGCATGTACCTCTTCCATCACTTTCTGAGCTTCTTCTTTTCTCAAACATTTCAACTGAATACCGTTTGCCTGCCTCTTGTACAGTTCCCCTCTCAAAGTCACATACTGGGAAGCCAACTTCTGAATGGCTATTCTGTCTTTTCTGCCCGCCCCTTCCGGGAATTCACCATGTTCCAGATACCTCTGAATGTCATAATACCAAGGTTTACCGTCGTCAACCTCAACTTCCAGAATTCTTTCTATCTCATAAGCAGGTTTACTTGCTGTTGTTAGTACCAACGGTCTCATCACTAACTTCTCTGGATTTTCCCAAGTCGCTGCTAGTGTAGCCAATGCGTCTGCCATCTGATTCTCTTCCCTCGGTAGGTGCTGAAACTTACACTCGGGGATATCCTGTGACAATTTTCTGAGGTGAAAAAGGTAAGGCTTCAACCGTTCTTCCTTCAATTCCCATTCTCCTCGCATCTGCTGGACTACTAACATAGAATCTCCGTAGATTTCCACACTTCCGGCCTTCAAGGCTATCAATGCTGTCAAGCCAAAAGCACACGCTTCATACTCGGCCATGTTGTTAGTCACTCTGAATGTCAACCTCTTGGCCAAAGGCAGAGTCTCTCCCTCATGGGTCACTATCACGATCCCGATTCTGGCTCCCTTGTAATTCATTGCTCCGTCAAAATACATCTTCCATCTCTGAACTGTTATTGCTTGGATCTCTTCATCTGGAAACTCAAACTTATACTGATCCCCCTCAACAGGTTGCAATGCCAGAAATTCCGTTACTGCTCGTCCCTTGATCACTTTGGAGGTGATATACTCAATGTCAAACTCTGACAACAATACCAACCATCGGCCCAGTTTTCCCACTAGTGAAGGCACTGAATAAAGATATTTCAGAGGATTCTCCTTTGCCACCACTTGGATCTTGTAAGACTGGAAGTAATGTCGCAACTTTCTGGAAGCCCATACCACTGCAAGACAGATCTTCTCAACTTCCTGATACCGAGCCTCATACGGAAGCAGCTTCTTACTCAGATAATACACTGCATGTTCTACCCCCATCTCATCTGCCGTACCATCATACCCCCCAATGCTTCTGATTCTATAGCCAATACACAATATCAAAGGTCTGCCCGGTCTCACAGGTTTCAATACAGGTGGTTTTACCAAGTACTCTCTGATTCTGTCGAAGGCGGTCTGACACTGTTCATTCCATCTCACTGGCTGATCTTTTCTCAACAGTTTGAAGATAGGCTCACATACCGATGTCAACTTGGCAATAAACCGACTGTTGTACTGAATCTTTCCCAAGAATGCCCTGACTTCCTTTTCTGTCTTCGGTGCAGGCATTTCTGTGATTGCCTTGATCTTTTCGGAGTCTACCTCTATTCCACCCATTCCCACTGTATGACCAAGCAATTTCCCTGATGTCACCCCAAACACACATTTCTTAGGGTTAAGTCGCGCAGGTTATATATGTCAACTCTCTGAAGGAACCTTTCCAATGCCTCAATATGCCCAACTCTCGTTTCTGATTTCACCATCATGTCATCCACATACACCTCAATCTCTTTGTGCATCAAGTCATGGAAGAGTGTAGTGGCCATCCGCTGATAAGTAGCTCCTGCATTCTTAAGCCCAAACGGCATCACCTTGTAACAATAGGTACCCCCACTCGGTAACAATGCAGTCTTGTGTTTATCTTCTTCAGCCATGAGAACCTGATTGTACCCTGAAAATCCATCTGCAAATGAATACATAGCAGATAAAAAGCCGCACTATCAACCAGAACATCTATATGCGGCAAAGGGAAATCATCTTTCGGACAAGCTTTATTGAGATCTCTGTAGTCTACACACATTCTGACCTTCCCATCTTTCTTTGGTACCGGTACTATGTTAGCCAACCATTCGGGATATTTTACCACTTCCAGGAATCCCACATCTATCTGCTTCTTAACTTCCTCTCTGACTTTCTCAGCCCATTCCGGTCTCATCCGTCGAAGTTTCTGCTTTACTGGCCTCATATTCGGATAAGTTGGTATTGTGTGCTGGGCAATGTTTCTGTCTACCCCAGGCATGTCCTCATAGGACCAAGCAAACACTTTGGCATATCTGACCAACACTTCTTCTAGTTTCTCCCTCTCTTCGGAGGTTACTTCACTTGCAATCAAAATTTCTTTGGGGTTCTCAAGTGTGCCCAAGTTAAATGCAATAGTTCTGGCTGAACTGATGTCAAATATGCTTGATTCATGCAGAGTGAATGGAAATGACTCAGGCAAGTAAGCAAAAGAAATGTCTTTATTATTGGATAATGCGGAAGTACATTCAAACAAATCAGGAAGGTAAATGTCTTCATCATCCAGAGACACTTCTTCCTCTGCAATCAGGTCTTCTTCAGGCTTCTCATCTTCTTCCAGAGTCAGGCTCTCTAACTTCATCAATTCCTCCTCCCAAATCTCTGTTTCCACAGTTTCTCCAGTCAGTGGTTTCTCACCCAACCAATCCTGGAAGATCTCAAACCCAGGCACCACAATCCCATGACTTCCACACAGGTTCAGGCTCTCCTTGATACCCTGAAGCTTCACACACAAAGCATTCCATCAGTTTCAGGCCTTTTTTCTGACCTTCGGCTTTTCTTCGTTAGATTTGTACCCCAAACCCTTCCGAGTAGTCTGTCCTCTGAAATCCGGCAATTTTGAACCTTTACCCGGCTCAAACTTCATTTTCTCCATAATCCTAGCCACTCTAGGATCCACCCACTCCTCAAAAGTGGCTGATACCTAGAACCTCGTGAAAGGTAGTATCTCCAAGGCAGCCACGGCATTGTCTAACTCAGCCCGGATGGTAACAATCTCTCTCCCTCATACGGGAATCTGATCATCTGATGCAAAGTGGAAGGTACGCCCCAAGCTTGTGAAACCAAGGCCTTCCCAACAATAAAGCAAAAGTGGCTGGGATGTCCAGCACTGTGAACTCAACCTCATCTTCAATCGGTCCTACCTACCCTGACCATAGCCACAAAGGTACCCTCAATCCCCGCTTACTGTCATCATAAGCTTTAATAGTCATACTAGAGGGATCCAAGTCTGTTGCTTTCATACCCAATCTTGCCAGAATTTTTAACGGGCACACATTGATGGACGAACCGTCATCCACCATCACACATGAAGTTTTCTTGCCCCTCACCTCGACCCTGATAAATAAAGGCCTATTATGATTCCTCCCCTCCGGCGGGAGATCATTCTCAGAAAAGGATATCTGCAGAGCTTCCTTCTGAACTGACCCAACAAACATGCGGGGTTGGCATCCTCTGGTACCACAATCTTGCTCAAGGCCTCAACCCATATCCTGTCTATGCTCCCGAGATGCACATAATAGTTCCCAGATACTGACTTGTGCTCTAGTCTTCCTCAATTGCCTCAGCACTATATCCCCTTCAGTATTTTCTGCAGCCTCAACCCCTTCTCTACCATCTGTCAAGCTTCCTTACCCTTTTCTCGCCATATCATTGTAAAAACGACCGCTACGTGTCATTCCCCTTACTTTCTCCTCATCACTGCTAGAGAAATCAAGCCAAAAGTTATTCTTCTGCTCAAACTCATCCTCACTAGTGCTATCCCAGATTCCCAGGCAAAAGGCTTGAGGGTGAAAGGAGTTTAGGACAAGGTCTTCTGGAAGGCCAGAATTGATCATATAGGCTGGTGGTGGTACGGCACGGTAGTTGGGCAAGGGGTTTCTGTGTGTATCGGGCTGTTCTGTTTCTGGGTTGGGTATTTTCTTGGAGTCTATTAGGTCTTGGATTTCATGGCGGAGTCGGGCGCAGTTGTCGGTGTCATGGCCTTTTTGTTGGTGGAAGTGGCAATAAAGGCTTAGGTTAATATGTGGTGGTAGGGGATGGGTAATGGTTTGGTATCCAAGGGTTTTAAAAGCCCTTGCCTCTTCAACTTCTCTAGCACCTTAGACAGGGGCCTTCCCAAGTTGGAAAACTGCCTGTTCCGGATAGCAGCAACTTTCAGCAGAAACGGGCTTTGTTCCCGATGTTCCCCCAATGGGCCTCCTGTTTAGACCATAGAATTTTCTATTCTCGGCCTCTTCTTCCTCATATCCATGACAGTTTCCCTCAACTGCCGAAAGTCTGCAATCATGGAGGTCATCCTCCTCAACTTGCCGTAAATGGAGGGCTTGGTGCCCTTGATAATCAGCTTGATCTGATCCTTCTCCGAAGGCCTGGTCTGCATTTTCAATAACTGACTCCTCCATCGGTCCACATACTCTTTAAAACTCTCCTCCGCTTTCTGCTTAACATTCTCCAGATCACGGAGTGACAAATCGATCTCAAGTCCGTGACATATTGCTTCAGGAAAGCATCAGCCAACTCCCTCCAATCTTCCTTTACTTTCTTATCCAAACTGTGGTACATACCACGGGAGCTCCTTCTAGCGACATTCCAAACATTTTCTGTACCTGGCGTTGAGATAAGCCAACTGAACTCATGACTGATACAAACTGTCAGAGATGCACCCTCGGATCCCCATTCCGTTGAACTTAGCCATATCCGGCATCTTGAACTGTGCAGCCAACTGTTCCTCAAAAGTCAAAGTGTCATAATCCAGAAAATCCTCGTTCTTACCCCTCATCTTGCGGGTAACCGACTCAACCTGATCCCGGAAGTTTCTGTACTGTGTCTGAGACCCAGATACTCTGCTGCTGCTGCATACTCTGCCATATCATCATCAAAAGCGGGGATATCATCCCCCATCTGTTCGGAGATTCCTCTTGCCTCACATCCCCAGAATGAACCCCGGCACGAGACCCAGCTATACCAGCCATAGCAGTAGTCAAAGCCTTGCAACTGTTTAGTGATCTTGGCGAGACCATTCTCTAACTGATCCATACGGGACACCTCATTATCGGATTCACTCATACTTGTTCTTTTAGTGAGTCTGGTTCCTTCTCTAACCCAAACGGTATCTATGGTGTCTTTTAAGACACAGAGGATGTTAACAGGGTATATGTATGCATGATATTCATAAGAGATATTTAACATATATTAAATCAAATAAAATACTCAAACAAATCGGCCTATTATCATTTTAGAAGCTTTTGGGACAACTGTCATAAGGGTGAACCCGTCCCAGTTTAAATGGCCCAACGAGTTCATGTCTTATGACAAAGAGCCCAACTAAATCCAAATGATAATATTCCGAAAACAAGCACAAGGTGGCCTATCAATCACTTAGAAGCTTTTGGCCCAATAGTCATGAAATACGTTCTTGTCCCGGTTTTTAAATGGCCCAACAAGCCCATATCCCATGACAGATGGTCCCAAATGGATCCAAACGGTGATGTTCCCAAACATAAGCATAGAAGGGAGATAATGCAAACATAACATAATAATTTTTACATAATGGCCCATCAACATTTCAGAAGCCTTGGGCCTAATAGTCATACAGTACGAACTTGCTCCAGTTTAAATGGCCCAGCAAGCCCGCATTTCTGACAATAGTCCAACTGCATCCAAATGAGATGGTCCACAAGCACATACTTAAGGAAATAATTGTTACTTTAACCATACAAACCAGTCTATGGGTGGATTTGCAAGAGTATGGACAAAGGCTCTCACTGGCGAAGGATAGCCCACAACTAGGTCTCCCCACTCAAGGGTTCAAGCGACCAAGTGAGCGTATCCCATTTATACACTAAGGTACGTGCCAATGAGCTATGGGTGTGACGGACTGTCAAATGGATTTCCCGTTGTAGATTCCCCAGAGGGAAGGTGGAGCGAGGCTCACTTAAATACCCAAGCCTCTTAGGCTCTTATCGCTTGGTGTCAGGAATAAACAACGAGTCCTCCAAATTAGTCCATCACAAAGGCTACGAGTAGATGGTCATGTAGGTATCCTCACAGCTTTTCCTTCTAGAAGGAGTAGTGAGTGAAGGAAGACACCAAACCATTACCTAGCCTCAAAGTGCCCTTGATTAAACCCTCACTTATCCACTATAGACATGGCCAATTAAAAATAAATCCACTCATTACAAGACAATATTTCGGGGCCAATTCTCATAGATCCCCAGTGCAGTCGCCAGACTGTAGGACACAGGACCTGAGCGACGTCGTTCCTAGGCTCACGGCACTAGTTTGGGAAGTACTGAATAACATGGAGTCGCCACCCGGTGTGAACCGGGACAAAGATTTAAGGCCGCACTCACCCTCGCAAGGGAAGACCTCAAACCGTTGGGTTCGGAATGGTCCCTTACTCATGTCACTTGTAATGAAAGGATGGATTTATGTAAAATTTAATCAAGCTTAAGTAACACTTATTTCCAAGAGTATCATGCTTCTAAATTTCATGTGTAAAATAAAACTTATGTACGCATTTCGCATATATCTTACATTTAAATTTGCATGCTTAACATATATCAAGATAGCAACTACCATACAACTTTACTTGCATATTACATTCAGGAAAACACAAGCACACATATAACCATACAAGCACACATGTTAACCATACAAGCACACATATGGGCACTTTTCCAAGTGGTACGTGGAATTGTAGCCCAAGTACAGACCGCACTACCGTCCATTCGGAATCGGCTACGGAATTTACGTCTGGGTTTCCATCCGATATACCGCAAGAAATAATACTCAAATGTTATCATGACACAAGCATATGAATTGTAATACATCAACATATTTGCATTTATACATGTGGAGATAGCTACTAGGAAAACTATGCATGAAATCTAATGAAAAAGACTCAGTTCAGTGTTCGTGTTCGTGTAGCGTTCGTGTAGCGTTCGTAAACGCGTTCGAACGGAAATGAAACAGAATGTTCACGTTCGAGTAGCGTTCGTAAACGCGTTCGAACGGAACCAGACCTGATGCATTATGAAACTAAGACAGGGGGTGCGCGTTCGTGTAGCGTTCGTAAACGCGTTCGAACGGAAAACAGAAGGTTCACGTTCGTATGGCGTTTGTTAACGCGTTCGAACGGAAATGAGACGGAATGCTCACGTTCGTATGGCATTTGTTAACGCGTTCGAACGGAAATGAGATAGAATGCTCACGTTCGTATGGCATTTGTTAACGCGTTCGAACGGAAATGAGACCTGACACATGATAGGCAAAAACACATGCGCGTTCGAGTTGCGTTCTTAAACGCGTTCGAACGGGAACAGACCTGATGCATGAAATGGACGCAATACATGAACACAAAATAAAAGGGCGCGGCGAAGTACTGCCGTAAAGGTGACCTTTTGGGGCTCTTGATCTCTCAAAGAGAGGACCTTTAGACCAACATACTAAGCCCATGTGCATCACATCACACATACAAGAATAGAACCAATCATATCAACCAAGTATGCCCGATTGAAACACATCTTACATCCAATCTGAACACACATCAACCGGCGCGGCAAAACATCGTGGTAATGGGTTTTAACCCCTCCCCATAAGGGATCTTTCATTCCACTTACTAAGCCCATGCGCTTGATTGAACCATACATAAAAGATAATAATGTCAAACTAAGTATGCCCGATTGAACGTATCTCGCATCCAACCGAACACACATCACGGCGCGTGTGAAGTAGTGTCACAAAGGTGGCCTTTTCGGCTCTTGTCTCCCAAATGGAGGACCTTTGGACTAACTCACTAAGCCCATGCGCTTGGTTGAATCATGCATAACTAAACAACATATTGAATTCAAGTAAAGAAAACTAAATAAATAAAAGCAACACAACAAAAGAAAGATGGTGCCGTTTACCCAAGCGGTACGTCGAGTTGTGGCCCGAGTACAGATCATATTACCATCCATTCGGAATCGGCTATGAAATTTATGTCCGGGTTTCCATCCGATATACCGCGAGAATTGACACATCTCTCATTCATCCAATACCCACAACATACATCATACACACAACGGATACCACAAATACAGAAAATATAATCAAAATAAATGACCAGAAAAATAAAATGAGAATAAGTGTGAAAGATACCCTCAGGTCTAACCTTTTAAGCCGTCCTCGGACTCGCGTTCCACGGAAATCGAAAGGGGGTAAAGCTCCGCAACTTTCTGGTCCACTGGTTCAACGTCCTAGCTCACTGCTTCGCTGTTTTGCTTACGGTTCGAGCTCCGTTCTGCTCCTATTCGCTTCTGTCTTGCTGCTCACTGCACGGGCCACCTGTTTTAACGTTTCCATAAACTTATTCCAAGTTGTGTGGGTTCTTAGTGCAATTATATGTGATTATTTTTAAGATTATCTATGCAGTTTTTATGTTACTGTTTTTAAGGATTTGGGCTACTGTTTTAAGGTAATCTAGGAGGTTGTTTGGGCGTGTTTTAGGATTCGGCTAAGGGTGAGTTTGGTGCTTTAGATTCGGCTCTGGAGGGTGGTTGTAAGTGCTTTGGATTCGACTATGGAAGGTGGTGGACTTGTGGTGGTTTCTTGTTTTCTTTCTTGTGTATGTGTGTGAAGTGTTTTCTCTTTTGTTTAGTCTTGGGTGTGTAGAGAGAGTCTAGAGAGATTTCGAGAGAGTTTGGGTGTGGATTATATGTGTAAGGAGAGGATAGCTTTGGTTAGGGGTTGTTTATATAGAGAAGGGTTAGGGTTGACAAGGGAAGGGATTTTGGGCATTTAATTAGGATATGATTTAGTTTTAAACAAGGAAATCAAAGGATTGAGGGGGACAAAATATTTTATTTTAGGAAGTCAACTATTTAACTTGGTGTATATCTCATTGAATTAGGAAGTCAAATATTTGATTGGCTTTAATTGGTTAAGATTGATTTTAATTAGGCAAATCTTATTTTTAGTTTTAGTATATAATATATTTGATTTATTATATTAGGCATGATTTTATTTAATGGTAAATGATTTAAATATTTTATTAATGTTTAATATTTATTTATTTAATTTGGGATGTGTTTTATGGGCTTTGGGGAGCTAAATGGGCTGGGGTGTGAGGCTAGCAGCAAAACCAGAATTACCGGCTCCGTTCGAACGCCTCCTCGCACGCGGCCCGAACGTCCGCAATCTGTACGAGGTTCGAACGAACTAAAGTAACGAACGCAGCACCAACGAAGACAATGAGCTTGTTTATCCTGAATTTTCCCTTCCGATATCCGTTTCCCGCGGCTTCATGACTCAAAGGTAGTGCCTCAAATGAGGCTCATCATCGGGTTTCACATGCGAAAATGCAATGCCTACAATCGCTAATACTTGCGACAATCAATTTACTTTGGTTTTGGTCGTCCGGGCTTTAACAGTTTCTGTGTACGCCTCTTCTGGGTATATGAGAATCGTAGTGTATTGGTTGTGATGTCAAGATGGAAGTATCACTTCAGTCATATGGAGATGATGGTCACGTAGGATACAGAACTGGTGCTCTTATATTGCGCAGCTATCGGGATAATATGACTAGGTCATGTTTATCCGATTATAGAGACTAGTTACCAGAGATCCGACATATGCTCGTACGGGGCAGACACAATTCCAGCCCCAGGCCTTGCATGTGACATCAGATACTGGATCGCAATAGGCAATATATGTATATTACGCCTGATACATATTACATATCCTTTAAGAATATTTCAGGAGAATTGGGTAGGCACGGTACTTTGCTAGAAGCCAACCATGTCTTGTAAAATTGGTAAAAACGTAGTACTGGTACGTATGTGTTCGGATAGTCCGAAGACCAACATATCCAGGGATCTCATGGGTCGCTTCCTGAAGATTCACCGATGATGTATGACTCGGGATATAATTAATCTAGGATTATTAATTATAAGAGAGAGAAAATTAATCTAGGATTAATTACGGAGAGTTTTTATCTGGGATAAAATTCTATTTAAAGAGAGAGAACGATTAATTTAGAATTAATCGATAAATTAATATATTCGATATATTAAGCGAAATTAGATTTCGTCGCGGAATTAAAATTAGATTTTAATTCGGGCTAACGATTGATTTAGAATTAATTCGTGAGCGACGTGAATAGTAATTTTGCTAGGCATAATTATTAATTAAATTTGATTTATTTACGTCGCAACGGAAAATGCGTTAATTTGGAATTAGCGAACCCGAACCCATGAGTGTTGCGGGCCCACTCGCATTTTGAATCAAGTGGGGCCCACAAGTCACATCATTAGTCATTTTTGTGATGGAAGTCACATCAACTTTGAGTGATGTGATGCTTGTCACTTTTGTGATTGATGAGAGTTGGAAGACTTTAAAGCCTTGTACCACTTTTTGGAAAGTGTAAGATGTATTTGATTTTTGAAATCAAAAAACCACACAATAATCTTCTCTCCCTCTCCCCTCACTAACGGCACTTGGTGCCAATTTTCTCTCCACTTTCTCTCTTAGCGGAGAGTCACACAAGAAGAAGAAGAAAATTGTGGCAATTTTCTAAGGTGCAGCACACTTCAAGGAGTCATTCCAAGGTGATAGGGATGTTGGGTTTTCTATTAAGTCCCAAGGATCATTTTAAAGCAATGAAAACAAGTATGAATACACAAAGGAGAATGGCGGAATCATACTCACAATGATCGGATTGGATGCGACGAAGAAAATCCACTTGAAACCTCCTTGGAAGCTCTCGGTTTTCATCCTCCATGTTGGGCTCCATTTGTGTTCTTCAAGCTCCAAGCTTCATCAATGGATTCCAAGCTCATGAGATGGTTTCCCTATCACCTTGTATGCCTCTTTATGTGCTATCACTCTTGACGATTTGCAACAAATCTTCCAATATTTCTTCTTAGACTTTCGGTCATGAAGAAAAAATAGTGAAGAGAGAAAATGGCCACAATGGCCGAATACTTAGGGAGAAGAGAGAGAGAGAGATATCACTTGTATTAGGTTTCCAAAACCTAATAATATCATATACCAAAATTTGGTATTTGCCTTTCAAAAAGGTCAACCAAAATTTTGGAGCCAAAAAGCAAAAGATGCTTTCCAACCACTTCCATCAAGTCACATCACTCATGAATAGTGACTGGTTGTCAATCACTCAAAGTGACAAGACATTCATCACTTGAATGATGTGCGATGTGACGCTAGATGCGACTAGTGATTTGACGCTTGATGTGATTTACGTGCCGCACTCGAATTCGAAATACGAATGCGCTCGCAAACACTCACGGGCTCGGGTTCGTTAATTCCAAATTAACGAATTTCCGTTGCGTCGTAATTAAATCTAATTTAATTAAATAATCATGCCTAGCATAATTACTATTCACATCGCTAACGAATTAATTCTAAATTAATTCGTTCGCCCGAATTAAAATCTGATTTTAATTTAGTGTCGAAATCCAATTTCGTTTAATATATCGAATATATTAATTTTATCGATTAATTCCAAATTAATCGTTCTCTCTTTATTTGATATTTTATCCCAGATAAAATATCTCCGTAATTAATCCCAGATTAATTTTCTCTCTCATCTAATTAATCCCAGATTAATGAAGTGCGAGTCATACATCATCAGTGAATCTTCGGGAAGCGGCCCATGAGATCCCCAGATATGTTGGCAGTAAATTCGGACGTCGGACTATCCGAACACGTAAGTACCCAGTACTACGTTTGTACCGATTTACAAGACAAGGTTAGCTTCTAGCAAAGCGCCATGCCTACCCAATTCTCCAAAAACATGCTTACAGGAATAAGCGATCTATATCAGGCGTAGTATATGTAGTATTGTGTATGTCGATCCAGTATCGGATGTCACGTGTTAGGCCTGGGGCTGGAATTGTGTATGCCCCGTACGAAGCACATGTCGGATGTCTGGTAACTAGTCTCTATAATCGGATATACATGACCTAGTCATAATATCCCGATAACTGCATCATAAAAGAGAACAAGTTCCGTATTGTAGACAATAGAAATCGGTGACGCTGTTCTAGGCTCGTGGCCTAGTTGGGAGTACGAAATAACATGGAGTCGCCACCCGGTGTGAACCGGGACAAAGATTTAAGGCCGCACTCACCCCTCGCAAGGGAAGACCTCAAACCGTTGGGTTCGGAATGGTCCCTTACTTATGTCACTTGTGATGATATAATTTGTGCAATAAATCAACCGAGTCTACTCAATAATCATGCTCAAAGGGTACTTAGATCTAATATGCTTTCATCTAACCAACTCCTAATCTAAGTTTGCATGCTTGAAAGTAAATCATTAAACGGTAAACACACAATAGAACACAACGAGCATATCAAACCATTCAATTGAAATAAACGAATAACTATTTGAATATAAACATAAACTAAGCAACCTATCATGCATAAAACTAACATTATCATGCTTTAAACAATAAATAAATAACCTACGAACTATAACATGCTCAAATACAAATTTGGATGAGACGAGATATGTATATCTTAAGTGGTACGTGGCGTTGTATCCTGAGTGCAGACCGCACTACCGTCCATTCGGAATCAAGTACGGAATTTACGTCCGGGTTTTCATCCAATATACCACAAAAGGGAACACATATCCCGCTCATCCAACAATCACATCATGCTTCAAACGACTCTCATACAATAATATTTTAAAATAAATAAAATAAAAACGAAAGAAGATGAGTGAAAAGGTGCCCTCAGGTCTAACCTCTTTTGTCGTCTTAGGAAAGAGCGTTACACGTCCGTTGGAATGGTGAATGATCCGCTACTCTTTTAGTTCACCAACTCAACGTCTTTCCTCACTGTTTTGCTGTTCGGGCTGCTGTTTTTACTCCGTTTCGCTGCTGTTTTGCTGCTACGTTTCAGGTCACTGTTTTGGTCGTTTTGTGGACTGTTTTGGGTGATTTTGGAGGCTAATTGGCTTGCGGTTTTAAGGGCTTTTAGGGGGAACTTTGTGCAGTTTTTTGGTGCAGTTTTTAGGTGTTTTTGGGGCTGTTTCGGGGTTAAAATTCTGGCCAAAACCGATCAGGTCAGTGGGCTGATTTGTGGCAGAAATTGTGCAGTGTAGTGAGTGTTTTTGGGACTGTTTCAGGCGTGAATTGATGGGCTGTGTGTGGGGGATGTTTGTGCGACTTTAGGGCAGTGTTTGGGGCTGTGAAAAGGGTGTTTTGGCGTGGTTTGAGAGAGGTATATGTGCTGTAGGCGTGAAGGTGATGTATGTGTGCTTAGCGTGAAGGAGGGCTGACGAGTGGGCTGTGTGGCATGAGGCAATTTGGCTTATTTGTGCGGCAGACTGTGAATTGGCTGAGTGGAGCGTGAAAGTGGGTGCAACGTGTCTGGGTTGAAGCGTGAGTGGCTAATTGAGTAAAGGCAGTGGGCAATTGGCGTTTGTTGAAGAAGCAAGGCTGCGCGGGGTAGGTCGGTTGTGTGAAGAAAGCAGGCTGGCTGCGCAGGGAAAATTTGTTAGCCTCCAAGGGGTTGGCTACGCCGGGAAATTTGTATCCTGCGTTTGTGTGGCTAGGTTATTTTTTTTCATTTTTTTTCGTGAGAGTGACCTAGCCAGCCAGGGTTTGGATGTGTGGGTTAAGGGTTTTTTTTATAGGCTAAGGGAGGGGATTTACCTTGTTGGGAAATGAATATGATTTGTGTATTAATTAGGGATATCTTTTAATTTAGTATGTGATAGGGAAAACTTTTAATTTAAGGGAAGTGATTTGATTTTTTTTCTTTTTAGTTAAGGATATGATTTATTTAATTTAGGAAGGAGATTTAATTAAATTAGAATGTGTTTTATTTAAATTAGGAATTTAATTTAATTTAATCTCAAGTTCAATTTAATTGGTGAATGTGATTTGATTTAATTTAATTTAAGTTTAATTTTAATTGGTTTTAATTATTTAATTTGTGAGATGTGTTTTAAATATTTTAATTATTTAATTTGTGAGATGTGTTTTAAATATTTTAATTATTTAATTTGTGAGATGTGTTTTAATGGGTTTGGTGTGTTTTAAAACAGAGGTCCAACAAGCGAACCCGAAGCGAAACAAGCGAGTTAAATCTGAAAATATACTAATTTCCAACTTTACCCTTCCAACGTCCGTTTCCCGTGGCTTTCATGACTAAAGAAGTAGTTGCCTCCATACGAGACTCATCATTGGGCTAATGTGTAAAAATGCAATGCCTACAGTCGCCCCCACTTTGATGGGACTTGTGTAGTGTGTGACAATGACAATCCTATCAAAGTACATGCAATGCATTTTCACTTACCTGGCTCGCCAGCTGCCACCTGACTTGCCATGTTGATTCGAACTGAGTTGATCTGGTGGTGAGGTATTTCGACCCCTGAGGTTCATCCCTGCAAGATGCTGCGATCTCTAGGAATTACTACCGAACTGAACTGATATGATGGTGAGGCGCTTCGACCCCTGGGCTTTGTTCCCGAACCATCTGTGGGCTTTGTTCCCGAGTTGTGTAGAGAGTGGGCTTTGTTCCCTAGGCTTTGTTCCCGAACTGAGTGTGATGGCGAGGTGCCTCGACCTCTGGGCTTTGTTCCCGAACCACCTGTGGGCTTTGTTCCCGAACTGAATGTGATGGCGAGATGCCTCGACCTCTGGGCTTTGTTCCCGAACCATCTGTGGGTTTTGTTCCCGAACTGTGTAGAGAGTGGGCTTTGTTCCCTGGGCTTTGTTCCTGTTGTGTTGAATGTGATGGCGAGGTGCCTCGACCTCTGGGCTTTGTTCCCGAACTGATGTAATGATAGGGCTTTATTCCCCAGGGCTTTGTTCCCGAACTGTATTGAGATGAGGCTTTATTCCTCTGGGCTTTGTTCCCGAACTGTAATGTGATAGGGCTTTATTCCCCTGGGCTTTGTTCCCGAACTGTATTGAGATGAGGCTTTATTCCTTTGGGCTTTGTTCCCGAACTGTGTTGAGATGAGGCTTTATTCCTCTGGGCTTTGTTCCCGAACTGCTGACTGTGTAGAGATAGGGCTTTATTCCCTGATTGTTTGGACTGTGGGCTTTATTCCCGAACTGCATTGAGATGGGGCTATATTCCCCTGGGCTTTATTCCCGAACTGTGTTGATATGAGGCTTTATTCCTCTGGGCTTTATTCCCGAACTGTTGAGAGATAGGGCTCTATTCCCCTAGGCTTTCTTCCTTCAATTATGTTGACCGTGGGCTTTGTTCACGATTTTGAGTTGAGGGTGAGCTTTGTTCCCTGACTGTGTTAACTGTGGGCTTTGTCCCCGAACTGTACTGAATGTGGGCTTTATTCCTGAACTGTATTGGATGTAGGCTTTATTCCTGAACTGTACTGAATGTGGGCTTTATTCCATGAACTGAGCTGAATGCAGGCTTTCTTCCTGAACTGTACTGAATGTGGGCTTTATTCCCGAGTTTGCTGGACGTAGGCTTTCTTCCTGAACTGTACTGAATGTGGGCTTTATTCCCGTACTGAGCTGAATGCAGGCTTTCTTCCTGAACCGAACTGGATGCAGGTTTTATTCCTGAACTGTACTGAATGTGGGCTTTATTCCCGAGCTGAACTGAATATAGGCTTTCTTCCTGAACTGTGTTGAATATGGGCTTTATTCCCGAACTGAACTGAATATAAGCTTTCTTCTTGAACTGAACTGAATGCAGGCTTTATTCCCGAACTGTACTGAATGTGGGCTTTATTCCCGAGTTTGAACTGAATGCAGGCTTTGTTCCTGAACCGTGCCGAATGTGGGCTTTATTCCCAAGCTGTTTTGAAGGTGGGCTTTATTCCACTGGGCCTTGTGCCCGAACTAATATGGGCCTCGCCCTCGATCTGATGCTGATGTGGGCCTCACCCCCAGTATGCCATACCCGGTAGAAACTGATACTGAACTAATGTGGGCCTCGCCCCCAGAATGCCATACCCGGCAGAAACTGATGCTGAATTGATGTGGCCCTCGCCCCCAGAGTGCCATACCCGGCAGAAACCGATGCTGAACCAATGTGGGCCTCGCCCTCAGAGTGCCATACCCGGCAGAAACCGATGCTGAACCAATGTGGGCCTCGCCCCCAGAGTGCCATACCCGGCAAAACTGATGCTGATAATAATGTGGGTCTTGCCCTATGATTCATTCCTGGATTCAGTCCAAAACTCTGACAGCGTGGGCCTCGGTCATAGGATTCATTCTCGGATTCTTTCCAAATTTTGACGATGTGGGCCTCAACCCTGGGATTCATTCCCCAAACTGCTGATAGAGTGGGCCTCGACCCTGAGTTGATACTGATGTGGGCCTCACCCCAAACTGATACTGATGTGGGCCTCGCCCCCAGACTGAAACTGATGTGGGCCTTGCCCAAAAACTGATACTGATGTGGGCCTCAACCCCGGGACTCATCCCCAAACGAATACTGATACGGGCCTCGACCCCAAACTAAAACTGACGTGGGCCTCGCCCCCAGAATGATACTGACGTGGGCTTCAACCCCAAAACTACTACTCGTATGTTGCTGATTCTGGTGGGCTTGTCTTTGCCGCTTTCTCTTTTTCTTATTTGAAACCTGTGAAAAACAAAACAAACACAAAAAAAGAATGCAAAATATGTTACGTGTATGCATTCATGCATGAATGATTTTCCTATCCCGCTAGGTTAGGTCTTCTGCCAGTTCTCCAAGTGATTGATCAGCCTTCTCTTTGGTCTCATGGCTCAATTTCTTGTTATACTTCTTATTCATGAGGTGGTAGACTGGTCACCCCCAGTCTTGATTTAGCTTTCTGCTCTCCGCTGTTTGCACTTGGTCAAGGTGAACCATATGGTGGGGCCTTCCATATCATCATACTATATTACATGCTACGAAATAGTCCCAATAGTTATACATATCATTGTCCTCAAAGAATGCTCAATAATGAAACCAGAGAACCTTCAAAACATTCGATGCAACTCAAATCCAAGTCTTTGAACAAATGATCTATGCCAGACTCAAAGTGTGTGTGTGCAAAGGTTCCTTTGCGGATTCATCCCTAGGTAAGCTAACTCAATGATTTCGTTTCAAAAATCGGGATCGATGGGTCAAACCAACCTAGATGTCTCAATTATGCCTGTAGTTGCTTTTCTGTGCTCAATGTGGTATGGTTTTCTTTTTCTTTTCTTTTGTCTTTTTTTTTTTCATTTTGAACTTTTTGTTTTCTCTCTTTTTTTTTCTTTTTTTTTTTCAACACACCTACCCTTTAAGGTAGCATTTCTCCTCATGGTGGTCCTAATACTCGCCCATGGGTAGCTTCACGCTTATCGGTTATAGGCGGTTTATTTTTTTCAGAGACTTTTCTTTTATTTTCAACCATACCACACATCACAACACAAGCAAGTCAGGATAGACATCTAAGCAAACGGTCATTCATCGACCTACAATTTTTTTTCAACTAGTCATATTGCCAACTACTCAAGTTTTCACCGCTAAGAACCTATAGTGAAGTACTTACGAGTCCAGCATAAATCAACAACTCAAAGCATCAATAAAATCACATCAAGAGTTTATCGTTTCTAAGATTTCATCCTAAAGCAAACGATTTCATCATCAAACTTATGCCTAACTATTAAGGACTAAACAACCCCTTTTTTTTTCAATTTTTTTTTCTATTTCTTTTCTCTCTTTTTTTTTGAAGGCCCCCCAATGGTCTTTTCTATCCTTGCCATAAGGTTTTCTGTTTCTCGATTTCCTTTCCCTCGCTATCCATATTTGCTAAACTCTTCTGTGACAATTCTTCTTTTATCTCTAACCCAACGGATATCTATGATGGCTTTTAAGACACATAGGGTTAATATGATGCATGTATGCATGAGATGCGTGCGATGTATGAGATTTAATATGCATGTGGTTATCAAAAGCATAAAGAGGCAACTTCTATAGGATATACAACTATCGTTCTCATGCGGGTTTATGACAATGCCTTTGATTGAACTCCCTCAACCCACTATAGAAACGGTCAACTAATGCACAAATCATACACATCACAAGACATGATTTCGAGGCCAATTCTCTATATCCCCAGTGGAGTCGCCAGATTGTAGACAATAGAAATCGGCGACGCTGTTCTAGGCTCGCGGCCTAGTTGGGAGTACGAAATAACATGGAGTCGCCACCCGGTGTGAACCGGGACAAAGATTTAAGGCCGCACTCACCCCTCGCAAGGGAAGACCTCAAACTGTTGGGTTCGGAATGGTCCCTTACTTATGTCACTTGTGATGATATAATTTGTGCAATAAATCAACCGAGTCTACTCAATAATCATGCTCAAAGGGTACTTAGATCTAATATGCTTTCATCTAACCAACTCCTAATCTAAGTTTACATGCTTGAAAGTAAATCATTAAACGGTAAACACACAATAGAACACAACGAGCATATCAAACCATTCAATTGAAATAAACGAATAACTATTTGAATATAAACATAAAATAAGCAACCTATCATGCATAAAACTAACATTATCATGCTTTAAAAAATAAATAAATAACCTACGAACTATAACATGCTCAAATACAAATTTGGATGAGACGCGATATGTATATCTTAAGTGGTACGTGGCGTTGTATCCCGAGTGCAGACCGCACTACCGTCCATTCGGAATCGGCTACGGAATTTACGTCCGGGTTTTCATCCAATATACCACAAAAGGGAACACATATCCCGCTCATCCAACAATCACATCATGCTTCAAACGACTCTCATACAATAATATTTTAAAATAAATAAAATGAAAACGAAAGAAGATGAGTGAAAAGGTGCCCTCAGGTCTAACCTCTTTTGTCGTCTCAGGAAAGAGCGTTACACGTCCGTTGGAAGGGTGAATGATCCGCTACTCTTTTAGTTCACCAACTCAACGTCTTTCCTCGCTGTTTTGCTGTTCGGGCTGCTGTTTTTACTCCGTTTCGCTGCTGTTTTGCTGCTACGTTTCAGGTCACTGTTTTGGTTGTTTTGTGGACTGTTTTGGGTGATTTTGGAGGCTAATTGGCTTGCGGTTTTAAGGGCTTTTAGGGGGAACTTTGTGCAGTTTTTTGGTGCAGTTTTTAGGTGTTTTTGGGGCTGTTACGGGGTTAAAATTCTGGCCAAAACCGATCAGGTCAGTGGGCTGATTTGTGGCAGAAATTGTGCAGTGTAGTGAGTGTTTTTGGGACTGTTTCATGCGTGAATTGATGGGCTGTGTGTGGGGGATGTTTGTGCGACTTTAGGGCAGTGTTTGGGGCTGTGAAAAGGGTGTTTTGGCGTGGTTTGAGAGAGGTATATGTGCTGTAGGCGTGAAGGTGATGTATGTGTGCTTAGCGTGAAGGAGGGCTGACGAGTGGGCTGTGTGGCATGAGGCAATTTGGCTTATTTGTGCGGCAGGCTGTGAATTGGCTGAGTGGAGCGTGAAAGTGGGTGCAACGTGTCTGGGTTGAAGCGTGAGTGGCTAATTGAGTAAAGGCAGTGGGCAATTGGCGTTTGTTGAAGAAGCAAGGCTGCGCGAGGGTAGGTCGGTTGTGTGAAGAAAGCAGGCTGGCTGCGCAGGGAAAATTTGTTAGCCTCCAAGGGGTTGGCTACGCCGGGAAATTTGTATCCTGCGTTTGTGTGGCTAGGTTATTTTTTTCATTTTTTTTCGTGAGAGTGACCTAGCCAGCCAGGGTTTGGATGTGTGGGTTAAGGGTTTTTTTTATAGGCTAAGGGAGGGGATTTACCTTGTTGGGAAAGGAATATGATTTGTGTATTAATTAGGGATATCTTTTAATTTAGTATGTGATAGGGAAAATCTTTTAATTTAAGGGAAGTGATTTGATTTTTTTTCTTTTTAGTTAAGGATATGATTTATTTAATTTAGGAAGGAGATTTAATTAAATTAGAATGTGTTTTATTTAAATTAGGAATTTAATTTAATTTAATTTCAAGTTCAATTTATTGGTGAATGTGATTTGATTTAATTTAATTAAGTTTAATTTTAATTGGTTTTAATTATTTAATTTGTGAGATGTGTTTTAAATATTTTAATTATTTAATTTGTGAGATGTGTTTTAAATATTTTAATTATTTAATTTGTGAGATGTGTTTTAATGGGTTTGGTGTGTTTTAAAACAGAGGTCCAACAAGCGAACCCGAAGCGAAACAAGCGAGTTAAATATGACAAAATACTAATTTCCAACTTTACCCTTCCAACGTCCGTTTCCCGCGGCTTTCATGACTAAAGAAGTAGTTGCCTCCATACGAGACTCATCATTGGGCTAATGTGTAAAAATGCAATGCCTACACGTATCCTACGTGACCATCATCTCCACTATAACTGAAGTGATACTTCCGTCTTGACATCACACCCAATACACTACGATTCTCAATATACCCAGAAGAGGCGTACACAGAAACCGGTTAAAGCCTTGGACGACCAAAACCAAAGTATATTGATTGTCGTAAGTATTAGCGGTACAAGTCTCAGGTTAAGACCAAATACATCTACCCTGATTTCGGACTTCCATAGACACATAGTTATACTACCAATGGAACTCCGAAGGGGTCTATCCAGAGCGAAGCTGTTTCTCGTACCATCGGTAAAACACAACCTCCTATTACACTTGCATGAGTATCCTATACCCAAATATATGAGAACTATGTTGTTATGCCCTCATAACGCTTACAAGTGTAATACTAGTCTTTTACGCATTATTGATGTCCAATCTCGATAATACTCTGACTAGGGATATTTAATGATATATCCTTTGTGGATTGATACTGTCTCATATCATCTCAATCCAGGAACAAATCATAAGGACCTCCTATCATTTATACATCTTGGTGATCTAATCACAAATGATAAGAGAGTAATCTCCTTTGTCACATAGTTAATTTGTACAACAACACCATGATCTGTACAAATAGTGACGCTATGGGTCATAATTGTCCAACAAGGGAAACCAATTCATGAGCATTGAATCTCAATTCATGGAGGAAAATTTTTTGTGTTCATCGCATCCAAAAGCCGATCAAAGTGAGTATTTCCGCTACTTTACTTTGATGTATTCACATGTTTATATGCTTAATTTGATCTTGGTTTGACCTTGAAAACCCAACAGCCAGGCCTTAGCTCTGTCTTTCAAAGAATATGGAAACACACGCAGTCTCATTGCTTCTTTTGCCGCTCGATTGTAATTGAATGTTGCGCAAACTTCCAGGAAGTTGCTGATGTGGGCATTAGGATCATTCCCCCCAAACTGAACTGACTGCTGTATCATCTGAATGCATGTTTTGATGTCACACGCATTTGCTGGTAAGAGAGGAACTACAATACATGAAATGAAGCCGTCAACCACCGGAATAGTTCTGTCTCGAATGGGAATTGGTGGTGCAACCTCCAAAGGTTCAGGTTCCATGTTGATCAGTGCTTATTGGCCTTCTCGCCTTTCCCTTCTCAACTGTATGATGGTTCTTTCAATTTCTGGGTCAAGCGGACGTATTTCAAAGATTCTGGTTCGTCTCATATAGTGTCTGAGATCCTGTAACACAAGAAAATAAAAATAATAAATAAAAAGAAATTAGACACAAGTATTGTATCTAACCCCAAAATTAATAGTGAAAGATAAATAAATCCTCGGCAACGGCGCCAAAAACTTGATCGGTGTATAAACACACATGTTACGCAAGCGCACGTATCACTCAAGTAGTATAAAATACATCGATCCCACGAGGACTTAATACCTTAGCTATTAATTTATGACGTTAAATATTTACGAGTATCTAATAGATTGATTGTTGTTTGGATGGTGATTTTTGTCTGAAAACAAGTAAATAAAAAAGTGAGAAAGTAAATTAAAGGAAAATTCAATATTATAAAACTATCTAGGGTTGTGAATCTTTCCAATATATTTTAAATATGAAGTGGTTATCTCACGTTTCTGCTATATATTTATTTATTAACCTAGAACACGAAAATAAGCAAAAGCCCATGTCGATGGTCAGATGAAAACACCCAAATAACCCAATTAATCATATGTCTATATTAACCAAGTTACCTGAATTCATTAAGATTAAGTTCCAATTGTGGCTACCCCCGCCCGACAGGTATATATCTATCTTGTAAGGAAATCTATCTAAGGGTCACCATGCCCCAAGATGAGATCGTGAGCTATTGAGCCTAAGGCTGAAACCTAAAATTCCTTCGTCAAGTTTATTTTAAGTTTACCAGATCAATCTTATTAATGGCCAGTTAATAAGAAGCTTTAAACTTAAGACTCAATAAATAAACCTTTATATTCCCAAGACATAAAATAACCACTTATAAAACGATGATATTGGAATTCATCACAACCCTAGATAAGGGGTTTAGTTACCACACATATATAAGACTATTATAGACATAAATAAAGTAAATGACATAAAGTAAAGCTTGGAAATTAAAAAGATAAATTAACAATAAAGAAAATGTTGGGGGTTAGAGGATCCACTTTTATTACTTCTAATTTATATATCTCTCTTATTATAATATATAAACTTTGCATGACATTACCAACCGACCATATAGGCGGTATCTTGATTAAGTCAAATTTATGATTAATTCCATCCAACCATAAATGCGGTATCCAATTTAGTTAGGTTAAAATCAATTTAATTAAGTCCAACCGACCATAAATGCGGTATCCTATTAAGTCAGGTTTTAAAATAGTTTATATATTATAATTAAGGGAGACCAATCTAAATATTAGTAATAAAAGTTTTACCTTTCACCCCAGCAAATGGGAGTTACCTCCTCATACTGAAAAGTAAAATAAAGAAAGAACTATTGTACAAAATAAAAATTAATTATAAGAAAGCTGTAAATAAACAAACAAGATACAATCTTCTTAGTATTCTTAAGGAAATCCCCAGAAGAAGGTATGAGTTTTCATTCTGATTCCGGCATTAATTTATAGGCAAAGTTTCGTCATGCGCGTCGTGACACGTGAAGTCTTGCTCGCCGCGATGCGCCGTTGATCTTCAACAGGTGTACACGGCTTTCACGAGATGATGACACGTGGTTGTCGGCATAATTATTGGCTCGGCGTCGTGACGCATGAAGTTGTGCGCGTCGCGATGCGGACGTCATGCAGATGTAAGCAATGACGCATGGTGTCGGCAGGCTGAATTATTATGCTGATTTCATGATGACAAGTGTCGGTAGAATATTAACTGTGGCACGTCGTGACGTAGAAGATGTGCGCGTCGCGATGCCGAAATGTCAATTTTACCCTTTTATCCATTTTTTCGCTGTTTTGGCCCTAATTTGATTCCAGTGAGTCCTGAAACCTTATTTATCTACAAAATACACAAAACACATCAAAATATTCACAAATCTCAAGAAACTATACAAAATATTACGTAAAAGGGGCGGTAAATATTGATATATTTTCCGCTTATCAATAAAAAATCCACATAGAAAGTCACAAATCAATCATTAGAATATTAAATTAATAAAAATTCATATTTGATTCCATTGCAACCCTAAAATAAGATCTAGTTTATGATGAAGAAGATAGACAAAATCATTATGTTCAACATAATAAACATAAGCAAAAGAGTAACAAAATAAGGATAAAGAATACAAATCATAAAGGTTGTCAATCTTCAATCTCTGTAATCTTCAATCTTATCCTATTGATTCTTATTGATCTTCTTGTTCTTGGTTGTTCTTGAATGGTGGATGTGTTTTGAGAGTCTTTTGGTCTCAAAAGATGCTTATTTAACTCCTAAAAAATGTATATCAAGTAATCCTAAACGTTCCCCTTTTATATATATCATAAAAACTAAGTTTTCTATTCAATTTTTCACATTTGAGTAATGACACAACAGTCTTTATGTCATGCTGAAAAATATTTTCACGTCTCTGGAACGATTTTGAACTAGCTTGCATTGTGACTCAACGTTTTGCTTCGCGATGTAAGCTGGCAATGTAGAGTTTGCATTTTCAAACTCAATTTTAGCCATTAAGGAATCTAATTCAGTCTTCGACATAGGCTCCAAAATTGTCGATAATTAAGTCTCATTTCTAATGCAACTTGAATCACCTCAATTGGACATTGTATACAAAAGTTCTAACTAAAATACTAAAAACTGCACAAATTAGGAAGTCACTGGTGTAAATCGGGAATTTTGTGCTTTTCACTCTTTTTTACTTAATAATTCTTTATATAATGCATCTTAGATAATAAAAAAATGAATATTATTACATTTAACAGATTCATGAACATGATTTAGGAGGAAAATTAATTATAAATACACTTGAAAATTGTATATTATAGGTAATCATCACACCCCAAACTTGAATGATTGCTTGTCCTCAAGCAATGACCCAAATATAAATAATAAAATAAATAAAAAAATATGTAGGAGTTAGTGCTTGGAACGCCAATCCGAATTATACATTTTATTATTTATTAATAAAATAACTATAATTTCATTTCATACCTTATTATTGGTATTGTCGTTATGCGTATTAGATTAATGTATAAATATGTTAAGAATGACATAGACCTTAGAATAGTCTTGTAGTAATACTGGACACTGGGCGGTCCGACATTGAGATAAGTATTACTATTGTGTGTGTGTATATATATATATATATATATATATATATATATATATAACCTAGAAGACTAGCACATGTCGTATATTGGAATTGGAGTTCCAATTGTTTAACCCGATGTACCATGAGTTTTGGAAACTCGTATAGACGTGTGGGTATTGGTTGGACCGAATACTGAATGACTCATAAAAGATTCCTAATAGTTGGAAGTACACACCACCGTCAATTGAAATCTCCTCGAGTCGAGTAACATATGTAATCCTTCGACTATATGATAACAATTATTTTGTTTGAGATCCTCCATACTTTGATGCCATGTATATCAGAAACCTTTCATGGTATGGCCTCTAGATGTTCGTTAGGTGTGGACCGATGCACTAAGTAATCAAGTGCGAAGCAAGATAGAATCTGTCGGCCCGTATGTGTACTATAATGGGTTTAGGTATCCATGTGAGTAAAGTCAAAATTCATAAAACTTTGTCAAAGTCGATCACCTAGGGTGGATCACATCAGTTATGAAGAATCATGGATATGTCGACATGAGATGTGCGCCTCAGAAACTTGATGGTGTATTCTATAGTTCCTAAGCACAACTCGGATAGCCTACGATGGAGGGATTGTTAAACATATGTGATGATCTCAACTTGTATAGTTAAGAAAGTTTGTTCGTATTCTTCGTGAATTCGGAGGTGGCCGAATTAATTACATATTAGCTAGGCTTATATGACGAATGTGTCTGAACTTAGAGAGTCCCAATATGAAGTGTACTCGTTGAGCAATTGGGTAGTCGATTAATTTTGATAAAAGATAATATTCGATATTATAATTAACAACTAAGATAATCAAGTGTTATTAGATAACATTGATTATTTACTTTGACCTAATTTGATTAATTGGATTAATTCAATAATTACATAAGAGCTTAATTATAAAATCATAATTATCTCTACCATTTGAGGATATTATGATAATTGTAAGTATGTAATAATATGTGGTTTTGGCTTGATTTAATTGGATTAAATCAAAGTGGCAAACATTGAACTAATCCATTTCCAATCCTTGTCTTGATTTAATTGGATTAAATCAAAGTGGTAGACAATGGAGATTAGTCACACATAATTATATATATTTGGAAAAATTATATTAAGCCCACCTAAAAGTTGATTACAACTTTTATTAATTAAAACTTACCTAAGTTTTGCCATAAATAACAAGCTTCAAGAAGGTTTTAATTAAGAAAAGCTAATGCTTGAGAAAGCTATATATACAAGTAAATTCTTGGAGAAATTAGCCTAAGTTAGAGAAGCTTGTGAGGTCTCTATAATATTTAATCTATGAGAAATCAAGATTTGATCTTGGAGTGAAGCTTGCTAGCATTGGAATCAAGGTTGGATCTTGAAGTCCAGCTTGCAATACTTTGGAACTTCTCCCACCATTTCAGCAAAGAGAAGGAAATTAGATCTTTACATCAAGCTTGCTAGGTATGTTTGAACTTCTCTTAAGTTATAAATTATGTATTGGATGCATGATCACATAGCTTATTGTTGAAATAAGGCTAATAAATTGTGTTAGGATACTTTAGAAGTATAAACACAATATGTTTGTTAATTAGGTCAAATATGTTGATATTGGATATGAAACAATTAATAAGAGTTTGGAACTCAAAGTTAAAGCTTAAAGTTATGGCTACCATTCTAGAATCACTTGACCACCTTTAGATGAACTAGAATTGTTCATGAGATATTTCTTATTGGGATTCTAAAATTGGTTTAGGTTTAGATTCAAACAAATGCATATAAGTATTTAGAATATATGTATGTTAGTTGTATAACATGTGTTGGGGTTGGCTTGTTGGACAGTTATGACCCATAGCGTCACTATTTGTACAGATCATTGTGTTTTTGTACAAATTAACTATGTGACAAAGGAAATTGCTCTTTTATCATTTATGATTAGATCACCAAGATGTATAAATGATGAAAGGTCCTTATGATTAGTTCCTGGATTGAGATGATATGAGACAGTATCAATCCACGAAGGTTTAATCATTAAATATCCATAGTCAGAGTATTATCGAGATTGGACATCGATAATGCGTAAAAGACTAGTATTACACTTGTGCGCGTTGTGAGGGCATAACGACATAGTTCTCATATATTTGGGTATAGGATACTCATGCAAGTGTAATAGAAGGTTGTGTTTTACCGATGGTACGGAAAACAGCTTCGCTCTGGATAGACCTCTCGGAATTCCATTGGTAGTATGACTATGTGTCTATGGAAGTCCGAAATCATGGTAGGTGTATTTGGTCTTAACCTGAGACTTGCACCGCTAATACTTGCGACAATCAATATACTTTGGTTTCAGGTCGTCCAGGGCTTTAACAGGTTCTGTGTACGCCTCTGCTGGGTATATTGAGAATCGTAGTGTGTTGGGTGTGATGTCAAGACGGAAGTATCACTCCAGTCATAGTGGAGATGATGGTCACGTAGGATACGAAACTGGTTATCTTATGTACTGCAGTCATCGGGATAAAATGACTAGGTCATGTTTATCCGATTATAGAGACTAGTTACCAGAGATCCGATATGTGCTTCGTACGGGGCAGACACAATTCCAGCCCCAGGCCTTGCACGTGACATCCGATACTGGATCGAAATACGCAATACTACGTATACTACGCCTGATATAGATCACCATATTATTGTAAGAATATTTCTGGAGAATTGGGTAGGCATGACGCTTTGCTAGAAGCTAACCTTGTCTTGTAAATCGGTAAATAACATAGTACGAGGTACTTACGTGTTCGGATAGTCCGACGACCGAATTTACTGCCAATATATCCGGGGATCTCATGGGTCGCTTCCTGAAGATTCACCGATGATGTATGACTCGCACTTTATTAATCTGGGATTAATTAATGATGAGAGAGAAAATTAATCTGGGATTAATTTAGGAGATATTTTATCTGGGATAAAATATCATTTAGAGAGAGAAAAATGATTAATTTGGAATTAATCGATAAATTAATATATTTGATATATTATAAGAAATTGGATTTCGACGCGGAATTGAAATTAGATTTTAATTCGGGCGAACGAGTTAATTTAGAATTAATTCGTTAGCGATGTGAATAGTGATTTCGTTAGGCATAATCATTTAATTACATCGCAACGGAAAATTCGGTAATTTGGAATTAACGAACCCGAGCCCGGGATTGTTTGCGAGCGCATTCGCATTTCGAATTCGAGTGCGGCCCGCAAGTCACATCAAGCGTCAAATCACTAGTCGCATCAAGCGTCAAATCATTAGTCATTTTGAGTGATGTGACAACTTGTCACTTGATTGATTGATTGAGTGATGTGAGTTGATGGAAGTGGTTGGAAAGCTTTTTGAAAGCTTGAATGACATATATTTTTATTTTATTATTTGGTATATTTTTTGATTTTTGAAATCAATAAAAAAACTAACACACATTTCCAATTCTCTATCTCTCCTCTCACGGTTTTGGGAGCCAAAATCTTCCTCTCTCTCACTCGGTCTTGGACCATCTTCTTCTTCTGTTTTTCTGGTTTACTGAGAGCTAAGGAGAAGCTATGAAATTTGTGGCAAATTTCTTGAGTGCTAGCACACATAGGAGCCATACAAAAGTGATAGGGAACTCACATCATGAGCTTGGAATAAAAATCAACCAAAGCTTGGAGCTTGGAGCAACAATGGAGATCACCAAAGCCGAAAATGGAGGACTCAAAAACTGCCACTGCCGTGACTTGGAGGAGGCAGAAAATGGATTTTTTGTTCTTCACCGCATCGTCTCAACCGATCATTGTGAGTATTCAGCAACTTCTTGATGTATTCGCATGTGTTTTATGCTTGATTATTCGATCCTCGGGACCGTAGAACTCCAACAATGGTATTAGAGCGTTGTTAAAAGCATGAAACCGATTTAGGGCTTAAAATTGGGTAAAATGTATTTGAGCATGATTTTATGAAATTGGATGATTGAGTATGCTTAAATGTGTTTTAATTGAAGATTGATTGGATCAATTTCATGAAAAATGGTTTGGAACAATTTTGCCCAAAATTTTAGGCTTGGCCGAAAATACATGATGCCCTAATTGTCTTGGATTTTTTGATTTTGATTCATTGGATAAGTTGGAAATCAATTGGGAATGTTGATTTAATGTTGAATTGGATTCAATTGGATTGGATTTAAAATTGGACATAAAATCCCCAAAAAACCGAGACATTATAGCAAGTATATGGGTTTGATTTTTGATAAAAAAGTGTTGGACATGTTTGTTGTTAATGAGCATGATTAATTGTACAAATTTGTGTTTTGGAAATATTGATTTGGGTAATTAATTGTGTAATACAATTTAGTTAATTTAATTGAGAAATTTGGAATTTTTGGAATTAAATTATTTGGGCTTAAATTGGATTTGGGCTTTAAATGTTGTAAATGGGCTAATTGGGCTTGGTTGTACCAAGTTAGGTTTAGGCTAAATTGGTTGGATCCAATTGGGCCCAAAACCGCTTCCATAAAGTCCAAATGCGACTAATGGACCTTTAATTATTTAATTAGGCCTAATTGGCCTAAATTGATTTCTAGGCTTATGGGGTTACTCCTTGATTGGGCTTTGGTTATTGGGTTTGACCCAAGTTGACCAAAAGTCCACGCCTTAAAGAAATTAATTAAAAGCCCATTGGACTTTAATTAAATTGACGTTGGACGTTAATCGGGCTTTGAGACCCGTAACGATTAAATTTGGAATTTAAGTCGTAAAGGTTTATTTATAAAGTGTAATATTTAATTTGGAATTAAATAACGAATTAGTATTAAATACAAATTGAATTGGATTTAATTATGTAGTTTAATTTCATTCGAGAATTCGTACTTATTCGCAAAACGAGTTTGACTCACGCAAAATCAAATCGTTGTTTGAACATTGGATGGTCATTAATTATCAGATTAATTAATTGGATTAGATTGATTGATAACATTCTTGTGTGAATACATGGTTGCGATGCATGAATAATGTATATCGGATGGATATTAGATGAGTGGGGCAATTTTGGAAATTATTATAATAAATTTAGAATTTATTAATTGGACCTGCGTGTCCAGCCTATTACCTCCTTTCTCATTGTATTTCTCTTCTCACCTATTCCCCTCAATGTAAATGAGGTTTCTTTAGAAGTGTAGTGTAATGGGTAGAAGTAAATACTTGTGCTAGCGGGAGAGAGGAAATGGAGAGATTTGATCTAGGATCAATGTGTTAAAGTATCAATTCGCATATCATTATTATTTATTTTTATATGCGCCTTATTATGTATTTAGAATGCATGTTTAAGGGTGTATGATGATGAGACCTTAACAAAGATAATAAATTGGTTGCCAATTTGCACGCGAAAAACCCTTTCAAAATATTAAGCGTTTTTCCTTCCATTGAGTGATTCTTACTCAAGATCTAAGACTGTCATTGGTTTGTTGGCCAAAGTCAAGGCCTTTTTCCGTCGAGGATGTGTTTGAATCATGAGAGCTTTGTTCCATATCGGTGTCTTGTCCAAGTTGTGGTTTGTTGGCCAAAGTCAAGACCACTTCTTGTCCATCGACATTGATTACGAAGCTTTCCATGGTCAATGGGTCGCGCTTAACTGTGATCACTAAGTGTTTGTGCCAAAGCCAAGGCTTAGTTGATTCAGAGGAAAAAGGTTAGGTAATACATTGGATGTATTGGCATATATAAGATATATGTTTCGGACTTGGATGTCCCCCTACTGGATCTAGGAATTGGATTGGATCCAAATTGATCTTAGAGATCTACCTAGTTAATTATCATAGAATTTGTTGGCCAAAGTCAAGATTGTGTGAATTTAACAGGATCCTAGCCCACTAGGAAACACGGTTTCCCGAGTACTCGACAGAGGGTTAGAGGCTCGCCGAAAAATAGTGGGAGGCAAGAATTGAATTTGCAATATTCGTTTATTTACTTGCCATACGCGCTCATATAAATATCAATCGTCGTCAAATAAATTAAATGTTAGTTGGACTAATATTTAAACGTTGTTTTAAAAACAGTTGGACTGTATTCAAACTATTCATTATAAGTTGATTTATATTGGATTATAGTAATCAATATAATTGATTTTAATCTATTAAATATAGTTGATTAAATAGTTGGACTATTAAAATCAAGATAGAATTGAAAGATTGACATTTAAAACATAATCCTAAGGGAAAATGTATTTAAATGGTTTAATTTTAAAATGGGAATAAAGTTTCAGGATGGTCCTGGAAAATAATAAGTTACTTTATTTGATAAAATAACATATTAGCCTAAGCCCGAAGTTAAGCAAAAATAGAGCATAATCTTTGGAAGATTTATGTAATGATAACTTAAGTGCTTAATCCATTAAGCTTGTCGTAGTAGACTCCTTAATTTTTGAATCAGAACTAAGGATTAGATCCTTAAAGTATGATAATGAAATTGAAGGATCTTCAAAGATCTAATTATTGATTTTAGAAGTACTAAAATTGCAATAATAACTCTTGGAGAGTTAATGGCTATTCTCAAGGAGACAAAGTCAAAATTTGCAATAGGCAAGTAGCGCAAGGCGCACCTTACTTCGATATTCCAAAAGGCCAAGGCTAGGCCAAAGGCTTCTGGAGTGTTGAAAAGGGCAAAGGCAAAATCATTATAATCTTCTAGGAAGATAAATGACATATCCCAAAATGTCTGCCTAAATTGTGGCAAACGGGATCACGGAAGCGTGACTGCCATTTGGACAAAGCAGACATGAATGAATTGAAGAACAGGCAAGGCTCTGACTTCAAATATGTTAGTCATAAATATGTTCACTACTAGTATTAAAATTGGATTTTAGATATTTAGTGTGATATATATATATATATATATATTGATGTTCAGAATCTGCTATGAGCAGGATACTGACATCAATTGAGATTTATCTGCGAATCGGAAACGGGACGAAAGTCGTTGTTTTGACCGTAGATACCTAAGTTTAGGAACTACCTTCGGGTATGTACCTAAATTTGGAAACTGTTATAATGTAACTAGTTTGACTAGATAATTATCTCTGTATCAGTGTTTAACCCGCTGCGGGTGAACCTTTATATTCTAGAACACTAAAGTGTTTCATTATATAAAGATGATATTGAGATAAACACATTAGATGTGAATAACAGAATTTATATTTTGAATATAAATAAATCTCAAACGTACAAAATGACAAACAAACAGCTCAAACTGATTTGATCAGAAGAAACTCAATTGTGGCATTGTTGTCTGGGACACAATTAAACAAGAATCGTATATCCGCACTTTCGAAGAGTGGGTACTCGCACATATTTGATTCTAGTCAAATAAAGTCTATGAATCTAGTTTATTAGGCAAAGTGCCTAAAACACATTTACTTGGTAAAAGTGCAAATGCCACCAATCTGTTAGCCCTAGTTCATAGTGAAGTAAATGGGCCCATGTCTAGCTAGGCTAGAAGTGGATATGAATATTTCGTGACCTATACGGTTGTGGCATCGCGTAATGGTTGTGTGTTTCTTTTGAAGAACACAAATCGGAAACTTTCAGTTTCGACACGAAATAGACAAACAGATCGGCTAAAGTATTAAACCGTCGCGGTAAGACCGTAATGGAAAATACTTAAGCAATAAGTTTCTCATATACTTGAAAGAGTATAGTATTCTTTCAATGAGGACTCCTCCCGGAACACGTCAAAGTGACGGTGTGTCCGAACTAAGTAACCAAATTTTGTTAGACATGATAAGGTTAATCATGAGTCGCTCTGAGCTACCATTTCCTTCAACGGATAAGCTTTAAACAGTGCAGAACTTATTTAGAACAAGGTTCCATTAAAATCTGTTTGACAGATATCATATTAGATATATACGGGAAAGAAACCGGGTTTCTCATTCCTGAAAATTTGGGTATGCTAGGCATATATTTGGATGATACCAAACTAGAACCCAAATTGGATAAGTGTCAATTGTCGGTTATCCTATGGATACCATAATTATTGTACTTATACATCTCACTAGAGAACAATTTAATTGTTGCTCGCCATGCGGTTTTCCTAAGAGGAATACCGATATGCAGTGGTCAGTGGGAGGATAGTAAGACTCGATGAAAACCGTAGTAATACTATTCAAAGGCACTGAATCTTAATGGAACATAAATAGTTCATCAAGGATGAAACTATGCCATTAATCTTCGAATACACAAGAACCGCGTATGTTAGAGAGAGTCAGAAAACAACCTGGGGTATGAGTTTCTGATCTCACCTCATAAAGATGTCTATCTTATTGAGGTATACCAACTGACTACGTATGAGGAAGTGATACAAGGTATCAACTCCCAAATATGGTAAAGTGCCATGAGTCCGAAATGGATTCCATGTATATCAACTATGTTTGGATACTAGTTGATGTACCACAAGGCATTGTGCCTATTGGTACTATATAAGTCTTTAAGGAAGACATACATGGATGGCAACATACCAACGTATAAAGCTAGGCTTTTAGCGGAAAGGTATCGTTATCAATATTGTGTTGATTACGATTCAACCTTTTACCTGTTGCCACAGTAAATCTATTTGGATAATGCTTGCTAATGCTACATGTTTCATTTATGAAATATGTCAGCTTAACGGGAAAATAGCTTTCCTGAAAAGGAAACCTTTCGGAGGATGTTTGCAACATCCTGTCGGTATTGTCGTATCAGAACTAGCAAACAAGGTTTGCAGGTTGTTCAATCCATGTTTGGTTGAAGCAAGCATTAGGTTCTTGGAATTGTCGTTTTGATGTAATCATAATGGTTTATGATTTAATTCAAAACGTAAATGATTCTTGTGTATATAAGGAGGTTAGTGGGAGCGCACTGACAGTGGTTGTCCTATAAATAATGATAATATGTCATTTCTTGGAAATGATATTCCCATAATAAATAAAATCGGTGAAAGCTTGGCTTTCATAAATACTCTCTGAGAAATCGTACATTGAAAAATGTACACGACCTGGTGTCTCATACGCTTTGAGCATATAGATTCACAAACTGGCCAATCCAAGTGATAGTCACTGGATTGATGTTAAGAACATCCGTTAGTATCTTAGAGAACTAAGGATGCTGTCTTAGTCTATGGAGAAGGAGAACTTGAAGTGACTGGGATCACTGTAGCAAGTTTCCAAACCGATAAAACGACTACAAGTCGCAAACGGTACTATACAGTTTGAATAACGGAACAATGAGCTGGAAATCTTCCAAGCAAGATACTGTTACCGAATAAACAACTAATGCGGGTTATTGCTGCAGCTGAGGCGGCAATAGAAGCCATTTGGGTCGATAAAAAATCTAATTAGATTATATATAATTCTGTTACCAGCTGAGCTAGGCATCAGCACAGGCTAAAGAATTAATGGTCTCATCAACAATCCAGATATATACTTGGATATTCATCTGATTCGTTCAGATCATACATCGTGGTGATGTGATGATCGTATAAATAACATCATATGATAATCATGCAAATCCGCTGACGAAAGCCTTTTCTCAGCAATTTGAGCCTACCGTACATAGTTCGGGTGTCAGGCACTCGAGTGACTGGCTATAGGCCAAGTGGGAGATTGTTGGACAATTATGACCCATAGCGTCACTATTTGTACAGATCACGGTGTTGTTGTACAAATCAACTATGTGACAAAGGAGATTGCACTCTTATCATTTGTGATTAGATCACCTAGATATATAAATGATATGAGGTCCCTGTGATTTATTCCTGGATTGAGAATGATATGAGACAGTATCAGTCCACGAAGGATAAATCATTAAATATCCTTAGTCAGAGTATTATCGAGATTGGACATCGATAAATACGTAAAAGACTAGTATTACACTTGTGCGCGTTGTGAGGGCACAACGGCACAGTTCTCATATATTTGGGTATAGGATACTCATGCAAGTGTAATAGGAGGTTGTGTTTTACCGATGGTACGGGAAACAGCTTCGCTCTGGATAGACCCCCTCGGATTTCTATTGGTAGTATGACTATGTGTCTATGGAAGTCCGAAACCAGGGTAGGTGTATTTGGTCTTAACATGAGACTTGCACCGCTAATACTTGCGACAATCAATATACTTTGGTTGCGGCCGTCTAGGACTTTAACAGGTTTTGTGTACGCCAATGCTGGGTATATTGAGAATCGTAGTGTGTTGGGTGTGATGTCAAGATGGAAATATCACTCCAGTCATAATGGAGATGATGGTCACGTAGGATACGTGACTGGTTCTCTTAAATGCTGCAGCTATCGGGATAAAATGACAAGGTCAGGTTTATCCGATTATAGAGACTAGTCACCAGACATCCGACATGTGCTTCGTACGGGGCAGACACAATTCCAGCCCCAGGCCTAGCACGTGATCATCCGATACTGGATCGACATACACGATACTACGTATACTACGCCTGATATAGATCGATTATTCCTGTAAGCGTGTTTATGGAGAATTGGGTAGGCATGGCGCTTTGCTAGAAGCCAACCTTGTCTTGTAAATCGGTAAAACGTAGTACTAGGTACGTACGTGTTCGGATAGTCCGACGACCGAATTTACTGTCAACATATCCGGGGATCTCATGGGTCGCTTCCCGAAGATTCACCGATGACGAATGACTCGCACTTTAATTAATCTGGGATTAATAAGATGAGAGAGAAAATTAATCTGAGATTAATTACGGAGATATTTTATCTGGGATAAAATATCAATTTAAAGAGAGATAACGATTAATTTAGAATTAATCGATAAATTAATATATTCGATATATTAAACGAAATTAGATTTAGACGCAGAATTAAAATTAGATTTTAATTCGGGCGAACGAATTAATTTAGAATTAATTCGTTAGCGACGTGAATAGTGACTTCGCTAGGCGTAATCATTTAATTACGTCGCAATGGAAAATTCGTTAATTTAGAATTAGCGGACCCGAGCTCGGGATTATTTGCGAGCGCATTCGCATTTTGAATTCGAGTGCGGCACGCAAGTCAAATCAAGCGTCAAATCATTAGTCACATCAAGCGTCAAATCACATGTCACTTTGAGTGATGTGACAATTGATTGATTGATGTGAGTTGATGTGAGATGATTGAAAGCATTTAATGCTTGACTTTTTGGAAAATGTTTTGGTATATGTTTTATTTGTTTTTTGGAAAAAAAATTAACATTTACACATTTCATCATTCTCTCTCTTTGGCATACGGTTTTGGAGCCAAAATGCTCCTCTCTCTCACACGGTCTCAAAACCTTCTTATTCCTTCTGTTTTCTGCAAAACCGTGAGTGATGGAGAAGGTATAGACTTGATTTTGTTGCAAGATCAAGGTGCTAGCACACTCTAGGAGGCATACAAGGTGATAGTGAACTTACTTCATGAGCTTGGAATCACCTTGATAAGGTTGGAGCTTGGAGCATCAATGGAGACTCACCCATGGCCAAATTTGAGGACAAGAAATCAGCACACTGCCGAGCTTCATGGAGGAGGGCATAAATTTTTGTTCTTCGTTGCATCAAATCAGTTCAATGTGAGTATGATTCCGCCATACTTTGTTGTGTATTCACTTGTGTTTTATGCTTGATTTCATCCTTGGGACCTTAATAGAAACCAACATGGACTGCCAAAAAACCAGAAGAAAAAGCCCTCCATGGGCGTGAGAGATGGAGAATAAATGGAGGAGAGAGAGAGATAAATGTGTAATTGATTTTGGTAATTGATTTCTAAAATCATATACCAAATATTTGCTTTAAAAAGTCAAACAATTAAAGCTATCAACCACCATCATCAATCAATCAATCAATCACATCAATCAATCAAATTGTCACATCACTCAAAGTGACATGATTTGACGCTTGATGTGACTAGCGATTTGACGCTTGATTTGACTTGCGTGCCGCACTCGAATTCGAAATGCTAATGCGCTCGCAAACAATCCTGGGCTCGGTTTCGCTAATTCCAAATTAATGAATTTTCTGTTGCAACGCAATTAAATGATTACGCCTAGCGAAGTCACTATTCACGTCGCTAACGAATTAATTCTAAATTAATTTGTTCGCCCGAATTAAAATCTAATTTCAATTCCGCGTCGAAATCCAATTTCGTTTAATATATCGAATATATTAATTTATCGATTAATTCCAAATTAATTGTTATCTCTCTTTAAATGATATTTTATCCCAGATAAAATATCTCTGCAATTAATCCCATATTAATTTTCTCTCTCATCTTATTAATCCCAGATTAATTAAAAGTGCGAGTCATACGTCATCGGTGAATCTTTGGGAAGCGACCCATGAGATCCCCGGATATGTTGGCAGTAAATTCGGTCGTCGTAATATCCGAACACGTAAGTACCAAGTACTACGTTTTATCGATTTACAAGACAAGGTTGGCTTCTAGCAAAGCGCCATGCCTACCCAATTCTCAAGAAATATCCTTACAGGAATAAAGGATCTATATCAGGCGTAGTATACATAGTATTGCGTATTTCGATCCAGTATCGGATGATCACATGCAAGGCATGGGGCTGGTATAGTGTCTGCCCCGTACGAAGCATATATCGGATGACGAGCAACTAGTCTCTTTAATATCGAATAATCATGACCAAGTCATATTATCCTGACGGTTGCAACCTTTTTAGAGAACCAGTTCTGTATCCCTGCGCGATCATCAACTCCATATGACTGGAGTGACACTTCCGTCTTGACATCACACCCAACACACTACGATTCTCAATATACCCAGCATATGCGTACACAGAACCTGTTAAAGCCCTGGACGACCGCAACCAAAGTATATTGATTGTCGCAAGTGTTAGCGGTGCAAGTCTCAGGTTAAGACCAATACACCTACCCTGATTTCGGACTTCCATAGACACATAGTCATACTACCAATGGAATTTCGAGGGGGTCTATCCAGAGCGAAGCTGTTTTCCGTACCATCGATATAACACAACCTCCTATTACACTTGCATAAGTATCATATACCCAAATATATGAGAACTATGTCATTGTGCCATCACAAAGCGCACAAGTGTAATACTAGTCTTTTACGAATTCATCGATGTCCAATCTCGATAATGCTCTGACTAGGGATGTTTAATGATTAATCCTTCGTGGATTGATACTGTCTCATATCATTCTCAATCCATGAACAAATCGCAGGGACCTCCTATCATTTATACATCTAGGTGATCTAATCACAAATGATAAGAGTGCAATCTCCTTTGTCACATAGTTAATTTTTACAACAACACCATGATCTGTACAAATAGTGACGCTATGGGTCATAATTGTCCAACAGTTTCTCAGCAGAAGTTTGAGCGAACCGTACATAGTTCAAGTGTATGACACTTGAGTGATTGGCTATACGCCAAGTGGGAGATTGTTGGACAATTATGACCCATAGCATCATTATTTCTACAGAACATGGTGTTGTTGTACAAATTAACTATGTGATAAAGGAAATTGCTCTTTTATCATTTGTAATTATATTACCGGGATATATAAATGATAAAAGTCCATATGATTAGTTACAGATTGATAAGATATGAGACATTATCAATCCATGAAGGTTTAATCATTAAAATATCCCTAGTCGGAGTATTATCGAGATTGGACATCGATAATGCGGAATAGACTAGTATTGCACTTGTGCGCGTTGTGGGAGCATAACGGCATAGTTCTCATATATTTAAGTATTGGATACTTATGCAAGTGTAATAGGAGGTTGTGTTTACCGATGGTACGAAAATAGCTTCGCTCTGGATAGACCCCTCGGAATTCCATTGGTAGTATGACTATGTGTCTATGGAAGTCCAAATCAGGGTAGGTGTATTTGGTCTTAACTTGAGACTTGCACCGCTAATACTTGCGACAATCAATATACTTTGGTTTTGTTCGTCCAGGGCTTTAACCGGTTCTGTGTACGCCTCTTCTGGGTATATTGCGAATCATAGTGTATTAGGTGTGATGTCAAGATGGAAGTATCACTCCAGTCATATGGAGATGATGGTCACGTAGGATACGGAACTAGTACTCTTATGTACTGCAGTCATCGGGATAATATGACTAGGTCATGATTATCCGATTATAGAGACTAGTTACCAGAGATCTGATATGTGCTTCGTACGGAGCAGACACAATTCCAGCCCCAGGCCTAGCACGTGACATCCGATACTGGATCGCAATACGCAATACGACGTATACTACGCCTGATATAGATTACATATTCCTTTAAGAATATTTCTGGAGAATTGGGTAGGCATGGTGCTTTGCTAGAAGCCAACCATGTCTTGTAAATCGGTAAAAACGTAGTACTAGGTACGTACGTGTTTGGATAGTCCGACGACCGGATTTATTGACAACATATTCGGGGATCTCATGGGTCGGTTCCCGAAGATTCACCGATGACGTATGACTCGCATATTATTAATCTGGGATTAATTAGTAGAGAGAGAAAATTAATCTAGGATTAATTACAAAGATATTTTATCTGGGATAAAATATTATTTAAAGAGAGAGAACGATTAATTTGGAATTAATCGATAAAATAAAATATTCGATATATTAAACGAAATTAGATTTCGACGTGGAATTAAAATTAGATTTTAATTCAGGCGAACGAGTTAATTTAGAATTAATTCGCTAGTGACGTGAATAGTAATTTTGCTAGGCATAATTATTTAATTAAATTTGATTTAATTACGCCGCAACAGAAAATTCGTTGATTCGAAATTAGTGAACCCGAGCCCGGGAGTGTTTGCGGGCCCACTCGTATTTCGAATCAAGTGGGGCCCGCAAGTCACATCACGCGTCACATCATTAGTCATTCAAGTGATGCAAGTCACATCAACTTTGAGTGATGTGATGCAAGTCACTTTTGATTGATGTGAGTTGATGGAAGACTTTAAAGTCTTGTACCATTTTTTTGAAAAATGGGTATTTGGTATTTGATTTTTTGAAAATCAAAAACATAACACACATTACCATATTCTCTCCTCTCTCTCTCTCCATTCACGGCAAGAAGCCATTTTTTCTCTCTTTTGGTTCTCTTTGCCGAGAACAACAATGATGAACAAGGAAGATTTGTGGCAAATTTTACAAGATGCTAGCACATCCAAGGGGTCTTACAAAGGTGATAGGGAAACCAACTCTTGAGCATGGAATCCATTATCAAAGCTTGGAGCTTAAAGACAACTCAAGGAGGACAACCAAGGGCTTGGCCGAATTCCATGGAGCACAAAGAATGATCTTGGCCGAGAACTTCAAGGAGGATTTTTATGTTTCATCGCATCGCAAATCCGATCAAAGTGAGTATTTCCGCAACTTTACTTTGTTGTATTCGTACTTTTTCATTGCTTAATTGATCTTGGGATGACTTAGAAAACCCAACAGATCCCACCAAATCATAGCATAATCGGTAAACTCAATTGCTGCCAGATTGATCTTCTTCTCGTCTGAGTAGTGATGATAGTTGAAAATCAATTCTATTTTCTTTTCCCATTCTGAATAAGCTTCAGGATCATTTTTGCCGTGGAATGTTGGTATCTTGATCTTGATGCTACCTAGATCACCATCTACATCTCCTCGTCTACCATATCCCCTACTATCATAATCCCATTTTCTGGCATCAAATGCACCTCTATCATCAAACCGTCTAACCCTCCTATCAAACCTCCTATTAGGCCTCATATCATGCCCAGACTGAAATCTCTCCTCAACATCATCAAGACCATCAGAATCATCAAACTCATTTTCAGCTTCCTCTTCATCTGGCGGTACATACTGTGGTGGTACACGGTGAGGTGGTACATTATGAGGTGGTGGTACATTCTGAGGTGGTGGTATATGCTTGGGTGGTGGTATATGGGCCGCTACTAGTTTGAATACTCTCTACACTCTTGGACAACCTCTCCAAAGCAGTATTCATGTTCTCCATCATATCTGTAAATTTCCTATCCAAAGCCTTAAGCTTTTCATCAGTGGTTAGGCCTTCCATCTCAACACTAAACAAACAGATTAGAAATAACAGGAAAGTAAAACAAATATGTAAATCCTCACAATCTCATGTGTTTACACTCGAATGATATCACTCCAATCATGTTTGGACTCCATTGGCTTTTACCCGATACTGTGCTCACAATCACTGCCTTTTACCACTCTTGAGTTCTTCCTCAATTCAAATGTGAATCACACTCAATCCAAGAATACAAAACCAAGTGTAGTCCTCAAGCTAGCATGAAACACAACGGACCCAATAATATATATATAGGGCAGGCGGAAACAAAATGCGAACATGAATAGCAATGACGAAGACTCAATCAATAATACTTAAGCTAGAGTAATTAGAATAAAGAAGTAAACAATTAGCACAATGGAAAAAAAATAAGCATGCAAATTCACGATTGTATGCAATTTCGGGAGAAAATTTGGCACCTTTATAGAAATTTTGATGGAATACTTAGGAATGTTAGAAGAGGTGAGGAGGAAGAAAGAGAAATCTTAGGGATGTATGAGGGATCGAAAGCCTTCATTGAAAATAATGGGAGGAGTGAGGGGATAGGGGCTATTAAATGTGAGATCTCACTAGCAAGGAACGGCGAAAAGCAGCCGTGGAATACGGAGTGTTGAGGGGGGAGGAAAGGTAAAGGCCTTATTCTATTCCTTACGGAATAGCGGCCGCAGGGTGTTCTTAGAGGCATCATTTGCCCAAATCCCTACATGATAGTGCTCTCCCTCCTCCACGGGCACCTAAATGATAATATGGAACAAACTAAATTCAACAAAAAACTTTCACTTTTTTACTCTTTTTTTTTTTGATAACGTCAGATGCTGATACTGTGGTTCTGATTTTAGAGGCCGATTTAGGTTTTGATTTCAGAGGCCGATTTAGGTTTTGATTTCAGAGGCTGGTTTTCAGGGTCTGATTTTAGAGGTTACTGGTCAGGGTCTGATTTCAGAGGCTACTGGTCAGGGTCTGATTTCAGAGTCTGATCAGGGTCTGATTTCAGGGTCTGATTTCAGGGGCTAAGTTTCAGGGTCTCATTTCAGAGGCTAAGTTTCAGGGTCTGATTTCAGAGTCTGATTTCAGGGTCTGATTTCAGAGTCTGATTTCAGGGTCTGATTTCAGAGGCTGATTTCAGGGTCTAATTTCAGAGGCTGATTTCAGGGTCTGATTTCAGAGGTTAAGTTTCAGGGTCTGATTTTAGAGTCTGAATCTGATGGTTTATTTTTTTTCACACTTCACTAGGGTTTTAGAAACAAATCACACAGCCGCCAAAGAACATGCTTATTTTCTTCAACATATGCTAAAGAACAGAATGTATATGATGAACTATATGAAGAACACAACAAAACCCAGATCCAGAAATAAACAAAGATTACGGACTGATATGAAGAATAACAACAAAAACCCAGAACTGGAAAATGATAAAAGATGAACTGATATGCAGAACACAACAAAACCAGATCCAGAAATAAACAAAACGAAAACAGAAACAAGATCCAACAAGAACTGAAACGAAAATAACAAAGAACGAAAATAAAAATAGAATCAAACAAAAAGTAAAGATATGAAAATCAGACCTTGGAACCCTGAGCTCTAGATACCAAATGACAAGAAACCCACTTGTATTCGAAAACCAAGCAAAACCCCAAGCAACGGAAAGAACCCCAAGAACCGCGAATTTGATTTTTGTAGGAACAAAAACCCTTCCAAGGCCACAAAGAAGACCCACAAACAACTTGCCATTGAGAACCTTTAAGATGATTCCTTGTAGTTTTTGCTTGCAATGGAGACGCCACTAAGCTTGTTAAACTTAGATAAGTCGATTTTAACTTGAAAAGAGGAATCCCTCCCTTACAAGAATTTGGCCATAGCCAAAAAGCATAAAGCTGTAATATTCTCTCAAATTCGTTGATTGTTTTCAAAATGAAAAAGAAAGAAAGCTTAAATAGTGTTACAAAGAGAAACCCTAAAGGCATAAAGACAACAATGCCCCTAAAGGCTAAATTACAAAAATACCAAAGTCTTCAAGTCTTCAAAGGCCTGTGAAGCTTCATTCAAAATTGATTTGGGCCAAGTGAAGTGGCTTTGGGCCCTCTCTATTGAAGCCCACATGCGTCTCTATTTGTTTGTTGCAATCAACCATAAAACTCTGAACTAATCATGTCATTGCTTCTCTGGGTCTTTTGGTCCTCTGCCTCGTAATTGGCCATTCTGGTACTTGTAATGGGTATTTTACTTTGTTGTCGGCCTGGATCATGTCACATCGTGAAGGAAAATTTAAGCCTTGGTTGGTGTCAGAATGTTTAAGCATATTGCCACCAATTTAGATCACAACTAAATGTGCAATACCTCATGTGATAAACAAGCTCTTGAATATAATTTTTTTTTTTTTTTTTTTTAAAAAAAAAAAAAAAAACTTATTATTTTTTAAAGTTTTTACTACTATTTCAATTATTTACCACTTTTATTACCTTGAAACTTTATATCTATGACATATTTACAGGATATAAAATAATTAGTATATATATCTCAAAATATTTTATATATTAAAAAAAAAAATTTACCGACCCGACCCGCTCGGGTTTAATAATTCAACTTTTGAGTTTCGGGTATGCTTATCCTTTTTATCCGACTCGTGAACATCTCTATTATGCATAGGGATGGTGATGGGGTGGGGAGGGGAGGGGATCCACATCCTGAATCTTCAGACGTCTTCATCCCCTCCTTGTCCCCTCGTAATTGTTTAAGGGGAGGGGATGAAGATTCCCGAATAATAAAAGGGGATCCCCAAGAGCCTCCCCGAATAATAGATAATTTTTTCTTAAAATAAATTTAAATCATTTAAAAATATATTGATACAAATATTACATTATCCAAAAATAAAACATACATATTCAAAAATAATGATAATATTTATTACGTAAATCTATTATATAAATCAAAATATATATTAGAGATTGAAATTCATATTTTTTATATTTTTATTTTGTCCGTAACTTACTAAAGAGATGAATCTCTCATTACAATTATTTCATTTATGTGCTTGTACTATCTATAATTTATATATTTTTATAAATATTAAGATATTTTCTATTTACATCTATATAAAATTATAAATAATGATTTGAATATATTTTTATTGAAAATTTTAAAAATAAATAAATAAAAATTTGAATGGGTAATGGTGAGGGATGAAGATTTTACATGATCCTCATGTTTTCCCCAAATAAGAAATAAATATTTAATTTTTCACATTCCAACATTAATTTTTTCAATTCCAAGAGCCCCATCTTGGAGATTTTTGACATCCCTAATTAATGGAGCATAAATTCTCGGCCACTGCCCTCCATATTCTCTGCGCTCGTACTGGCCTCAATGGTGTCTGCTGTTGTTTCTATTTACCTTTTTGTGGAAACGGACATTGATATTACCCCTCTCTTTTCAGCTATCTTTAATTATATATATATATATATATATATATATATATATATATAGGTTTGGCTTAACCTAAACCCATAAAAATGCCATAACCCAACTTAAGCTTCAGGGCAATTCAAAGAATCCATCCCATGAGGGAACCGTTAACCGTGCAAAACTTGGGGGACAAATTAAACTATCATAGTTCTTATTTCAAGTTACATTATGACTACACAACCATCAACCTGAACTTTGCTTATGGAAAGGAACACATAATGAATTAGACAACATTCAAACACTTCGTAACATCATTTCATTTCTAAATTCTGTAAATTTGTAATGTATATGTACATAATGAGAAATTTAAGAAAAATATAAATATATTCTACAAGAAACACAACAACACTGCCCTCATGAGGTCCCAAAAGTATCTAAAGATGCCCACAGTAGACTGATCAGGAGTTTTTTTAACTCGATCAGCCTAACGAAGGTTTGTGGCAAGTCGCTAACAAGGGAAATATCCCTCTTGCAGAAAGCAGCTAATCCAGAAAAAGTGCTCACCCAAGGGAGAAAGAACCAACGGGACTCTTCATTATACGAATAGGTTTGATGAGCTCATCAAGATCATCTAATTGTAAATCTGAGGCATCACTTTCATTGAAAGTTGTTGGTTCGTGTAATCCATCATTAGCCTCCCCATCTTCTTCTTCACTAACATCAAGGTCAATATAATCTGCTAGTTTTCCTTCAATGAACAAATTATCATTATCTTGTATAGAGTGCCTTTCTGACATTGTTATATGAGGCTCAGGATCCTCAAGAATCATAGAACCAAAGTAACGCCCATGAGTGCTGTTCTGTTTCCTTGATCGTCGGCTTTTCTTTCCCTTGCTTTGGCTTTTTGGGTGATGTAGCTTGCATTTGGATCCTAGAGGACAGGACCCTGTTGCTTCGAAAGTAGGGCAGACATAGCTGTGCTTTTTCCGACACTGAGAGCAGAAACGCATTCCATTTACTTATTCAAATTAGTGTGGGGTTGTGTGCAGTGTTGATAGAGATAAGAGGGGAAAAATATTTTCAAACACTAAAAAAATAAAAAAAAAATAACAAAAAAGACCGGGTGAGAAAAAATAAAGTATTAGACAGTGTAATCCTTTCTGCCAAAATATAAAAAATAAGAAGTGTAATCCAAGCAAATACTTCCAAAATCAAAGGCCAGGAGCTGCATTATTTTCAAACCATAACTTACTGGTAAGAATAAATGGTACACGTGATTTCTTGTTCTTTTTAAATCATATAATTTTATGACTTCTTTGTCCAAAGGATAGTATGGGATTATCAAGTCCCTCATCTGCGAAAAATGCATGACAGTTTGCTATGGATAGTTGGCCCAGATTTTTCCTCTCAAAAAGGATCAAGTAAATGACTGGAACCAAGTCAAAAGCATAATGAACCGTATAATTGAACAGAATAGATACACAACCCATCATAGAACAAGGAATGGAAGTTTCAGATGAAACCTAACATGGGCAACTTATATTGAAGACTGTACCTCATTGCCATCAGCACAATAGCCCTTGAGAAACCCTTCGCAAGTAGAGGCATTTGGATTCACATGTACATGCCTGTACGGACAATTCTTGTTGGTGCATAAACCTACAGCAAATTTGTTAGAATTCTGTGCGTTTTACATATGTTGCATAAAAAAGGAAGGGATAGCAAACTAAAACACCTTGCACGAAATAAGAGCAATCTGGCATTCGTTCTGGAATGACCTGCATGAAAAAGAAATCAAGGTCAAATATCAATGAAACAAGTAAAAGTATGCCCTCAGGGTAGATAAATCAATCAGATCTGCAATAAACCTTATGAGTCAATTTGCAGTCGGAATTGGAACATAAACCATTCAGAAACTTTGTGCAGACAGCAATTTTGGAGGGATCATGTATATATGGACATTTTCCATCACCCTTGTTGCATTTTCCAAATCTAGTAAAAAACTGACAATACTTCCGTTTTCTAGCTAATCGCAATCTGGCAGTGTGCAAACTCCACCGTACTTTCTCACTTGCCAAAAAACGAGCTCGTTTCTTTGGATCTCTAACAAGCTGGTTGCCATTGCCAATTCGAACATATCTGCCAATATTGAAACCATTTATACAACATCACATTAGTTCTGTAGATAAGCAGAACTTTATAAAAAAAACATACTTGTTAACAAAATCAAAATAAGAACTGCAGACAATTAAATAAAAATAAATATACATACTCGTCATTGTCGATCACTAATCTCCTTGGAATATAAGATTTCTTGGCATTCTTTCCCGAACTAGGAGCAGCAGTGCATGGGGATTCGTCATCTACATAGATTATAAGATGTCAAGAGAACAACAAACATAGAGTTAATTATGCAGTTCAACATTCATTAACGCTACTTTAGGCACTTAAATGGATAAATTAGTATGTAAACGTGGAACAAAAAAAATCCCTGTAACCTGATATCCTCTGAAGAGTCCGTTTTGAAGAATCCATTTTGTAGCGAACTGAACCAATGCGAAATATGCGTCCTCCTACAAAAAGAAAAAGAAAATAAATAAATAACAATAATAAAAGAAACATTAAAAAAGTCATTAAGAACTTCAAGATCATTAAATTACAAGTACAGACACGGTCATTACAAAGTGACTTACTGCAAGAGCGACTCCGGTTCTTTGTCTCAGAAGGAAATGATTCGGCACCATTTTGTTGTCTCTTCTTCTCAACTGCAGCAACTGCCAATGTAGCTTCCTATAATTTACAACAACAATGATCATATAATTAACATTCTTTTGCAAAAAAAAATAAAAAATAAAAAAAATCATTACAGGGCTAAATATGCTACACCTGTCAAATAAAACAAGATGATCTACCATTGTGCATTAGAGTCTAACCTCATTAACTTTCTTTGAGCGATTTTCAATGGATTTCGACCATTTTAGACTAGAGCCACCAACACTTAGTACTTTAGATTTTCGAAGTGAAAATCCATGGTTTGACCTTGTATAAACTGTCTCTCTCTTTCTCAGCAGCAGTAATTTCCGACTGAAAGAACAATGGTATCATTTGCTTGGACAATTAAAACAACTATAATATAACTGAAAGTAGCTGCAGAAATACAAGCAACATCACAAGCTAACATACCTAATTGCAGATAAACAGCTACCATTGGAAATGGAAACTGAATCTTGGGCGAAACGTCTCCAGTATACTGTTCTTTTCCAGGGAAACAGGTAAGGCAAGACCTTTTGACGATACGAGGAATGATCATTTTTTGATGACTGCATACTATTTAGCCTCCAAACCAGAGAGAATCTAAGAGGTTTACGAATCTTTTTTACAGCTGCAAATTAACAACTCACTTAAAATTTATCTAAGAAATATAACGAAAAAATAAACTAGCTGATTTTTCTGCCCTGAAATAATATACTGGTATATAGAGTTTTACAATTTAAGATTCCCATAACTAAACACTGGTGGCAGAAATCAGCACAGGCTACTTAGTTACTAAGAACAGTCAGAATAACAACTTCCATATGACTTGAATTAAAATAATTAAGTCATCATTTAGTGAGTTAAGAAAATTAGTGGAAAACCAAAACAAATAACTACAGTTTCCAACAAGAAGACAAGGGGAAAACATGAGAAATGGCAATGTTAGAATTTTAAAGAACATGAAAAATCAGCACAAAACCCTCCCTCAAGGACATATCACCAAAGACAGAAAACGTGATACATTATCAAATGATCAAATTAAATTCTACCATGGATTATGATTAGAAAAATGTAGAATATGCAAGATGCATGGTTTGCATAAATTTTGGCAATCATGCATTGATTGCATCATCCATACATGCGTATTTTTTTAAGCAATACTAGAAATAAAAATTCCTAAACAAACTGATATGGAAGTGTTATATCATTGACGAGTCCTATGAATAAAAGAAAACACATACAGGGTGATGTGACAATGATATAATATTGCAACATTAGTTTGTAGGATGAACCTAAAATGTTCATTAACATGTTCTTTTTCTATTATCAATACTACGTATGAAAAAATTCAAATCAAACAAAAAGAAATGTTTGATTAATTAAAAACTGTTTCCGATAAATATATAAATGCACTAGAAGTGTTCGCACGGACCTTTATAAGATTGGTTCTTATTAGAACTTCCTCTGAAGTCCTTTGGACCTTTTTCCCCCTTTGAAGTGAAAGAGCCATCAGCCGAGGAGACTGTCTGGTTGATGTGACTTTCCAGTGGAGACCTTATTAGCTGATTTTTGCGTCTCTTGAAGTATACATCTGAGGTAGTGTTTTGGGTCCTATTAGGATTTTGAACAGAGAGGCCACAATCATTTGAAGCAGCAATCAGCTGATTTGATTTTCGCTTCAAATAGGTTATCCTCTTTACATCTGAAGTAGATAAAGTCCCATCATTCAATTCACCCTGGCTTTCCAAACTATTAACTGAACCAGTTGGCTTCACGGGAGTTTCAGAAATCTTTACAGCAGCATTAGAATAATTCAGCTCATCATTGATTTCCATAAGTTTCTGAGGATCGGATGTCGTCTCAGACACACCATTAGGAAGAGGATCTGCAACAGGGGAAGATGTGCAATCCCCTGTTGAATTGGTAGAGTGATTTGGTACTTTAGCAACAACAAGCAAAGGGGGTGTTCGGGGCCTCTCTGAAGGAGCATTAACTCCTCCGATACTCAAGAAATTTGTTGGGTCAATTACATCACCACTACTCTCAGATCCTCTGGTCTTCTTTGATTCACCTATCCCCGAAGAATTCAACCAATAAACTGAAGAAGTCAAACCATGCGAAACTTGGGGAAGTGCAGCAACTAAAGCAGGTTTCCTAACAAGACTGTTACCTTTACGAATGTAGGTCATACACTGAAACTTAGCCAGCAACTGATTTGGAGGAGGAACAGTGCGTACAAAAGACTTGTTTCCTGGTTCAGGAGCAGCAGATGAACTTTCTGTGCGATGCCATGTTCGTGGATTTATGGTGCGGGTTGAAGGGCCCACATTCCTTGAAGCAGTAAACACAGAAGATGAACTTCTTGGAGGAACCCTAGAAACAGAATGACTCGGTTGATTCTTCTTCCGATAAGTTTCTCCACTCGTGAGATTGAGATTGTGATCAGTACCTTTGACATCCTGTACTGGCAGTGATATGGTTTTCCCAGCAACTAAGTGAGCACTTTCCGAAAAATAATCCAACTTCAGATTTATCTTCGCATGCTCGGACGGTGAAGTATGGGCAGATAAATTAGAAGTACCTTCATCCACAGGCTTCTCATTTGGTAGTTTGTCAATCCCACAGTCCTTTTCATTGGAGATCTGGCTAGTTGATGCTTCATGATTCATCATGCTCATAACAGGGCCAGTAAAAAAGATTTCTGGGGAACCCATACTGGATGGTGAATCAAACTCCATCAGTTCATCATTGAAGATAGTAGTAGAAACTCCATCACCTTCAGCAGCCAAAGCTCGATAAGCTGATGCAGAAGGAAAATCACCCTTTTCAAAAAGACAACCATCAGATACATCTGTACCAGGCAATATTTGATTTAATAAGTCTGGAGACTGATGTTCAGGAGGAGTTTGAGATTCAGTGACCTCACTGCAAGCTTTTACTTGTTCTCCTACAACAAATGTTTCCATGTTTTCTGACTTATTGTTTTCCATACACATAACTTCATTGTTATAGTTACGTCCATCCAGAACTAGATTTTCATTTACTATCTGCTTACTCTCAGATCCTGGTGGACAACTGGACATTGATTCCCCAAGAGCTGAAGAAGAATCAGCCCTTTGAGGCTCAACTTTCAAACTGTCATCTCCAAACCCAGAGGCATATCTACTAGCTGAAACAGCAACTTCAGAGGATACTCGAGCCGAATTATTCTCAAGCAATAATGCGATTCCATCTGTACATGCTGGTAAACTAGAATCAAAAAGGGTATCAATGTTAGAAACGGCAACTCCCTCTTCTGGTTGTATTAGACCCTCATTTGAATTGAAGAGCAACTCTACACCAGATGAAGAGAGATCTAGAGTTACAGGTCCCTCGCTGATCTCAGATGCAATCATACTACTACATCCAGGAAAGAAAGCAGAGACTTTTCTCCCTTTCCTGTTCTCTGGCGAAGCTCCATTAAGATCACCGCTATCTGAAACATTTGTCTCACAATATCCACCTGTTGAATTGTGCCCACAGATCGCCTTTAATCCATCAGCATCCATACCTTCAGAAACCCTTGCTTCTGCAAGACAACAATCTTTTACAGACAAACTTAAGGTTGTATTAGCGGATTTCACAGAGCTAACTGATTTTACAAGCCCCATGTACCTCTCACTTATCATTGCATTTGGAAAATCTGAAAGGGGCATCATAACTTTTCTTTTGTCAGTGTTGTTAGACATATCCTCCTCGCTGCTTCCAGCTGAAAACATAGTATTTGGAAATCCTTCTGCGCTACTGTTCTCAAGTGAGATGGTAACCTCATTTCTAGCCTGCTGCCTAGCATGAAAATCACCAGTCCCAGGTGTAATTTCTTCGGAATTAATACTAAAATTATCAGAACCTGAGACGCTGCATTTTTCACGGTTGAAGCAGCTTGCATGTATGGAAACATTGTGGATTCCAGTTTCATCTGAACTAGACAAAGCAGGTATCTCATAACTTCCAGGAGGAATAACCAACGGAAATCCTTCCACAGTACTTCTATAGACTGAGAGACTCATTTGACCTTTGCATGGCTGCTGAGTAGAAGTACTCTGTATACCAATGTCAGAATTAGTAATTTTCCCCTGTGAACTAAGTAAACCATTGTTGGAACTTGTGTTGGTTTTCATCCCATGTGCAAAGCTACAGGTATTTACAAGACTCTCATGCTTCCTGTTTTCCCCCAACCTTAACAAATCAGAATTAATATATCTTCCTTCTGGGAGCAAAGTTTCTGGAGATTCTTTGGTTTCAGCATTTTCAAGCAATAAAGAATGTCCATTGCGGCAAAACTGATTGTCGGCACCTTCAACACTACCAATGTCAGAAAAATTAGTTTCACTCGGTAATTTAGTTAGATCCTTACCAGTGTTTGAGGCAGTATATAAGACATGCAAAGAATTGTCTTCATTTACAGAACCCTCATCAGTTTTAGTTTCTTTATGACTTGAAGAAGCCAAAGGAGAAAGTGAACTATTCCTCTTTCTCTTAATTTTAGTGATACATGGCACACAAGAATTCCCATCAGGGCTAACTTCCTCTGATTTCATAGCAGCCTGTGGAGATCCACCCACTAGGTCATTTCCAGGCATCATGTTTGCATCATTTGTATAAGTTTGCAAATCTTCAAGGTGACCAGAAGAAATAGCAACAGAAGTAATTTTATATTTTGAAGGTTTTACTCCTGTTTTCAACACGAGGGTTGCAGGTGCACTAAGGGTGGAGCCATCCGCTTTCACAGGTTCATCTAGCTTCTCTGTTGGTTGAGAACTGGAAACAAGCTCAGTAGGGTTTATGGCATTCTTCACTACTTTTTTTGCAACTTTTTTCTTTTTTGCAACCTTAAGTGAAGATGTTTTAGTGGTACCAACATCAGTGCCCCATTTTTCTGGAACAATGACATTTGACTTTTCCACTATAATCTTTGCAGGTGAATTTTTACTCCCACTGGAACGAGTCTGTGAATTGTTATCACGCATTTTAGCACCGGAAGGTAAACCTTTATTTTCAGACTGTTTTGAATCCCTATTGTTCACAGCATCTCTGGAACCATCCAGCTTTCTACTACTGTCAAGGGGTTTCTTCATTGGTGAACTCGAATGATCCTTATCAGACATAATAATTTTCCTTGTGTTTCCTTTCTTGGTTGTTAAGTTTGCATCACAAACAATAGCAGAGCTTGAAGGTGCCATAATTGCCTTGGCCACAAGTGAATTAGATTTGAAAGAAACATCAAGCTCCACAGGACTCCCCTCTCTCTGTTCATATTCACCCACCTCACGTTCCGGAAATACAACCTGGTCTTTCCCTCTAAATGAACCAGACTTCATTTCATAGCCCAAATAATGTAACTCTCCATCATCTCTATTTCTATAATAAGGTTTCTGAATTCTCAAAAGTGCACTCTTCTTTTGTACTTGCTTCCTCGGGGTTCTATTATACTCATAACTATCCTCTCTACTTCCTCTATTAGTATTATATCTTCCCGAACCAGACCCATAAAATTCGTGCTTTCCACTAAAAGCCCTAACCCCATTATCACCATTCTCATAATTCAATCCCCTTCCAAAAAAAGAATCACGACTCTCTCTATCTCTCAACACATGCCTATCTAAAGCCACATCTCTCACATTATTACTCATGAACTCATTACTATGAAACTGTGAACCATGTTGATTATCATAACTACTTGAAGTTGAATTCAACCTATCAGTATCAGACACAAAATGACTATAATGTGGAACAAACTCTACCCTTTGATTGCTATTATTGCTACTTTTATACTCAAATTGAACACCATCATTGATATACCTATCTCTAAACCTATAACTCGTATCTAATTGATGCTTAATCTTATCCACTGGCCGATATGGGGACATGGGCCTATGATGAAATTGAAGATGGTCCAAATTACTAACAACCGGTCCATGATCAGGCAGATTCCGGGATGGGAGATCCCACAAATCCGGTTGGGCATTAAAATCAGACACCAGATGCTGACGATGATCAATTAGTTGGTGCCGATCATCGTTAATTGAAATCCGGAGGCCAAAATCGTTACTTCGATGGTGGTGGTACTGATTATGAGGTTTAGGGCTAAAATTGGGACTAAATTGGAACTGTGAATTGGGGGAATGAAAAGGAACTTTTGTTACAGGAGGAGGGTGGTGGTGGCGGCGTAGTTGTTGCGGTGGAGGTGGAAGTAATTGGGGAGGCGCTAGTGGTGGTGGAGGAGGAAGGTAGTTGTTGTTGGATTGATGGTGGTAAATTTTGGGGCGATAAAGACAAGGGTTTGAAGGAGGAGAAGAAATGGGAACGTACCTTGATTCATCAATGTATGGAGGATCATCCATCACACTTTTTAGCGTCTCAACCTCAGCCTCAGCCTCTTCTTTCTTCTTATCGCTCACTTTTCTTCTTTGGCGTTTCACTTCGACTGCCCCCCACTTCGATTCCCTTTAAAAAATCGTAAATAATCCACGAAATTATTTCGCTAAATAATAATAATTTTTATTTTTATTTTTATTTCTATTAATATTTTTATTATTTATTATATATAATTTATTTTTTTACACTCATAAAAATTATTTAAACACATATTTTAATAAAATTATTATTATTAAAATACAGATAACATAAATTATTATTTTAGACAACTTATTATAAGTAATTATACAACAATATTTCTTTAAATAATTTTTTCTTATCTTCAAATTCTAAAACTTTTGTTTCTAACATGGTAAATTAATATTTTGCAATATATCTGAGATTCCAAAGTTATATTCTTTTTGTTTGGCAATTTTTTATATTTTGGCTGAACATTGAACAAGTTCGCTAAAACATTGAATTCTAAAAACTTCATGTAATTCGAAAAAAAATAATTGCATCTAGTGACCAATATTATCTCCACGTGTCTCTTCAAGTGGCGGAGCCAGCCCCTCCTGGGCACAAAATATAATATATATATATATATCATAAAATTATATAAAATTCCTTATTGTTATTTGATTTATCATAAAATTCCTCCCTAAAATTTTAAAACTTAAAAATATCAAATCTTAAAAGCAAAATATTTTTGTTTTTTATTTTTATTTTTGTCAATTTTCTTACCCACCACTTTAAATCAATCAACCAACAATTCAGTCGGATCTCAAATTTTACCCAAAATTAAGACTCTAAATTTAAACAAAAAATTAATTTTTATGCGTATAATAACTTTTATAATTTTTATTCTTTATGAATACGAATCCATTTCATGAACTTTTTCATGAACTTGACCATCCCCTCAAAATTTAGAACTCTAAAACAACCCCTGAATTTAACTTCACCTGAATCGAAATTCTAGCTCTACCACTATCATCAATGCCGTTGGTTATTGGTAATATTCTCTTTTCCTCAAGTTAGCCCATGCGATACCATTGATATTTTATGTCATCAATTATATGCTTGGATCCATGATTCTGGCCGATGGAAATGCCCTCTTCTCCCAACCCCTTCATGGGCAAGCACCCACTCCGTAACAAAATGAAAAGCAGCGAGCTTCACAAGAAAAGCGAAGCGAACCGCGCTAGTAGCGCGCATCCGTTTTTCGGCTGGCTTCAAATAATGGACTCATTTTGTCTTGAAGAACCGTTGGGAAACGCCCTTTCTATCTTATTAGAAAAGCTGCAGGGCCCTGCAATCTTTCTAAAGCTAACGAGCAATCAAACTAAAGCGTTAGCGCAACGGCTTTCGCGCAGCTCAATCTCTTGCTTCTTGCTTTCGAGCCCGTTTACAGCTTCCTTCTTTTTATATCTCCTCAATCAAAAGGCGAAAGCTTGCTTGACTAAGAAAGTCATAGTTGGCGCCTTAGCCTATCTATAGTAAGAGCCTAAGTAAACATGCACACAGTTAACCGTAACTGAACCAAAACTGAATTATTGACCAACCAAATCATGAATCGTTGACCCGTAAATCGAACCTTAAATCGTAACCGAACCGGTCAGATCTGGTTCGGTTACGGTTGGAAGCCAAACCAACTGCCGGTTTAGGCAGTTGGTTTGATTAAACCGTAACCGAAACAATTACGGTTTAAATAGTTTAGGGTCACAGTTGAACGGTGATAACGGTAAATTTTTTTAAAATAGCCGTTATTAACGACTTTTTTCCTTTTTATTTTATAAATATTAAATAATAATATAAATTCATAAAAATATCTAAAATACCCCTCTTAACAACTTTATTTTGGGGCCATTTTTGGCATAAAAAATGAAAAAAAAATATATAAATACCCCTTTAATTCATATTTCCAAAATCACAAATAATTTATTCTCTTCACTCTCTCTGTTTCTTATTATCTCATATATTCAATTAATTCTCAATTCTTTTTATTTTTTCTCAATTATATTTATTTGCAATCTCTTATTTTTTTCTGTAAATTATAATGGCAAGCTTATCACACAAAACTAACATTCCTGAGGCTGAGAATGTCACTCAACATACTACCGGCGAAACGACTTCACATATTCAAGTGATGAAATCGAGGTTCTGAAATGTTGACAAAATATTTCACTCTGGTCGAGAATGATGTTCGCAATTATTGTGGAAAAATATACAAACACATCGCTGGATATGGAACCATGACGGGTCATATGAGGAGTACTCATAAAGTTGAGTTTGGGATTGATACAAAACAAACACAAATGACTCAGTTTTCTGCTTTCGATTCAGGTTCTTATTCTACTAAATTATTAAAATATAATGAATATCAATGGAAATATAATCTAATTAAATTTATTGCCATGGAACATCTAGTGTTTTTTTTTTTTTTTGCTAAAAAACATCTTTTACTCATGAAACACAAGAAAATTTAAATCCTTAATTGGTGACAAAAATTTTAAAGATTATTTTAGTTCTGTCCGTGATTACAAGGGATGTATTAGTGGCACCAGTTTCAACTGTATCTATAGAGCAGACATTTAGTATGAACAATAATATTATTGATGACAGAATATCAAGGCTGAAACCAGAGACGTTAGTAGTTCAAACATGTCTTGACGATTGATGTAAAACGGAACATCGTGAATAAGAAAAGTCATGAATTTAAATTTATCATATCTAAATATTGTCATTCTAACCATATTGTTTATGTTAGGAATTGAGTTTTGACGACTTCGATTTTTGAATGAATGCTTACCAAAAGCTAGAATACAAAGCATTATTTCTTCTTACATTCAGGTGGTAGGTGACTGTTGTCCTGACCATGTGTCAATTCAAGGTTTCCAGTATATGATGCTTTTAATTTTTTTTTTAATTAAAAATAAAAAAATAAAAAAATAAAATAAAGAAAAAAAACCTTTGAGAAGAGCATCCAAGATCATAAGTCATAACAAATTTTTTTGGAGTTCTCCTTCAATCTAATGTGTGAAAATTAATTATGGTAGAGTAGCTAAAGGAAATCCGAACTCGAGTGCTTGTGGGTTTTTTTAGAAGCTTTAATGGTGCATTTAATGGATTATTTGCTTGTTCAATGGGTGTTCAAACCTCTTTTTTTTTTTTTTCGTTTACATATTTATTTGCTATAATTTTAGCTGTTGAACAAGCTTTTGCTCATGGGTGGCACAAAATATGGTTAGAAAGTGATTCAATGACCGATAATCTTATGCATTAAGAACTCAATATTTTTACCTCTTTGGAGGCTGCGAAGTGGATTGTTAAACTTCAAGTCTTTAATTTGTATTATAGAATTTCGAGGTTCTCATATATTTTTTTTTAAGAAGGTAATATGATGATAGATATTTTAGCCCGTTGGAAATAATTAAATAACAACAAAAGTTGTTAAATAACAACAATTAGTAAAATGTTAAATGGGAAATATATGGTACCCCATGATGGTAACATTTTTTGGAAGGGTTAGAGAAAGTCATTATGCATCCAAATACATGTGATTACATAGTAATCAATGCATGTGATTACATAGTAATCAAGGCTTACTTCCAAATGCATGTGAGCTAATAGGAAGTAATGCATGTGATGTTATAGTAACTTGATTTCCCTCCTATAAATAAGAGCATTTGCTTATTGAGTTAAGCAATCAATTAAGTTTGATTAAGAGCATCTCTACAAGAAGAAAGGTATGCAATTGTGTTGTGATTAACTTAGGTTTATTTCAATTAGTTTGTAAATAAATCTAGGACTAGTAATACATGTTTGGTTAGATCCTAAGAGGATAAATATGTAAATATATTAGGGATTACGTTTCCTAACATTGGTATCAGAGCTTAAATGCAGGTATTCTAGTTAGATTACACAAAAATTGCATGAACATGCATGAACAATGTTGAAAATGCTTCTGGTTTTTGTTCTTACAAAATGATTTTCTTCCAACTTTGGGCCATGATAACTCTCTGTATAAAATTGATAATCGCATGTTCAAATATATTTTTGAAAACTACGACATGAGATCTTCAATTTGATACATTAGTTTCTTAATTTGGATTAAAATTGAGAAAGATATGGACCCTAGAAGTTGGCTAGTCGAACTTGTTTTTACCCAGAAAAACACTCCCAGAAGATCCATATTATATGTCATCCGATATTTAGAAAATCAGACGACAAGTCGTCCGATTTGTGTACGACAAGTCGTACGCTTAGAGGTTAAAGGGACGACATTTCGTCCATTGAACAGTCAACCGACAAGTCGGTTGCCCCTATAAATGATAACCGACATGTCATACGGTCACAGAACTCGCGGACGACATGTTGTCTGCGCGTGAGACTTTGGCCGAGCCTGGCCGGTGCGTGCGAGCATGTGAGGGCGAGTGGGAGCCCGTGGCCGGCACGTGGAGGCGCGTGAGACACTCATGTGACGCGTGTATGGCGCGTGGAGATTTGTGTCTTCCAGTGTGGGTCATGTCTGTATCGGTTTGCTTCGGTAATTCCAATCCGTCATGATTAAATGTCTAATCCTTTTTGCAAAATGTTCTAATCGGCCATGATAAATTTGTTTTATCATATAAACTTTGTGTTTATAATAAATATCTTTGTGATGTTTATTTTAGTCAATGTAACTTTGTGTTTCATTGTGTTGATTTTTCCTTGTATTTGTTGTAGAAAAATCATGGCGATAATTCGAAAAGTTACAAAAATGATTACGACATCCACAGACAGAAAAATGATATCAGACATGTTGTTGAAAATGGATAAATATTGAATGAGTGAAAGCGATGATATAATTGCGCATATCCTCACCTTCAATAACATGTTACAAGAGTCAATATGGGCAGGTAATTGGATATGACAGCCAAATAGATTCAGATTGCTGAGAAACACTCTCCCTCAGATATGACAAAAATAACTTACTCGCATTTGGATATCAGTAAAACTTGTAGAAAAATAATATGTTCCTTATAATAAAGCCATTGAGAGGTTAGCGATCGAGTATCTCCGACATAAGGCAAGTAATATTATTTTTCCTTTGATGTCCCGAAAACGTTGCAAGGATCCTAGATTTGCTATAGGCTTTCCATGGCTGTCCAAGATCAATTATGAGTTACCCAAAGAGTTTGAGAATTCGTATCCCAAAAAATATATGAGTTGGACTCTAAAACTGGGAAAATTATTATTGTAAAATATTAATTTTCTTTTTCATGTTATTTCTGTGTGTAATGATTTGTTATTTCACAGCATGTAAATATTGTATGGATGTTTTATGTTGAATTTAATTTATGTAATTAAATCAATGAGTGTCATGTACATTAATTATCACATGATTAAAATGTTTTTAAAAATCTATGTAACTTTTAGAAAATAATTTTACATGATTGATTATGTTGATTATATTTTTACATTGGGTAATTGGATAATGATTGGACACATAGTGGCCTTTTGACTTTAACCCCATTGAAAAATTTTATTAAACATAATTCATTTCATGATAAAATAAGACAAAAGTATTAATATTTGTGCATGAATATCTGTAGAAACTTTGTGTTTTTTAATATGGCTTCCGCAACAAAGAACATTATCGCTGAACTCAACAAGGGTGAGATACTGAATGGCGATAATTATGAATTTTGGAGCATGAAAATCCAATATGTGCTAGAAGAACAAGAGGTTCTTGAAACCCTGAAAATGAGCATGGATGAACCTGAACAGGGCACTACGTTTTGGTTTCTATAAAGGTCCCAAGATCATAAACAAGCATGAAATAAGTGCGAATACAAATCAACGAAGTTGCGGAATACTTACATCGATCGGTTGAGCGACGCTCGACGAACAAAAAATCAAATTCTACTCCCTCCAAGGTCACGGCAGTGAGCTGCACCAGTCAACAAATTTCAGCCATGTGTCTTCAAGTTTTGAGCTCCAAGCTTCGTCAAACGATTCCCGGCTCATGGGTGGACTTCCCTATCACCTTCGCATGACTTCGTAGTGTGCTAGCACTCCCGATTTTTCCACAAAATCGCGACTCTAAGCTTCCATTTTCTTCTTGATTCTAGGCAGTGGCTGCCAAAACCAGAAGCAAAAACGGCTCACCATGGGCGTGAGAGAGGAGAGATGAAGTGAGAGAGAGATGCATTTGGTTGATGGCTAAAGTGTATCTAATACACTTATGTGAATTTCAAATTAATTTCACTTGAATTTGGCTTTCAAAAAGCCAAGCAATTAAAGCCAATCAACCTCCATCAACTCACATCACTCATGAATAGTGACTTGCGTCAATCACTTAAAGTGAAAGATATGCATCACTTGATTGACGAATGATGTGACGCTAGTTGTGACTAGCGATTTGACGCTTGATTTGACTTGCGTGCCGCATTCGAATTCGAAATGCGAATACGCTCGCAAACAATCTCGGGCTCGGGTTCGCTAATTCCAAATTAACGAATTTTCTGTTGCGACGTAATTAAATCTAATTTAATTAAATAATCATGCCTAGCATAATTACTATTCACGTCGCTAACGAATTAATTCTAAATTAATTCGTTCGCCCGAATTAAAATCTAATTTTAATTCCGCGTCGAAATCTAATTTCTTTTAATATATCGAATATATTAATTTAATCGATTAATTCCAAATTAACTGTTATCTCTCTTTAATTGATATTTTATCCCAGATAAAATATCTCCGTAATTAATCCCAGATTAATTTTCTCTCTCTTCTAATTAATCCTATATTAATTTAGAGTGCGAGTCATACGTCATCGGTGAATCTTCGGGAATCGACCCATGAGATTCCCGGATATGTTGGCAGTAAATTCGGTCGTCGGACTATCCGAACATGTAAGTACCTCGTACTACGTTTATACCGATTTACAAGACAAGGTTGGCTTCTAGCAAAGCGCCATGCCTACCCAATTCTCCAGAAATATCCTTACAGGAATAAAAGATCTATATCAGGCGTAGTATACGTAGTATTGCGTATTTCTGTCCAGTATCGAATGATCACGTGCTAGGCCTGGGGCTGGAATCGTGTCTGCCCCGTACGAAGCACATGTCGGATGTCTGGTAACTAGTCTCTATAATCGGATAAACATGACCTTGTTATTTTATCCCGATGACTACAGTACTTAAGAGTACTAGTACCGTATCCTACGTGACCATCATCTCCATATGACTGGAGTGATACTTCTATCTTGACATCACACCCAACACACTACGATTCTCAATATAACCAGCATTGGCGTACACATAACCTGTTAAAGCCCTGGACGACCGCAACTAAAGTATATTGATTGTTGCAAGTATTAGCGGTGCAAGTCTCAGGTTAAGACCAAATACATCTACCCTGATTTTGGACTTCCATAGACACATAGTCATACTACCAATGGAATTCCGAGGGGGTCTATCCAGAGCGAAGCTGTTTCCCATACCATCGGTAAAACACTACCTCCTATTACACTTGCATGAGTATCCTATACCCAAATATATGAGAATTATGCCGTTGTGCCCTCACAACGCGCACAAGCGTAATAATAGTCTTTTACGTATTTATCGATGTCCAATCTCGATAATACTCTGACTATGGATATTTAATGATTTATCCTACGTGGACTGATACTGTCTCATATCATTCTTCATCCAGGAACAAATCATAAAGACCTCCTATCATTTATATATCTAGGTGATCTAATCACAAATGATAAGAGAGCAATCTCCTTTGTCACATTGTTAATTTGTACAACAACACCATGATCTGTACAAATAGTGACGCTATGGGTCATAATTGTCCAACACTACGGCCCAACACAGGCGAGATCGAGAGGCTTATGAGGCCTGGAAGAAAAATAATTTCATTGCCCGCATTACGTTGCTAAACAGTCTGGATAATGACCTAATGAAAGAGTTCAGGAAATATGACATGGCTAAGGACATGTGGTCCACACTAGCTGAAAAGTTTGGTAGTACATCAATAACCAAACTCAGGTCACTCACAATCAAGTTTGACACATACAAGAAACGCCCTGAGTTTACTATGTCAAAACACTTGAGGCAAATGTCAAACATGATTACTAAACTGGCAAATGATGGACATGTTCTTACCGATGAACAGAAAGTCTAAGCGGTCATTCGTTCTCTTCCAAATAGCTGGGAGCATATGAAGATGCATTTGACCTACAATGAGAGCATCAAAACCTTTGATGATGCTAAACGTCACCTTGAATTAGAAAGCGACCGACTCGCGACCGCTAAGTCAAATACTGAAGTGTATATGACAGAAACTAGCAAACCTGGGGGTTTCAAGAAGAAAAAGAAAATTTCATGGTGGTGGGTTTCAGTTCGGAAAAGAAAAAAATTCTCCCAAGCCAGAAAAGAAACAGAAAACTAATCAACATGGGAAAGGAAAACGTCCTACCAAAAAGAAAAACATGGCGAAGGTCAAATGTTTTAATTGTGGTAAGAAATGTCATTTTGCTCGTGACTGCACTGAACCTAAAAAAGTGAATACCTTTCGTACATATTTAAATGAAATATGTGTTTCAAGTTCAATCTTTCTAACTGAATCTAATCCTTTGTGGACTGTAGACTCAGGAGCCACAGACCATGTAGCGAAGGATAAAGATGCCTTCGTGGAATTTCGACGAATTTCACCTGGGGTGAAGTGGATATATGTTGGAAACAACTCACGGGTTGAAGTCAAAGGAATAGGAACATGCAAGTTAGTCATGCATGATGGAAAAACTTTACTATTACATGATGTATTGTTTGCTCCACAAATTCGTCGAAATTTAGTTTCTGTGTTGGTTTTGGTTAATTTAGGTTTCAATTTGAACTTCCATAAATTTGGTGTTGATATGTACTTAGGTACAATACACTATGGTTCTGGTTATTTTCTTGATGGCTTTATTGTATTGAATGTTGAATGTTTCAATCACAATTCCAGTTTTTCGTTTGTTAATTCATCTGTCAGTAATGATAGTGATGTAATTGTCTGGCATGCTAGACTTGGCCACATTGGCCAACAAAGAATGAACAAATTAGCAAAAGAAGGCTTTCTGGGAAACATTGAGAAGGTATATTTATCAACCTGTGAATATTGCTTGGCTGGAAAAACTGCGAGAAAACCATTTGGAAAAGGGACTAGAGTAGAATTTCCATTACAATTAATCCATTTAGATATTTGTGGTCCAATGAATGTCAGAGCAAGGCATGAATAGTCTTATTTCATCACATTCATAGATGAGTTTTACATGCTTTAGTTATGTCTATTTGATTGCTCATAAATCCGAAGCATTAGAATATTTTAAGAAATTTATGAATTTAACACAAAATCAATTGGACAAGAAAATTAAAGCACTACGCACTGACTGTGGTTGTGAGTACTTATCTGATCAGTTCAGAGAATTATGTGATGAAAAAGGAATTAGTCGTCAGTTGACTACTCATGCTACTCCTCAATAAAATGGTGTTGCGGAAAGAAGAAATAGAACTCTTCTTGAAATGGTTAGGTCTATGATGGCACAAGCAAATTTGCCTATAACCTATTGGGGTGATGCATTATTAACTGCCACATATGTACTTAACCGAGTGCCATCAAAATCTGTGTTCACCACACCATATGAGTTATGGACAGGTCGCAAACCAGATATTCACTTTTTGAAACCTTGGGGTTGTGCGGCCTATGTTCATGTGCGTTCTCACGAACATGGAAAGTTAGGCCCAAGAGGAAAAAATAATATCTTCATAAGATATTCTGAACAATCAAAATGGTATGTTTGCATAGGTGAACATGAAAGTGGAGGCGTGATAAAATTTGAATAACGAGATATCACATTTTTAGAAAATGATTTTCCTAAGCAGAGAGAGATAGGTCAAGATTTATCTCTATATGAAACTCATGATCACATAGATCACATAATTGGTGAACACTCGGGTTTACCTAATTCAAGTGGGAGTGATGAGAGAAATTTGAGAAAATATGATGAATATGTTTCACATGAATCTCAAAATGATGAATCAGTTTCACATAAATCTCATTTACGTGATCCAAGTGGGAGCAATGTGCACGATCCAAATGGGAATAATATGTAAAGTGAGGAATTAGTTCCACCACTAGAATCCCAATTACGACGTAGTAATCATATAGACATTCATCGACGTCGTTTCGATATCGAAGGGAAACCTTTATGATTCTACCTCAAGAGGATGAAGAACCTAGAAACATAAAAGAGGCTCTTCAGTGTCCTGCTAAGGAAAAATGAATGAAAGCAATGGAAGACGAAATGGAGTCTATGAGGTCCAACCAAGTTTGGAAATTGGTTGATCTACCCAAAGGACGCAAAGCCATCAAGAATAAATAGGTTATTAAAATAAAGCGTAATGCCGATGGTAATATCGAAAGATATAAAGTACGACTTGTAGCAAAAGGGTATACATAACATGAAGGAATTGACTACGGAGAGACTTTTTCACCTGTTGTAAGGTTTACTTCAATTCGCTTGATTCTGGCTATAGTAGGAAGTATGGATCTAAAATTACATCAAATGGATGTAAAGACTGCTTTTCTCAATGGAGAACTTGATGAAGAAATCTACATGGAACAACCAATAGGTTTCATAAAAGAAAATGAAAAGGAGAAAGTGTGTAGACTTTTAAAGTCTATATATGGTCTCAAGCAATCGTCTAGACAATGGTATATACGATTCCATAATACAATCATTTCGAATGATTTCACAATGATAGATGAGGATCATTGTGTGTACACCAAGAGAGATAAAGATAAGTTCATTATCTTATCTTTGTATGTGGATGATATACTTATAGCTGAAAATGATAAGGAGTTTGTAAAACACATCAAAGAATGGTTATCATCTAACTTCGAGATGAAAGATATGGGTGAAGCTGCATATATTCTTGGGGTTAAGATCTCAAGAAATCGTTCAAAGAATTTATTATCTCTTTCACAGGAGTCATACATAAAGAAAATTCTTGAACGTTTCCAAATGCAGGCTTGCAAACCCATTGATACTCCTATCACAAGAACTGAAGCTTTGAGTCGTAGATTGTGTCCTGAAACTCCACAGGAAAAAGGAACAAATGAAGAAAGTTCCTTATGCAAATGCAGTTGGAAGTTTAATCTACGCAATGTTGTGTACAATACTTAATATCTGTTTCGCTGTTGGATTGGTAAGTAGATACCAATCCAATCCAGGACTAGCACATTGGAAAGCGGTTAAAAGAATATTTAGGTATCTGAGAGGGACAACTGATTACTCATTGTGTCATCAAGGAAATGATCTGCAATTGAGTGGCTATACTGATGCTGACTGATGAGGAGATTTAGATGAAAGAAAATCTACCTCCGATTTTGTTTTCTTGCTAAACAATGGTGCCATTTCATGGAGCAGTAAGAAACAATCTTGTATAACCTTATCCACAATGGAGGCTGAATTTGTGGCCTTTTCATCAGCATTACAAGAGGCTGTGTGGTTGAAAAGGTTTTTGGATCATTTGGGTATGACAAATGAAGCTTCTGGTCCAGTATTAGTTAACTGTGATAGTGAAGCAGCGATAATCTACACAAAAGACCCAAAATTCCATTGTAAAACAAAACATATAGATACCAAATATAACTTTGTGAAAGACATAGTTGCACAAGAAGAGGTAAACATGAAGTACATTTCCACGCAAGAAATGGTAGCAGATCCATTGACCAAGCCTGTTCATAGAGATGTCTTTGTTAGACATGTACAAACTTAGGGATTGCGTAGATGTTAATGTGCTCACATATTATGATATGTAATTTTCCCAAATAATGTTTACTAATGTTAATACTCATTGATGTTTGTATTCAATGCTTACATGTTAATATGTAGATACATGTTTTAAAAAAATATACTATTAGTTAGTATGAGAAGTATGTCAGACAAGTGAATGATTGACCCTCTCATACGGGCAATCGCCTCCATTACTTTGTGTTAATGGAGATGAGACAAATTTTTAAGCTAATTATCTGAGTGATAATTTAGAGAGCTCAAGCTTGAAAATTAAGTAATGTCGTTATGAGATCATTTTCTCTGTGATATGACCTAAGGTGAATAAGTTCGTTTCACCTTACTTGTCTTAATGGCAGATATTAGTTAGACATTGTGTTTGTCTGAACTATAATCTGTACGGTATTTTATGAGACATGCACTCCATAGGAAATGAGAGAATACCGTAGCACATGTTTTCATACCATGTGTACATTTGCGACTATTGAGGGTAATACAAGTAAAGATCTCAGTCTTGATATTGTGTGAGACCCTTGAGATTATTTCAATCTCACATTGTACCCTTTAGACTCTTGTCTGCTTCTCAAAACTTAGATCTGATGATTGCTATCTTGGAGTGTTGCTGAAGGATCATGAGATTCGATCCGAAAGGATATCTCTGTAAAAGCGAATTGAATCAAGGTTGAGAGATTCGAGAAATGAGAAAGATCATTATATGAGTAATATCACATTAGCTTGTATTCACTGGTCGACCAATTATGTTGTTCTATGTGATCAAACATGATTGTGAATACAAAATAAATATTACATCCGAAAAGAGATCGAGAGAGATTTAATGTGATAAATGATCGATGATACTGCATACATAATCCACTATGGTTCTATCCATTTTTCGAGCAGCTATATATTCCTAACAGATGTATAGTAAGTGAGCTCTCAAAGTATGCTGGTCGCACGGTACAATTGCTAAGTATGAATTATTCTTGTAGAGACAATAAAAAATATTGATCCCATCATGTGTGAGTGGGAGATGTTGGAAATAATTAAGTAACAACAAAAGTTGTTAAATAACAACAATTAGTAAAATGTTAAATGGGGAACATATGGTACACCCATGATGGTAACATTTTTGGAAGGGTTAGAGAAAGTCATTATGCATCCAAATACATGTGATTACATAGTAATCAAGGCTTACTTCCAAATGCATGTGAGCTAATAAAAAGTAATGCATGTGATGTTATAGTAACTTGATTTCCCTCATATAAATAAGAGCATTTGCTTATTGAGTTAAGCAATCAATTAAGTTTGATTAAGAGCATCTCTACAAGAAGAAAGGTATGCAATTGTGTTGTGATTAACTTAGGTTTATTTCAATTAGTTTGTAAATAAATCTAGGACTAGTAATACATGTTTGGTTAGATCCTAAGAGGACAAATATGTAAATATATTAGGGATTACGTTTCCTAACATAGCCAATGTTAGTCTTCCTTATTCTGAACTCACTTGGTGGGATTTGCCGCCCTGTATTATTTAGAAAAAGCTTTTTAAGGATATTTGTAGTTTTCCCAAGTATATATTTACTCGATAGCTTTTAATTTTCATGTATTTTTTCCTTAATAATACTCTTATACATTTACACACAAAAATTATGTGTCAAAACTTGTCTAATTGAGTTATAATAATTTCATAATGTTTTTGGATATTCTTTAACAGCTTCAGCACTTCAGCGTTTGAACTACATTCGAACATGGATTCTTGAGTGCTAGTATTTGAAATACATTTGAAATGTGTTTGAAAAGATGTTCGAACGCTCAATCTCAAGTACGAGTTTTTGAAGTGTGTTTGAAAGGGCTTTATAACAATGATATTGTATTTTGCCTTTTTGTGCTTTTTGGAGGCCAAATTATGTTTTGAAAAAGCATAATATAAAGTGTTGTCAACTTTTAAAAGTGAGGAAAGTATAAAATACATCCTAAAAACTGCTTTAACTCAGAGAAATCTTTACATTGGGAATTATATCCAAAGTTCCAAAGTTTCTCTATTTTGAACCATCAAAATTCCAAATCAAACCCTGAAAACTTATAGAGTTTTGTGGGGGATTTAATCATCGAAATTTTAGCTTGCTTAAAAGCATCTGAGTGAAAAAAATTTAAAGTTCCAAAGAAGGTTGCTTGATGTAGGTTTGGAGAGTTCTTAAGATTATTACTGTAGAGGGTAGTAGAGTTAGCAAGGTTTTCCCAAGTCTATATGTTGTTGTAAGTTTTCGATACTAGTGGATTATATGTGGTAACTTATACCTGAAATGGTTTTTCTCTTTTAAAATATTCCACTTCGTCAACAAATCTTAAATGTTGATTTACAACTTTCCTTACTTGTTTTATTGATATTTTTGTGATTGTGTTGGGATGTATACTCCAGAGCATCATGTAATATGTAAAAAAAGTTATCTTAATAAATAAATGGTGCACTTTCATTTATCAAATTATTTGTTTTAAATTTGCATATTATAAATTGTCATGTATGTCCATGATTAATAATGTATTTTCAAACTTAATGTATGAGTGCAATACACAAGATAATTTAAGTCTAAAACTAGTAATCTAAAATAGTTCGTAGAGAGTAAATAAAAAATAATATTTTGTTTGTGGTTTATCTACAACTACGGTCAATTCCATAATTGTATGATGACTTTGATCCGATATCGTTCATGTGGTGAAATGGGAATGGAGACACCCATATGATGAAATCATATAGGACTAGACTCAGACAAATATGAATTTTTTTAATATCTCTGTTAAATAAAAAAATTCATATCAGTCTAATAGATGATCATATATGGTTTGATCTGAATTATGAGTATATTACACACTTATAGATGGCAGGTTGTGTCCTTTGACTTACAAAGGTGAGATCAGTGTAGCGATCCGATCAATAACAACGTATTTTTTGAGACATGGTTGGGTATGTAGCTGTGAATGTTTTACAAAAATATGGAATCCACTCACTCTTAAGAAAAGTATAGAAGTATCTTTCTTAAGGGTTGATTCAGTACTTGAACAATTATAGCACTCAAATCTTTCTATTTTGAATATAAAGATAAAATTCATAAAAAATAGGAAGAAGAACACTATGAAGGCTAAGGGTAAAGCCAAGAAGAAGAAGAAATGCTTTAATGACGCTAAGCCTAAAGGAAAATATTTCCACTACAACAAGGTTGGGCATTGGAAAATGAATTGTCATAAGTACCTTGCAGAACTAAAAAAAGAAGAAGGCCATAGGTAAATATGATTTACTTGTAATTGAGTTTTTATTAGTGGATGATGATAAATCTGCATAGATTATAGATTTTAGAGCCATTAACCATGTTTGTTCTTCTTTACAACTACTTGATTTATGAAGAGACATTATTGAAGACAACTTCACCATGAGATTAAGGGTTAATGGGTGCCACAAAGGGTTAACAAGCCTTTGATAAGCCAAATGCAATGAGGACAAGTTGAGGGTTACTCAGGTCTCACGAAAATAATATTTTTTTTAATAGACATGTTGTTAATTAATTCTCAATTACAATAAATAATGCCCCTTTAAATAAGTGGCTAACCCTAATTCTACCCAAACATAATAAAACCTTAGTAAAATAAATCTAATAACACATAAAATCATTCAAATTTTCATGCATAAGCTTTCTAATTTAATTAATGTTCAGCCCAACACTTAAACATAACATAATCTTAAAAAACATACAACTTAAAAGCTATAAGGATCATTTGTGTCCATATTTTGACCAAATAGAAGTCCGAATTTGACTTTGATATAAACTACAAAGTTGTAGATCTTCGAATCATCTTTCCAGTGCAACTTGAATCACCAAAATCGAATATTGGATGAGAAATGTACGGCTAAGATACGAAGCCTGTGCAAATCTTACTAATGCACCATTCGGAAATTAAGACCAAAATCAATCAAGGCAGCCCATGCACGTCCAAGACCCAATTCTATACATGCCTTATATATAATAAAGCCTTCATATAAAGTCTCATGTATGGCACAAGCTCTAGAACCCAACGAATCTTCCAAATCTACCAAAATGGCCCAAATACACCAATCTGATGCAGCCAATTCTGAATCATATCAAATAGTTATTTAAATTTGAACAAAGTGTTATTCATTCCTAGTTCTTACAAGAATTTGATTTATGTGTTTAGACTTTTGGATAATGATTTCTCAATTTCTTTTAATAATAATTTAGTTATTGTTTTGAGAAATGAAATACCAATATGCACAAGAAACTTGAAAAATAACTTATATGTGTTAAGACCATTAACACAAAACTCACTGCTCAACACTAAAATATTTAAGGTTGAAAAATCCAAAACTAAATGGCAAAAGATTTCTCACAATGACACGTATCTATGACATCTTAGACTTGGCCATATTAACATTGACATGATATGCATATTAGTGAAAAATGGATCTTTAAGCCAGTTAAAGGTCGGGACGTTACTAGTCTTAGACTTGGCCATATTAACATTGACATGATATACATATTAGTAAAAACTGGATCTTTAAGCCAGTTAAAGGTCGGGACGTTTCTAGTTTGCGAGTCTTGTTTAGAAGGCATGATGACTAAGAGACCTTTTACTGAAAAGGGCTAGGGGCCAATGAACCACTCGAACTCGTATATTTGGATAACTGCGAACCCATAAATGTAAAAGCAAAAGGTGAATATGAATGGTTTGTCATATGTAACATCCCCCTCTCGGAAATGCTACCGGCATGAGAATTAAGTTGGGAAAGTAGCCCTCAAGTGTAAGCATGTGATTCGTGTTTGTCAAATAATTAGAAAAGTAGTAGAGTTAAAATAGTCTGTCAGTTAGTTTGAGGCTAAGGATGATAGGGTGACCCACTCCTACCGATAACATCTCCGAGAGGGGATGTTAAAATCTAATTTAGGACATTTGAAAAGTTCAAAGAGTATTGTGCTAAGGTTGAGAACCATTCAGGTAAAACCATCAAAACTCTATGATCAGATCATGAAGTAGAATACCTCGACAATGAATTCAATGAATTCTTGGTTGAGCATGGGATAATATCTCAACTCACATAACCTTGAACACCACAACATAATGGTGTTGGAGAAATGAGAAATTGAATCCTACTAAACATGAGGAGATCAATGTTTAGTTATTGTTCATTACCTAGTTTTTTTGGGGATATGTATTACAAATAACAACGTTTACCCTTAACATAGTTCTATCTAAGTAAGTTCCTACGACACTTTTAGAGTTGTAAAGAGTTCACAAAGCTAGTTTGCAATATTTTCACATATGAGGGGTTTCCAGCACATGTGCTGAAGAACAAGACTAAAAAGTTGGAACCGCGATCATAGGGGTGCCTATTTGTAGGATACTCTAAGAACACTAGGGGTGGATTCCTCTGTAGTCATGAAGATAACAAAGTGTTTGTGTCGAAAAATGCCACGTTCTTAAAGTGGACTATATTAGAGAATTCAAACCTCACAGTAGAGTGGTACTCAAGAAGTTACTTGTTGGTTCGACCATGTAACACCCTAGATTATTATGACATGTTCCTTGTGGTTGTCATGTCGTATGTGGAACTAGTTCCTTTGAGTTATTGTGGGTTATACTGGGTTTCTGATGTGATGTTCATCATAGCGTTCAGATGCCAGCATTCATGTTATATTCATCCAAGGGTTTATATGAAGTCATCCAGTGTGTCTGTGTGTGGGCCGCGTTCGCTTGAGCGTTCGAACGGGGTCGTCTAGTGAGATCACGTCCGAGTAGCGTTCGTTCACGAATTCGAACACTGAGCACCAGTAGCTTCGCGTGCGAAACACATTCAAGTACATGTTCGAATGCTGAGGTAGAAAATAAAAATTTACGGGCTTCTATATAAAGCCCAAATAAGAGGCTAGGGTTATTTTATCCCATTTCCCCATTTTCTTCACCCTACCCAGGACTCAAACACTTAATTTCTCTCTAGATTAGCTACTTATTTGGAGGTTTCTTTTTTAATCTCTTGAGTAATGTCTTGCAGAGTAAGATTTTCATCTCTATCTAGTATTCTCCATGCATGTCTACTGAGATTTATTAAGTTATCCACTCAAATCCATGATATCTAAGCATAACGATTGTTATGAAGCTTGTGAGAGTTTATTTGAGTTTGGGTTTAGCAAGATTGGGGATAGTTATTGTATGAGTGAAGAGGGGTTTACCGCTATGCCTAGGATGTCAATGACCATGACACTGTTGGGCTTACAACCCATAGAGAGTACAGATAGCCCACGAGGGACTAACTAGAGAATAAAGGAGTCGCCACCCAATATAAGACACTAGGAAAGATTTAACGCCGTACTACACCCCTCACAAAGGCCGACCTTAAACCCGTTTGGGTTCTGAATGGTCCCTTACTTATGCCATTATAATATTTAGGTTTAAGAGAGGTATAAACATGTCTTATAATGCATAATCATACAACAACAATTAAGCATGCAAAAGTGCACAAATAATAAAATAGTAAAGGAAAATAGATTAACACAAAAGTTCTGAATATTAAAATGATAATCAAGCGAATCAGAGCACGTATTTTCATAGGCTTGGCCTCTGGGAGACCTAGCTGGACATAGCTATAGTCGGCTGGGCATCCATTGCAACTCTAACTACTGGTCGTACATAAATGAAGTCTGGTCAGATGTACTGCGTAAGTTACAAACGTAGATTTATACTCATATCAAGAACAATAAATATAGTGCTAGGGTGATAAAATCATAATAAATAGGATAATAATTAAGCAATAAGAACAATAAAACAGTAAACAGAAACTGTAAAACAGAATAATATGGGAACATGCTTAAGGAATTGTAATAAATATGATAGTAATCAAGCAATAAGAACAGTAAAGAAGTTAAATAGAAACTATAAAACGACATAATATGGGAACATACTTAAGAAACGAAATGAGCAATCGTGACAAAACATTACATGTTCTCGTTGGCCTAGCTTCATGGAAGTCTGACAAGACATTCATCAAGAAATTAATATCCGACTAGATTTATAACAAGGCTAGACGTATATGAAGACTATAAAACAGAAAAGAAAAGCAGAGATATGACAATCAATAAACTGGTGCGTACTGGCTTGGCTTCGGAGAAGCCTGGCCAAACATTCCGTGCATAATATATGTTCGGCATGACTTATTGCAAGTCTGGCCGAATGTGCATCGCAAAATATAGACCCAGGAAATCACATAATCATGCACATGTAATAACGGTGATAAAGCGATTACAGAATATAGACTAAGATAAACTAACATGATACTCATGGTAGTGATAAAATGAACCTCATTCTATAGAAAATCAGACTTATATATAATCATTCCCAGTGGTATGTGGAATTGTATCCCGAGTACAGACCATATTACCGTCCATTCGAAATCAGCTAAGGAATTTATGTCTGAGTTTCCATCCTATATACAAAAAGGGGATATACGGTCGGATATACATATCTCAGAAATGTCCGGACAGACATGTAATATGTCTAGCCGGATATCCTTCATAGATCAGAATAGGAAAACAAGAGGCATGAATAAAATAACCAAACGAAGCAACTAACATGTATTAAGTAATAATGGTGAGCGTAGCGTAAAAATAACTAAACATGTAATAAGCTAAAGAAGACATTAATGTGGCCGGGTGTTTGTACCTATTGGACGAATATATTTCATGATGTATTATGTCTGGAAGGACTTGATGCACGATCGGCTGAAGATACTATATTGCAACATGAATTAAAGATGCATAAATTGAAGTTAGAGTACCCTCAGGTCGTACCTTTATTGTAGCTTGGCTTAGGAATCACCTTCTGAATGCTGGATGGTTATTGGGTTGCATGCTTGAGATGAGAACTCCAAAGAATCGTCAGAAATTTTGGATAAGTTGTAAGGTTTGAGTACTAGGATATATTTAGGATTTTAGGTCAGAAGTGGGGAGATTCAAAACTGTTGAGCTCAAGGGGCAAGCCCCACTTTTTATAGTATGAGAGATAGGTTTGAGAATAGAATATAAGATAAAATATCCTCTATATTTGGAGTGATTGACAAGATAAGGAGTGATTTCCAATCTGTTGCATCAGTTACAGATCGATATATATCCGACCAGATGTATATTTTGAGATATAAGTCCGGCCGAACATTAATCAGTTTGTGATTCAAGTTATTTGAGATTCACACGTGCGTTGACAATTTGATATATGTCTGGCCGGAAATTTAATTTGAATTTATGTCTGACCGGATATAATTAGATCTCGTGACTTCAGTAATTGATAATCTGCTCACTTAATGAAAACTGTAATTTATCTGGCCGAATTTAGGGGATATGGCTTGCCAGATGTTATGGTCTGAGAGAAGTCTGACCTGACATAGGTGATGTCCGACCTAGGTTTTGGCTGTTTTCTAAATTCTTTAGAGTTCTCATTTCCTGACATTCAACCTCGCGACTCTCCATACCTTCAATTGTTGCCCCATTCGAGGCTCATCATTAGGCCATGCGTAAAATTGCAATGTCTACATACGCCCCCACTTTGGTAGGCTTGGGTAGTGTGTGACAATGATAAGTCTATCAAATTCATTTATGCATTTTTACTTATCTAGTTTGTCCGACGTCGCCAAACTTGCCTGGTCTTTGTAGCATCTGGTTTTGTCGATAGTTGGGCCATCGGGCCATTTGATGATTCGAACGGTGGTAAATACTTCGATCCCAGTATGTAAATTTGTGAGAGTGAACGTCCCCCGATGCCTAGATTAGTTTGGGTGTTTTGACCTCTATTTGAAATCTGTTAAGTCCTCAGGCCCCACGATGCTTTGATCGGTTGAGGTGTTTTTAACCTTGAAAAATATGATAAGTTGGATTCTCAGGCCCCCCGATGCTTCGATCAGTTGAGGCACTTCAACCCATGTTTGAAATATGATAAGTTGGACAGTCAGGCCCCCTGACAGTTCGATCGATTATGAGATGCTTTGATTATTTGAGAGATAATTGGATCCCGACTGTGTTTAAGGATTCATTCTCCATTCCGAGGTTCGTTCGGCATCCTAATGATGGAGTAATCCCTATGCTCTCTAAGGCTTCCCAGTCTTCTTTCAAATGTTCGGCCAAATATTTATGTACGTTCTGACGAGTGTATTATTAGGAAGCGGCCGGGAGTGCACAGCGGAAAATAAAAATTATTAAAATTATGATGCCGCTTTCCCTTTGCCCAAGACCCATTTGTTTTGATTATTCTACAAGCCTAGGCATGTTACTATATATTCTAAGCATAAAACTCATAAAACATGCAAAGAACATAAACCTAAACATGCTAACTATCATAAGAACTCTAATTAAAACAAAGAAAGAAAAAGACTTACTTGAACCGAAGACTCCTCCAGTGTTCCATCCAATCTACAAGCTTTTCTCGAACTCAGCAAGCTCTTCCACGTTCCAAAGAGCCACCCAAGTGTGTGGCCTCCAAAGATGCACACACCAAAGCCAAAACTCAACGGCAAGACTATGCCTTGAGTGCACGGGTATTTTACCCTTGGTGCTAGCCTAGGCAAATACCTCAAAACTTTTAACTCGAGGTTCCTCTAGTCAATTAGACTTAAGGATCCTCAAAATCAGTGGCTTACTCTTAAACTTTAGAGTTGCTCACTTATATAAACCCAAGATATGAAGGTTTGGTGCAAAAATTTGTGAAGAATTCTTTGGGTTTATATAGTGCTCCAAAGACAACAAAATTAATTAAGAATCCGATGTGGGATAAAAGTCAATTTAATCTTAGCCATTGTGTGGGACACAGAAATCGGCGACGCTGTCCGGGCTCGCGGCCCGGTCGGGAGTACGGAGTAGCCCGCGGAGGACTAAACCAGAGAAATAAAATGGAGTCGCCACCCAGTGTGAACTGGGAAATGATTTAAGGCCACACTCACCCCTCGCTAGGGAAGACCTCAAACCATTGGGTTCGGAATGGTCTCTTACTTATGCCAATTGTAATGAAAAGATTTATGCGATAATATAACCAAGTCTCATACAACACATGCAAGATAATTTAAATAAACACACGAATTCGCACACCCATAAACGTATTGAACAATGAAGCGCAATAATGTAACTAACAACAATTATAAAGGAATTAATAACAAAAGCGAGCATATAATCTCATGAATCATATGAAATGAATAAATGCGGGAACATAAAAAATTAATATCGGTAAAAGCGTCGATAATGAAATGATATGGTTAATTATGTAATGCGAAGGAAATGACTAAATTAGCAAACATGCACGAAATATGAGGAAAATAAGTTGATCCACTGTATGTGCATTCGTGGAGCGTTTGATAACGCGTTCGAACGGTAAACAGAATGTCTGCGTTCATATAGCATTTGGAAATGTGTTCGAACGGGATAAGAGCTGATGCATGATAAAAAAAAATGCATGCGAGTTCGAGTAGTGTTCATAAACGCGTTCGAACGGACTGGGGCAGAATGCATATGTTTGTGTAGCGTTTGAAAACGCGTTCTTACGAGATTACCAAAATGGTATCTGAAATGACACAAACACATGCGTGAATAAATAAATACATAATATAGGACCTCGTATGCCTGATTGAACATATCTCACATTCAATCAAATATACTTCGTCCGGCGCGGCAAAACATCGTGGTAAAGGTAGCCTTTAGGTTTTTTATCCCTCCAATGTAGGACCTTTAATCCGACATGATTAGCCCATGCGCACTAGATTACAATGCATGAATAAACAAATAAATAATATGGGACCTCGTATGCCCGATTAAACATATCCCACATTCAATCAAACATACTTCATCCGGCGCAGCAAAACATCGTGGTAAAGGTAGCCATTAGGCATTTCCCTCGAATAGAGAACCTTTACCCCACATGATTAGCCAATGTGCATCAAGCAACAATACATGAATAATCAAATAAATATTATGGGATCTCGTATGCTCGATAGAACATATCTCACGTTCAATCAAATGTACTTCATCCGGCGCGGCAAAACATCGTGGTAAAGGTAGCCTTTAGGCATTTCCCTCGAATAGAGGAGCTTTACCCCCATATGATTAGCCCATGGGCGTCAAGATTACAATGCGTAAACAAGGAAATAATGCATAGAAAATAAATAACGGAACAATAAACATAGATTTAAATCACAAAATGAAATACGTGCTTGAAAGTTTCTTAAGCGGTACGTGGAGTTGTATCCCAAGTACAGACCGCACTACCGTCCATTCGGATTCGGCTACGGAATTTACGTCTGGGTTTCCATCCGATATACCGCAAGAAAAAGCAAGCACTCCAACATAACACAATTATTAACCCAATGTATACATGAAATATAATAAAGCATGTGATGAAATAACAATAAATAATGGAAGCGATAAATAGTAAGCTAAATGCAAAATATTAAAGGAAGATAAATGTAGAAAATAAATGCGGAATAATAAAGGAGAGATGTGACCAATAGTTTGGCCGTTTTTAATGTAGGACTTCGCATGCCCGGTTGGACGTATTCCACGTCCAACCAAGCATGCCGTGTCTAGGAGGACAAAATAAAAATATAACGAAGGGTGCCCTCAGGTCTTACGTTTTTAGTTGCTTCTCAGGAGTGCGTTGGGACGTAACCGGAAGGGTTAATGTTACATAACTTTTCTAGTTCGCTGATTCGCAGTTTCGTTCACTATTTCACTGTTTCGTCCGTGCTTTCCTCACTATTTTTGACATTTTTTTTGTTGCTGTTTACGTGTGTGTTTCGGTCGCTGTTTTGGGTTATTTCTGGGACTGTTTTGGGATTTATGGGGATTGTTTTAGGGTATTTGGGGTCACTGTTTTGGGCTGTTTGTCGGCAATTTTGTGGCTTGGTTCACATGGTTATTGCTCTCGATGGGGGCTTTGATTTTGTTGTCGGTTATGAGGGTAATTTATGGTTTTGTTTGTGTCGGTGAGCTGTGATTGTGTTGTTTGTCTTTAGTCGGTTTGGTGGCTTGGTTTACGTCCAGGGGTGTTTGTTTTTATTGATTTAGTTGTCGGTGGTGTGGGCTGTTTTGGCTTCTTATTGTTATGCTATTCGGTGGGGCTGCCAGGGGTGTTATTTGTTGTTGTTTGATGAGTGAAATGTTGTTATTTGTTGAAGAGTTTCTTGGTTCGTTCACGATGAGGAGGGTTGTAGGATGTCTCAAGTTGTCGTGTGTGTTTTAAGGTGTGGCATGTGGTGTGTGTGTCTGTGTAGAGAGAAGAAGAGAAAGTCAGCTGCTGTTTATGTGAATGGTTCGTGTGTTTTAAAGGGGACCCGTGAGTTGTGAGTGGGGTTCATTACTTTGCTCGGTGGATTTGTCTTGTTTTGTGGCTGTGTGAGAGAGAATGAGTCGTGTGAGAGAGAGAAGTGTTTAGGTTTTTTTTTGTTTTCTTTTTGAGAGAGAAGAGCCAATGAGTGGGAATAGATGGGGGAGAAACGTGGTGCCGTGAATGAGAATGGGAGAAGCCAAGCCGAGAATAGGGTTGGTTTTCTGTTATTTTTGTAGTTGTGTGCTAGGGTTTTTAGGTAAGGAAGGAAATCATGCAAAAAGTGATGTGTTTAATTAGTTTATTTAGGGAAATAAATCATGTAATTTTGGTGAGGGTATAATTAATCAAATTATTTAGGAAAGAATTTGTGTATTTTTGGTGGGGAATATCTTTAATTTGGTGAGAGATTTATTTAAATTAAGAAGGGATTTATTTAATTTAGGAATGAGATTTGTTTTGATTTTAATTGGATTTGATTTAATTTAATTGGATTTAATTTAATTTGTGACATGTGTTTTAAATGTTTTAATTATTTTTGGATTGGGCTTGGGCGAAATGGGCTTTGGATGGGTGCGAGAGTTTTAGGTCGATGCTCAATATTTTAAAACAGAGATTAATCGGGCGAACCCGAGGCCATTTAGCGAGTTAAATTTGTTGATGTATTTATTTTTTTAATTTTTTCCTTCCAATGTCCGTTTCCCGCGACTTCCGTAACATATCGGGTAGTGCCTCCATATGAGGCTAATCATTGGGCTTTTATGCAAAAATGCAAGTGTCTACAGTCGCCCCCACTTTGATGAGACTTGTGCAGTGTGTGACAGTGACAATCCTATCAAAGTCATGCATGTATTGTTTTACTTACCTGGCTCGCCAGCTATTGCCGAACTTACCGGTTGTTCTGAGACGCTTTAAACTGAGTTGATGGTGACAAGGTGATTGACCCCTGGTTCATTCACGAACCGTTACTTGAGTTGAGATTGATGACGAGGCGTTGTGACCCCTGGGTCTTGTTCCCGAACCACCGAGTGGGTTTTGTTCCCGAACTGAGTTGTGGGTCTTGTTCCTGAATTGAGTTGTGGGTCTTGTTCCCAATTTGAGTTGTGGGTCTTGTTCCCGAGTTGAATTGTGGGTCTTGTTCCAGAGTTGAATTGTGGGTCTTGTTCCCAATTTGAGTTGTGGGTCTTGTTCGTGAGTTGAATTGTGGGTATTGTTCCAATTTGAGTTGTGGGTCTTGTTCCCGAGTTAAATTGTGGGTCTTATTCCCGAGTTGAATTGTGGGTCTTGTTCCCGAGTTGAATTGTGGGTCTTGTTCCCGAGTTGAATTGTGGGTCTTGTTCCCGAGTTGAATTGTGGGTCTTGTTCCCGATTTGAGTTGTGGGTCTTGTTCCTAATTTGAGTTGTGGGTCTTGTTCCCAAATTGAGTTGAGGGTCTTGTTCCCTATTTGAGTTGTGGGTCTTGTTCCCGCTTTGAGTTGTGGGTCTTGTTCCCGAATTGAGTTTGTGGGTCTTGTTCCCGATTTGAGTTGTGGGTCTTGTTCCCGATTTGAGTTGTGGGTCTTGTTCCCAATTTGAGTTTTGGGCCTTGTTCCCAAATTGAGTTGAGGGTCTTGTTCCCTATTTGAGTTGTGGGTCTTGTTCTCACTTTGAGTTGTGGGTTTTGTTCCCGAATTGAATTGTTTTTGCCGCTTTTCTTCAAAACCTGCGGAAAAAATAAGACAAAGATTGCGTGCATGTGATATGTATGCATGGATGTATTTCCTATTCCGATAGGTTAGGCCTTCCTTGTGCTCTCTGGTGCCCTTCGCCTACTAATGTCTTTGGTCGCCCCCTGGGCATGCTTACAGTTTCCTTTTGCCAGTTCTTTTATGGTGATTGCTCAGTTTTCTCTGGTCCCATGACTCAAGATTCCATTATGTCCCTTATTCGCGAGGTGGTAGACTAGTCGCTTCCAGACTCGGTTTATCTTTTTGTTCTTCATTGCTTGCTCTCGGCCAAAGTAGATCAATTGATGTGACGTTCCATATCAACATACTATATTGCCTTTTACGAAATAGTCTCAATAGTTATACATATTATTGCTCCTAAAAGGATGCCTAGTGTCGAAACCGGAGAACCTTCAAAGTACTTGATGTAACTCAAATCCAACTGTTTGAATAAATGATCTGAACCAGACTCAAAGTGTGTGTGTGTTAAAGTTCTTTTACAGCTTGATCCTTTGGTAAGCCAACTCAATGATTTTGTTTCAGAGAATGGGATCGATGGGTCAAACCAACCTAGATGTTTTGATCATGCTCTGTAATTACTTCTCCATACTCAATGTGATATGATTTTCTTTTCCTTTTCTTTCGTCTCTTATTTGTCCTTTTTTTTACACACCTACCCTTTAAGGTAGCATTTCTCCTCATGGTGATCCTAATACTCGCCCATGGGTAGCTTCACCCTTATCGGTTATAGGTGGTTTATATTTTCTTCTTTAGAGACTTTTCTTTGGTTTCCAACCATACCAAATATCGTAACACAAGTAAGTCAGGATGGACATCTAAGTGAACGGTCATTCATCGACCAACACTCTCTTCAACTAGTCACCTTGTCGACTACTCAAGCATTCACTGCTAAGATCCTATAATTAAGTGCTTGCGAGTCTAGTCGAGATCAACCACTCAAAATATCGGATGAGAGCACATCTCGCACTTATTGTTTCTAAGGTTTCACCCTAAAGCAAACAATTTCATCATCAGACTTATGCCTAACTATTAAGGACTAAAAAAACAAACAACTTTTTTTTACTGAAGGCCCCCTAATAGTCTATTCTTGCCATAAAGTTTTCTGTTTCTCGGCTTCCTTTTCCCGGATATCCCTATTTGCTAAACTCTTCTTGACAAGTCTAAGTTTTTCCTCCAACCCAACAATATCTATGATGGCTTTTAAGACACAGGGGTTAACATGATGCGTGTATGCGTGCGATGCAAGTGGTTATCAAAACAACATATATCCTTCCGACCTTATTTCTCTCACACTCGTGGTAAGTCCATTTCTGTCCTAGGTATGGCTTATTTTATGCACCAATGTGGGGTACACAAAATCATTCTCTCTTATACTACGGGGTGAACCTTGGTCACTTCAGTCCATTTCCATCGATAAAAGACAAAGACCGCCCATTTACAACGTGGACTAAGCCTATTATGGGATCATGCCATTGTCTAGAAACGACGTATTGGGCTCTCGGTAACCGCGGTCATGGGGATAAACTTGGAAGCATCCAAAAGTATACAAATATGTCATAACAAGGCGTATCCTTTCTGGATGAAAGCCAGTGCAGATATCGGACTCATGCTTCTGGCATACTTGGATCATGTTTGGATTTTCTACGCCCATCAATGGTTTCATACAAGTTGGCCTATTATCATTTTAAAGCATTCAATCACATTATTGCGAGGTGCAAACTTGTCCCAGTTGCAAAAGGCCCAACAGGTTTACACTTTTGCAATAACGTGGCTAAACAACTTCAAATGATAGGGGGACTAAACACAAAGTGGCCCATCGACATTTTAGAAGCTTTTGGCCCAACAAACTCGTCCCAGTTTAAATGGCCCAACAAGCTCACATCTCATGACAAGAAGTCTAAATGAACCCAAATGATGATGGTCCCAAACATAAGCGTAAAATGGTGGCTTCTATAGGTCATACAACTATGGTTCACATGTGGGTTTATAAGAGTATAGATAAAGGCTCCCACCGGCGAAAGGGTTGTCCACAACTAGGTCTCTCCCACTCAAGGGTTCGAGCGACCAAGTGAGCGCACCTTTTTTATACCTAAGGTACGTGCCAACGAGTGATGGTACCATATAACGATCCGCCGCTTCGAGCGAAAACGACTTCACGATACATGAATAACTGCCAAATGGATTCCTCTATTGAAAATTCCCCAGAGGGAGGTGTAGACAACAGAACCTGGGCGACGCTATTTCTAGGCTCGCGGCCTAGTTGGGAAGTACAAAATAACATGGATTCGCCACCCGGTGTGAACCGGGACAAAGATTTAAGGCCGCACTCACCCCTCGCAAGGGAAGACCTCAAACCGTTGGGTTCGGAATGGTCCCTTACTTATGTCACTTGTGATGATATAATTTGTGCAATAAACTAACCGAATCTATTCAACATTCATGCTCAAGGGTACTTAGATCTAACATGCTTTCATCCAAATAATTCCACGCAATGTAACACAACAAGCATATTGAACCATTAAATCAACATGCATAAATCATTACCCAAACGCATCATAAACTAAGAACATGCATAATGAACAACCTAAACATGCTTTAACAAATAAATAACAAACTAAATTAAACCATGCTTTAAATAATAAACAAATATCCTAAAGTCTATAACATGCTCAAATACAAGTTAGGATGAGACGAGATACGTGTATCTTAAGTGGTACGTGGCATTGTATCCCGAGTGCAGACCATACTACCGTCCATTCGGAATCGGCTATGGAATTTACGTCCGGGTTTCCATCCGATATACCACAAAAGGGAACACATATCCCACTCATCCAAGAATCACATCATGCTTCAAACGACTCTCATGCAATCATATATCAAAATAAATAAAACAAAGATAAAGAAGATAAGTAAAAGGGTCCTCAGGTCTAACCTCTTTTGCCGTCTAAGAAAGGGCGTTACACGTCCGTGGGAAGGGAGATTGATCCGATGCTTTTCCAACTCGTCTACTCAACGTTTTCCCTCGTTGTTTTGATGGTTGGGCTGCTGTTTTAATCCGTTTCGCTGCTGTTTTCTGTTTCTATTTTAGGTCGCTGTTTCAGGCGTTTAGTGGACTGTTTTGGGTGATTTTGAAGGCTTAGGGGGGTGCGTTTGTAAGGATTTTTTAGAGAAACTTTATGGAGGTTTTTGGGATAGTGTTTAGGTGATTTTAGGACTGTTTTGTGGCTAAGGACGCAACAAAAACTGACCAGAACAGAAGGTGAACTGCGGCAGTTCACAGGTGCAGTGGGGTGTTTTCAGGGACTGTTTTGGGGCTGCGAATGGGGCTGTGTTTGGAGGGTGTTTAGTGCGAATTTAGGGCTGTGAATAAGGTTTATTTGAGGGTGTTTTAGGTCTGTGAATGGGGGCTGGAACTCGGCAATGGAGGGTTAAGTTTGGGCTTGGGCGTGAAGGGTGTTGATGATGGAGGGAAGATGCGGCAATAGAGGCTATTGGATCTTGAAGGTGCGGCAATGGAGGCTTCAGGGGGATGCTTGGGCGTGCAATGGATGCTTAAGAGAGTGCTTTAGGCGTGTGAGAGAGGTGTATGAGCTAGGTCTTGAATGGGGGGTGAAGGCCTCTTTTTATAGGCAAAGAGAGAAGACTTTCCTAGTTTGAATAGGAAAGAATCTCCTAATTGGTGTCTAACAAGGAATGGATCTCCTAATTTGGATTTGTGATTGGATTTGATTTGGTAGGGATTTGATTTGATTTCTTTTATTTAGGTAAGGATTTTACAAGATTTTAGCATGTGATAAATGTGCAATTACCTAAATAAAGGGCAATGGGCGTGAATCATGTCCAATGGGCATAGGTTTGGTTTGACTTGGGTTGACTTGGGTATTTGGGCTTGGTTTGGGTTAGGTATGTGGTCTATGGGAGTTTTGGGCCTAAGGTGAGCTTAGAAACGGAGGTATAACAAGCAACCGAAGCGAAAACAACGAGATTAAATCCATCAAAAATTCTATTTTCCAACTTTACCCTTCCAACGTCCGTTTCCCCCCGACTTTCATGACTAAAGAAGTAGTTGCCTCTATACGAGACTCATCATTGGGCTAATGCGTAAAAAAACAATGCCTACAGTTGCCCCCACTTTGATGGGAGTTGTGCAGTGTGTGACAATGACAATCCTATCAAAGTACGTGCAATGCATTTTTACTTACCTGGCTCGCCAGCTGTCACCTGGTCTGCCTGCTGTGCTGAGTTGATAATGCTAAACCCCGTATCTAGGGCGTCGCGGTTGCGTCTCCATACCTAGAGTGCCACAAATGTCTGAGTGCTAACCCCGTACCTAGGGTGTCGCGGTGACGTCTCCGTACCTAGAGAGTCACAAATGTCTGAATGCTAACCCCGTACCTAGGGTGTCGCAGCTGTGATATCTCCATGTCCGGAGTGCCGTACCTGGATGAACTGATCTGATATCTCCATACCCAGAGTGCCGTACCTGGCTGAACTGATATCTCCATACCCGGAGTGCCGTACCTGGCTGATCTGATATCTCCATACCCGGAGTGCCGTACCTGGCTGATCTGATATCTCCATACCCGGAGTGCCGTACCTGGCTGATCTGATATCTCCATACCCGGAGTGCCGTACCTGGCTGATCTGATATCTCCATACCCGGAGTGCCATACCTGGCTGATCTGATATCTCCATACCCGGAGTGCCGTACCTGGCTGATCTGATATCTCCATACCCGGAGTGCCGTACCTGGCTGATCTGATATCTCCATACCCGGAGTGCCGTACCTGGTTGATCTGGTATCTCCATACCCGGAGTGTCGTACCTGGCTGATCTGATATCTCCATACCCTACCCGGAGTGCCGTACCTGGCTGAAACTGATCTGATATCTCCATACCCGAGTGCCGTACCTGGCTGATCTGATACCTCCATGCCCGGAGTGCCGTACCTGGCTGAAACTGGTTTGAACCAATGTGGGCCTCGCCCACAGAATGCCATACCCGGCAGGTCTACTACTGATGCCGATTCTCTATTTTGCACACTGTAGTGCCTCTCTTTGAGATAATCTTGATAGCTAAACATATTTTTGTCCTCAACGGATGCTTCGCGTCAAAGCCAAAGAATCTTCAAAGTATTCGACATACTCAAACCCAATCCCCTAAATGGGTGATCTGAACCAGACTCATAGTGTGTGTGTGTGCTAAGGCTTCTTCGCAGCTTATTCCTTAAGTCAGCCAACTCGATGATTTCGCTTCGGAGAATCGGATCAGTGGGTCTAACCAACCTGGATGTCTGGGTCACATTCTGTGATTACTGTAGCATACTCAACATGATATGGTCTTCTTTTATTGCATCGTCTCTTTCTTTTCATCTTGGACTTTCATTTTTTTTCTTTTCTTTTCTTTTTTCTTTCTTTCCTCTTTTTTCTTTTCTGACTCACCTACCCTTTAAGGTAGCATTTCTCCTCATGGTGGTCCTAATACTCGCCCATGGGTAGCTTCACGCTTATCGGTTATAGGCGGTCTATTTCTTTTCTTTTCATTGTAGAGAATTTTCTTTCTTTATTTTCCAACCATATCATGTATCGTAGCAAAGGCAAATCAGTGTGGACATCCAGGCAAACGGTCATTCACCAATCCACCATCTCTTCAACTAGTCATCTCATCAACCACTCAGGCTTCTACTGTTGAGATACCTTTTTCAAGTGCTTCATGAGTCCAGCCGAGATCAATCCATTCAGAATACCGGATAAGAGCGCGTCTCGCGCTTCTCGCTTCTAAGGCTTCTCCCTACAGCACATAATGTCATCACCGGACATATGTTTAACCATCAAAGACTTCTCTCTCACTTTTTTTTTTTTTTACTCACTCACTCACTCAATCAAAGGAATTCTTCCTCTTTACTGCTGACCATGTGGGCTTCGCCCCCGGGATCCATACCCGAAATTCGAACTCAAAATGGGCTTTAACCCTCAGATTACCATCTGAATCTTAACACCGATGTGGACCTCAGCCCTATGATTTCTTCCCAAATTCAATACAGTGCTTTCGCTGTTTCTGATTAGCTTGTCTTTGCCGCTTTCTCTTTTTTATTCTTCGATACCTGTGAATATAAAACAAAAACACAAACACAAAAAAAAAAGGAATGCAATAATGGGTTATATGTGTGCATGCATGCATGAGTTCTCTTTATCCCGTTGGGTTAGGTCTTCTGCGGGTGACTATTCAGTCTTCTGTCCCTCAAGCAAAATACAACTTCAATCTGTCAACATTGATCGGCTCGGTGAACTCATTCCCTTCCAAGTCCGACAGTCTCACTGCTCCATTTCCCATTACCTTCTGAACAATGTATGGTCCTTCCCAATTTGGTCTGAACTTCCCTCTTGGGTCTGTCGTCGACGGCTTCGACTGCTTAAGTACCAGATCACCTTTCTTGATCTTGGTAGGACGCACCTTCTTATTAAATGCTCTGGCCAACCTCTTCTGATATATCTGCATGTGATGCAAGGACTTCATCCTCTTCTCATCCATCAATGCTAACTGCTCAAACCTCTGCGAGGTCCATTCTCGTTCAGGCAATTCTGCTTCTGCTAACACCCGCATGGACTGTATCTCAACTTCCACCGGCCACCGCATACCGCTTCCATTCCATAGACTAAAGAGTAAGGCGTAGCTCCAGTTGCTGTCCTTACAGAAGTTCTGTATCCCCACAAGGCATACGACAGCTTATCAGCCCAGTCTTTGTAATTCTCCGTCATCTTCGCCAGAATCGTCTTTATTGTCTTGTTGGCTGCCTCAACTGCTCCATTAGCCTGCGGTCTGTATGGTGAAGACTTATGATGACCTATCCCATACCTCTGTAACATCGCCTTGGTCTCTCCCTGAAACTGGACTCCATTGTCCGTAACCACGTGATGCGGCATACCGTACCGGCATATGAGATTCCGGGCTATGAACTTAGCCATTTGTTTTGCCGTGACATTACAGAATGACTCGGCTTCTACCCATTTCGAGAAGTAGTCCACTGCTACCACTATAAAGCGATGTCCGTTTGACGCATTCGGCCGAATCTCTCCGATCATATCAATTCCCCATGCTGAGAAAGGCCACGGTTCTGACAACCCGTGCAATTCTGTATGCGGCAAATGATTCAAATTCCCGTGCGCTTGACAATCATGACAGTGCCTTACCAGCTTCGCGCAGTCGGCTTCCATGGTTGACCAGTAAAAGCCTTGTCTCACAATCTTGCGGGACAAGTTCAATCCGTTCATATGCGGTCCACAGACACCAGCATGCACTTCATCCATTATCTTCTGAGCTTCTTCCTTTCTCAAGCATTTCAGCTGAACACCATTCGCTTGCCTCTTGTAGAGTTCTCCCTTCAGACTCACATATTGAGCAGCCAACTTCTGAATGGCGATTCTGTCTTTTCTGCTCGCTTCCTCTGGGTATTCCCCATGTTCTAGATACCTCTGGATGTCATAATACCACGGTTTTCCGTCATCGACCTCTACTCCCAAGATCCTCTCTATCTCATAAACCGGTTTGCTGGCCGTTGTCAACACAAGTGGTCTCATCACCCAATTTCTCTGGATTCTCCCAGGTTGCGGCTAGCGTTGCCAATGCATCTGCCATCTGATTTTCTTCCCGAGGCAAGTGCTGAAATTTGCAGTTAGGGATAGCATGTGCTAGGTTTCTGAGGTGGAATAAGTACGGCTTCAACCGTTCTTCTTTTAACTCCCATTCTCCTTGCATCTGTCGGATCACCAACATTGAATCTCCGTAAACATCCACGTTCGTAGCTCTCAAGGCTATTAATGCAGTCAAGCCGAATGCACATGCTTCATACTCAGCCATATTGTTAGTTACCCTGAACGTCAACCTCTTGGCCATAGGCAAAGTCTCTCCCCCAGGGGTTACTATTACAATACCGATTCCGGCTCCTTTGCAGTTCACTGCTCCGTCAAAATACATCTTCCATCCTTGGACTGCTATAGCTTGGATTTCTTCGTCGGGGAATTCAAACTTGTACTGATCCCCTTCAACAGGTTGTAAGGCTAGGAATTCTGCCACGGCTCGCCCTTTGATTACCTTTGAAGTGAGGTACTCGATGTCAAATTCAGTCAACAGTACTAACCATCTGCCCAGCTTTCCAACTAGTGAAGGCACCGAATGTAGATACTTCAAAGGATTCTCCTTTGCGACCACTTGGATCCTGTAAGACTGGAAATAGTGGCGTAATTTCCTGGACACCCATACTACTACTGCCAGACAAATCTTCTCAACTTCCTGATAGCGAGCTTCGTACGGAAGCAGCTTTTTACTGAGGTAGTAGATGGCGTGCTCTACTCCTGTCTCATCGGCTTGTACCATCATCGCCCCCAGCGCTTCGGGTTCAATAGCCAAATACAGCACCAAAGGTCCACCTTGCCTCGGGAGGTCTCAGAACGGGAGGTTTCCCCAAATATTCCCTTATTCTGTCAAATGCTTCCTGACACTACTCGTTCCACTTCACTGGTTGGTCTTTCTTCCTTAACAGTTTGAATATGGCTCGCACACTGACGTCAACTTGGCAATGAACCGACTGATATACTGGATTTTCCCAAGGAATGCTCTGACCTCTTTTTTCCTAACCCAACGGGTATCCATGATGGCTTTTAAGACACAAGGGTTAACATGATGCATGTATGCATGAGAATGAGATGTATGCGATGCATGGAATATATAAGTTGGCCCCATTATCATTTTAAAGTATTCAATCACACCATTGCGCGGTGCAAACTTGTCCCAGTTGAAAAGGCCCAACAGGTTTACACTTTACGATGATATGGCTAAATGACTTCAAATGATAAGAACCCATTCACAAAGTGGCCCACCGGCATTTTAGAAGCTTTTGGCCCAACTGTCAAAGGACACAAACTTGCCCCAGTTTAAATGGCCCAACAAGTTCACATCTTTTGACAAAAGGTCCAACTGGATCCAAATGACGGCGGTCCAACACACAAACATAAAATAAATAACTACCGTTTCTTTCAAGGCTAAGTTTCACAAGTGGGTTCACGGGGCGCGGACAAAGGCTCTCGTTTGACGAAGGATTACCCACAACTAGGACTCCCCACTCAAGGGTTCAAGCGACCAAGTGAGTGCACCCTTTTTTATACCTTACGGTACGTGCCAACGAGTTACGGTGTGTGACTAACTGTCGAATGGATTTCCCGTTGTAGATTCCCCAGAGGGAAGGTGGAGCGAGGCTCTCTTAAGTACCCAAGCCCCTTAGGCTCTTATCGCTTGGTGTCAGGAATAAACAACGAGTCCTCCAAACTAGTATGTCACAACGAGCTACAAGTAATGATTATCTAGGTGCCTTCACAGCTTTTCCCCGAAGGGTAGTGAGTGAAGGAAGACACCCAACCATCACCTAGCTTCAACAAAGCCTTTGATTAACCCCCTCAACCCACTATAGAAATGGTCAACTAATGCACAAATTATACACATCACAAGACATGATTTCGAGGCCGATTCTCTAAATCCCCAGTGGAGTCGCCAGACTGTAGACAACAGAACCTGGGCGACGCTGTTTCTAGGCTCGCGGCCTAGTTGGGAAGTACAAAATAACATGGAGTCGCCACCCGGTGTGAACCGGGACAAAGATTTAAGGCCGCACTCACCCCTCGCAAGGGAAGACCTCAAACCGTTGGGTTCGGAATGGTCCCTTACTTATGTCACTTGTGATGATATAATTTGTGCAATAAACTAACCGAATCTATTCAACATTCATGCTCAAGGGTACTTAGATCTAACATGCTTTCATCCAAATAATTCCACGCAATGTAACACACAACAAGCATATTGAACCATTAAATCAACATGCATAAATCATTACCCAAACGCATCATAAACTAAGAACATGCATAATGAACAACCTAAACATGCTTTAACAAATAAATAACAAACTAAATTAAACCATGCTTTAAATAATAAACAAATAACCTAAAGTCTATAACATGCTCAAATACAAGTTAGGATGAGACGAGATACGTGTATCTTAAGTGGTACGTGGCATTGTATCCCGAGTGCAGACCATACTACCGTCCATTCGGAATCGGCTATGGAATTTACGTCCGGGTTTCCATCCGATATACCACAAAAGGGAACACATATCCCCCTCATCCAACAATCACATCATGCTTCAAACGACTCTCATGCAATCATATATCAAAATAAATAAAACAAAGATAAAGAAGATAAGTAAAAAGGTGCCCTCAGGTCTAACCTCTTTTGCCGTCTAAGAAAGGGCGTTACACGTCCGTGGGAAGGGAGATTGATCCGATGCTTTTCCAACTCGTCTACTCAACGTTTTCCTCGTTGTTTTGATGCTTGGGCTGCTGTTTTAAATCCGTTTCGCTGCTGTTTCGCTGTTCTTTTATTTCAGGTCGCTGTTTCAGGCGTTTAGTGGACTGTTTTGGGTGATTTTGAAGGCTTAGGGGGGTGCGTTTGTAAGGATTTTTTAGAGAAACTTTATGGAGGTTTTTGGGATAGTGTTTAGGTGATTTTAGGACTGTTTTGTGGGCTAAGGACGCAACAAAAACTGACCAGAACAGAAGGTGAACTGCGGCAGTTCACAGGTGCAGTGGGGTGTTTTCAGGGACTGTTTTGGGGCTGCGAATGGGGCTGTGTTTGGAGGGTGTTTAGTGCGACTTTAGGGCTGTGAATAAGGTTTATTTGAGGGTGTTTTAGGGCTGTGAATGGGGGCTGGAACTCGGCAATGGAGGGTTAAGTTTAGGGCTTGGGCGTGAAGGGTGTTGATGATGGAGGGAAGATGCGGCAATGGAGGCTATTGGATCTTGAAGGTGCGGCAATGGAGGCTTCAGGGGGATGCTTGGGCGTGAAATGGAGGCTTAAGAGAGTGCTTTAGGCGTGTGAGAGAGGTGTATGAGCTAGGTCTTGAATGGGGGGTGAAGGCCTCTTTTTATAGGCAAAGAGAGAAGACTTTCCTAATTTGAATAGGAAAGAATCTCCTAATTGGTGTCTAACAAGGAATGGATCTCCTAATTTGGATTTGTGATTGGATTTGATTTGGTAGGGATTTGATTTGATTTCTTTTATTTAGGTAAGGATTTTACAAGATTTTAGCAGCATGTGATAAATGTGCAATTACCTAAATAAAGGGCAATGGGCGTGAATCATGTCCAATGGGCATAGGTTTGGTTTGACTTGGGATTTGACTTGGGTTGACTTGGGTATTAGAAACGGAGGTATAACAAGCAACCGAAGCGAAAACAACGAGATTAAATCCTTCAAAAATTCTATTTTCCAACTTTACCCTTCCAACGTCCGTTTCCCGCGACTTTCATGACTAAAGAAGTAGTTGCCTCCATACGAGACTCATCATTGGGCTAATGTGTAAAAATACAATGCCTACAGGAGGTGAAGCGGACTCTCATAAATACCCTTACCTCTTAGGCTCTTATCGCCTGGTGACAGAATAAACAAAAGATCATCCAAATTAGTCCATCACTTTAAATATACTCCAGGTAAGCTTCGAGTAATGATATCTAGATGTCTTCACAGCTTTTCATTTTGGCTATAAAAAGGTAGTGAGTGAAGGAAGACACCAAATCATTATCTAAATCCAATAATACCTTTGGTTAAATCAACTTAGACAAGGTTAACTAAAGAAAAAATCACAAACATTACGAGACATTATTTCAAGGCCGATTCTCTGTCCCCAGTGGAGTCGCCAGACTGTGGGACACAGAAATCGGCGACGCTGTCCGGGCTCGCGGCTCGGTCGGGAGTACGGAGTAGCCCGCATGGGACTAAACCGGAGAAATAAAATGGAGTCACCACCCAGTGTGAACTGGGAAATGATTTAAGGCCGCACTCACCCCTCGCAAGGGAAGACCTCAAACCGTTGGGTTCGGAGTGGTCCCTTACTTATGTCAATTGTAATGAAAGGATTTATGCGATAATATAACCAAGTCTCATACAACACATGTAAGATAATTTAAATAAAAACACGAATTCACACACCTATAAACGTATTGAACAATAAACAACAATAATGTAACTAACAACAACTATAAAGGCATTAATAACAAAAGCGAGCATGTAATCTAATGAATCATATCAAATGAATAAATGCAGGAACATAAACAATTAATAACGGTAAAAGAGTCGATAATGAAATGATATGGTTAATTATGTAATGCGAAGGAAATGACTAAATAAGCAAACATGCACGAAATATGAGGAAAAGAAGTCGATCCACTACATGTGCGTTCGTGGAGCGTTTGATAACACGTTCGAACGGTAAAAAGATGTCGGCATTCGTATAGCATTCGGAAACACGTTCGAATGAGATAAGACCTGATGCATGATAAAACAAAATGTATGCGCCTTCGAGTAGCGTTCATAAACGCGTTCGAACAGATTGAGGTAGAATGCATACGTTCGTGTAGCGTTCGGAAACGCGTTCGAACGAGATTACCAAAATGGTATATGAAATGACACAAACACATGCGTGAATAAACAAATACATAATATAGGACCTCGTATGCCCGATTGAACATATCTCACGTTCAATCAAACGTACTTTGTCCGGCGCAGCAAAACATCGTGGTAAAGGTAGCCTTTAGGCTTTTTATCCCTCCAATGGAGGACCTTTAATCAGACATGATTAGCCCATGCGCACTAGATTACAATACATGAATAAACAAATAAATAATATGAGACCTCGTATGCCCAATTGAACATATCCCACGTTCAATCAAACATACTACTCCGTCCAGCGCGACAAAACATCGTGGTAAAGGTAGCCATTATGTATTTCCCTCGAAAAGAGAACCTTTACCCCACATGATTAGCCCATGCGCATCAAGCAACAATACTTGATAATCAAATAATATAATAATATGGGACCTCGTATCTCGATTCTCTCTCACGTTCAATCAAACGTACTTCATCTCGGTAAAACATCGTGGTAAAGGTAGCCTTTAGGCATTTTCCTCGAATAGAGGACCTTTACCCCACTGATTAGCCCATGCGCATCAAGATTACAATGCGTAAACAAGGAAATAATGCATAGAAAATAAATAACGGAACAATAAACATAGATTTAAATCACAAAATGAAACATGTGCTTGAAAGTTTCTCAAGCGGTACGTGGAGTTGTATCCCAAGTACAGACCACACTACCGTCCATCGGATTCGGCTACGGAATTTACGTCTGGGTTTCCATCCGATATACCGCAAGAAAAAGCAAGCACTCCAACATAACACAATTATTAACCCAATGTATACATGAAATATAATAAAGCATGTGATGAAATAACAATAAATAACGGAAGCGATAAATAGTAAGCTAAATGCGAAATATTAAAGGAAGATAAATGCGGAAAATAAATGCAGAATAATAAAGGAGAGATGTGACCAATAGTTTGGCCGTTTTTAATGTAGGACTTCGCATGCCCGGTTGGACGTATTCCATGTCTAACCAAGCATGCCGTATCCAGGATGACAAAATAAAAATTTAACAAAGGCTGCCCTCCGGTCTTACCTTTTAAGTTGTTTCTCAGGAGTGCGTTGGGACGTCGCCGGAAGGGTTAATGTTACGTAACTTCTCTGGTTCGCTGATTCGTACTTTCGTTCACTGTTTCACTGTTTCTTCTGTGCTTTCATCACAGTTTTTGATGTTTTTTTGCTGCTGTTTGCGTGTCTGTTTCGGTCTCTATTTCGGGGTTATTTCTGGGAATATTTTGGGATTTCTGGGGACTATTTTAGGGTATTTGGGGTCACTAGTTTTGTGGATTGGTTCACGTGGTTATTGCTCTTGGTGGGGGCTTTGATTTTATATTCGGTTATGAGGGTAATTTGTGGCTTTGTTTGTGTCGGTGAGCTGTGATTGTGTTGTTTTTTTTTTTAGTCGGTTTGGTGGCTTGGTTCACGTGCAGATGGATTCATGCCTTACGTCCAGGGGTGTTTGGTTTTTGTTGATTTGATTGTCGGTGGTGTGGGCTGTTTTGGCTTCTTATTGTTATGCTGTTCGGTAGGGCTTCCAGGGGTGTTATTTGTTGTTGTTTGATGAGTGAAAGGTTGTTATTTGTTGAAGAGTTGCTTGGTTCGTTCATGATCATGAGGGTTGTAGGATGTGTCAAGTTGTCGTGTGTGTTTTAAGGTGTGGCATGTGGTGTGTGTGTCTGTGTAGATAGAAGAAGAGAAAGTCAGCTGCTGTTTATGTGAATGGTTCGTGTGTTTTAAAGGGGAGCCGTGAGTGTGTGAGTGGGGTTCATTACTTTGCTCGGTGGATTTGTCTTTTTTTTGTGGCTGTGTGAGAGAGAATGAGTCGTGTGAGAGAGAGAGAAGTGTTTAGTTTTTTTTTTTTCTTTTTGAGAGAGAAGAGCCAAGGAGTGGGAAGAGAGGGGGAGAAACGTGGTGCCGTGAATGAGAGTGAGAGAAGCCAAGCCGAGAATAGGGTTGGTTTTGTGTTATTTTTATAGTTGTGTGCTACGGTTTCTAGGTAAGGAAGGAAATCATGCAAAAAGGATGTGTTTAATAATTAGTTTATTTAGGGAAATAAATCAATTTTGGTGGATTTTGGTGGAGGTATATTAATCAAATTATTTAGGAAAGAATTTTTGTATTTTTGGTGGGGAATATCTGTAATTAGGAATGAGATTTGTTTTGATTTTAATTGGATTTGATTTAATTTAATTGGATTTAATTTAATATGTGACATGTGTTTTAAAATGTTTTAATTATTTTTGGATTGGGCTTGGGCGAAATGGGCTTTGGATGGGTGCGGGGGTTTTTGGCTAAGGCTTAATATTTTAAAACAGATATTAATCGGGCGAACCCGAGGCCATTTAGCGAGTTAAATTTATTGATGTATTTATTTTTTTAATTTTTTCCTCTCCGACATCCGTTTCCCCCGCGACTTCCGCAACTTATCGGGGAGTAGTGCCTCCATATGAGGCTCATCATTGGGCTTTTATGAAAAAATGCAAGTGTCTACACATTGGATCTTAATTTAGTGGTTTAATGAGATTATAAAACCCTAATATGAGTTTGGGCCGAATTGGAATTCAAAACAAATAAAAAATTAAATAAATTTTTTTACTATTCACGCATTACTATTCATATGAATAGTAATTTTTTTAAAATCTATTTATTCCAATTCCCAAAGTGCCCCTATCGTCATTCACCAATCCCTAAGCCACTATGGAACCTCATAAATGATCTGTTCAATAATTAAACACATTGAACCATTTATGAACAATTCCTACAGCAATCATATATGCTGTTAAATATGTATTGTGCACTGTTAACCATTGATTTCGATTTTGTTGTGTGTGACCTTTTGGGTTCCCCTCAAGTTGGACATGAAATGAATCGTGATAATTTAATCAAACATAAATTATCCTCAGATCAGATGGTTGTTCGATTTCAATGACCAAGGTTGACATCTAGCAACATGCCAAGGCCCCCAAATGAGAAGGAAAGATATATATACCCATTCTGTATGTGATTTACATATGATACGGTCCCTTGCCTCACTGTATCCCCACCTATTGACCTAGGGTACAGAAAGTGTCTACCCGTATGGTAAAAGGTATGATGTTGATAGTGTCATGAATCGTGCTAACCCAAAAATCTCACATGATTCTTCCGCTGTGGCCACAGTCTCAAGCACTGATCACACATATCAACCCGCGAACTAGAATACTACTCTTATAAGAAAATATTATCCGAGAGAGTGGCGATTCTCTGTTGTATCTTTACAAACTTCATGTGTTTCAACAAATGACCCAATCATACCCTTATTACCGGATCTTTTGAACCGGGGAAGGAGAATGTCAAAATTATTTGATCCACACATAAGATTGTAAAGACCTCAAGTCTAAGGACTAGTCATATAATCGATACATGAAAGTTCTCACAGACACATGGGATAACCACTCCATATGAAAACTTGCGGCGGTCAATTCGATGGACACGAGTAACTCATGCATCCATGTGATACACCAAGCGGACGGATCTCCGCTAGTAGCCTATGAGATCAACTACCCCACTTAAGGGCGGATCATATCATCATGCTAGTCTCTCCGCTTTGTGAACGCCCAGATTATTCACAAAACTATGACTAGGAACATTTAAGAGTAATGATTCTCATAAGGTGTGGAAGCCATCATCTTATTAATCCAAGGGCTTTATTACAGTGTTGATGATTCATATAAGTTATGTAAGACACGTATAATAAAGATTGCCAATTTATTAATTAATGAAAATATTACAAATACATGTACATATAGCCCATCCACAAGTTGGGTATAGGGCATATCCCTAATAATCTCCCACTTGCACTATAGCCAACTAGTATGAATCTGGACACCATACTCTCGGGTGTGCCTATCATGCTTTTGTTGAGTCAGCCCTTTAGTCAGAGAATCTGCAAGATTATCTTCTGTGGGTATTTTCTCTATAATAACTTCTTTTCTCTCAACAATCTCCCTGATGAGATGAAATCGCCTGAGTACATGCTTGGATTTCTGGTGGGACCTTGGTTCATTTGATTGAGCAATGGCGCCCGTGTTGTCACAGTACATCGTGATGCCATTCTTTATCGCGGGAATCACTTCCAGCTCCGTGATGAACTTCTTTATCCAGAATATTTCTTTAGCAGCCTCAGATGCTGCAATATACTCGGCTTCAGTGGTGGAGTCCGCTGTAGTTGACTGCTTTGAGCTTTTCCAACTGATAACACCGCCATTCAAAGTAAATATATATCCTATTTGCGATCTGCTGTCATCCCTATCGGTCTGAAAGCTCGCATCACAGTAACCAATGACTTTCATCTCAGAACAATCTCCGTATGTCAAAAACACATCCTTAGTTCTTCTCAGATACTTGAGGATTGTTTTGACAGCTGCCCAGTGTTGCTCACCAGGATTTGCCTGATACCTGCTCGTTATGCTAAGAGCATAAGAGACATCGGGTCTTATACATAGCATGGCATACATGATCGATCCTATTGCTGAAGCATAAGGGATCCTACTCATACGCTCTCTATCTGAAGGAGTATGTGGACATTGCTCCTTAGATAATTTGATTCCATGACAAGTAGGTAAATGACCTCTTTTGGAATCTTCTATTTTGAATCTTTTCAAGATTTTATCTATGTACGTAGATTGAGAAAGTCCTAACAACCTCTTAGATCTATTACGGTAGATCTTAATGCCGATGATGTAGGCTGCTTCTCCCAAATCTTTCATGGAGAAATTCTGTGATAACCATTGCTTGGTGACTTACATCATGGGAATATCATTCCCGATGATTAATATGTCATCGACATATAATACAAGAAATACAACAGTACTCCCACTACTTTTCCTGTAAACACAAGGCCCGTCTATATTTTTGATGAAGTCAAATTCTTTTATTGTCTCATCAAATCGTATATTCCAACTTCTGAAGGCCTACTTGAGTCCATAAATGGATCGTTTAAGCTTGCATACTTTATTATGATCATCCTTAGATGCAAACCCCTCAGGTTGTGTCATATAGACTTCCTCATGTTTTGACATCCATCTGCCAAATCTCATAATCAAAGTGTGCAACTAGTGCCAGTAAAATTCGAATGGACTTTATCATTGCAACAGGTGAGAAGGTTTCCTCATAGTCAATTCCTTGGATTTGTCTATAACCTTTCGCCACCAACCTAGCCTTATAGGTTTGGATGTTGCCTTCTGCATCAGTTTTACGCTTGTAAATCCACTTGCAGCCTATGGGTTTTTTCCCTTCAGGTGCATCTACCAAGTCCCAGACTTGATTCTGATACATAGAGTCTATTTCGGATTTCATGGCCTCAAGCCACTTGATTTAATCAATGTCACGCATTGCTTCATCATAACTGGTGGGATCATCATTATCAATGACCTGATCATGTTCCTCATCAATATGGAAACCATATCTTTCAGGCTTATGTCTTTCCCTACCAGACCTTCTGAGTTCATAACCTTGTGGTTGTTCCGTCGCTGCCCTTTTGAGGGGCCTGGGGTTTAGTTCTATGTTAGTTTGTTCTTCTCGTACCTCATCGAGGTCAAGTCTACTCCCACTATATTTCTTGATAAGGAATTCATTCTCTAGAAATTTAGCATTTCGTGAAACAAATGTTCTTTGTTCATTTGAGACGTAGAACACGTATGCTCTTGAGTTCAAGGCATATCCTACAAACTTACATTTAACTGCCCTATCATCCAATTTGTTAGTTTGTGTGAGCTTGACATATGCGTCACATCCCCAAACTCTTAGATAACTAAGACTATGACGTTTCCCAGACCATAACTCATATGGTGTTTGCCTAACAGTCTTGGAAGGAACTTGGTTTAGTAGTAGTGTTGCAGTTTCTAAAGTAAGACACTAAAAAGAAAGAGGTAGATCCGTGTCTGGCATCATTGATCGGACCATATCTAATAATGTTCGATTTCTCATTTCGGAGACCCCATTATGTTGTGGAGTTCCCGAAGGAGTCCATTGGGAAACAATGCCACTCTTTTAAGTAATCTTGACCTTAAGTATTCACCACCTCGGTCAGACCTTAGTGACTTAATACTTTTATTAAGCTGTTTTTCTACTTCAGCTTTGAAGTCTTTGAATTTCTCAAAGGCTTCAGATTTGTACCGCATAAGGTACACATACCCATATCGCTTGTGATCATCGATAAAGGTAATGAAGTAGGAGAATCCACCTCTAGCAGTGACTGACATTGGTCCACGTATATCAGAGTGTATGAGTTCTAATGTCTCCGCTGCACATGTCATTTACATTTGAAGGGTAATTTGGTCATTTTACCAAGTAAACAAGACTCACAAGTTACCATAAGGTTTATATTTGAAGGGTTTGAAATACCCATCCTTATGTAGCTTAGTTAATCTTGTTGTTTCATTGATATGACCTAAGCGACTGTGCCATAGAAGTGATTCATTGAGATTATTCGAGTTAATATTGTATATATTAGAGGTTGAACATTCTTTGTTAGTTTGTAAGATATAGATACCATTATTTAAAATACCATCTCCACATTTTATTTCATTGAAATAAATAGAACATTCATTACAACTTATTAGGCATGAAAAGCCTTTATTACATAAAGAAGAAATTGAAATGATGTTCTTTACTAGAGAAGGTACATAAACAAATATTCTAAGTCTAAAACTAAACCATTCAGCAAAACTAATGAATAAGTCCCCATGCACAATGCAGCCAGTTTTGCTCCATTACCCATGCGTAAGTCAACCTCCCCATGACGGAGTCTCCTACTGTTTCTCAGGCCCTGCACATTGTTACACAACTGAGTCCCACAACCGGTGTCAAACACCCAAGTATAAGGTTCAGAGTTTTGAGAATATAGTTCAATCATATACAACATACCTGAAGCATTGGGCTTCTTGGGCTTCCCTAGCTTCATTGGCTTTCAAGGATCTGCATTCTTTCTTCCAATGACCCTTCTTTCCACAAAAGAAACATTTCCCTTTCCCTTTTCTTCTCCACCTTACCATTGGGCTTTAGGTGATCTGGAGCCTTGGCCTTGGCCCTTATTTTTCTTTGGGCCTCGTGGCTTCAGGTTCGTACAAAGCATGACGGAGGTTTTAAGCTTTGGTTCAAGTCCTTCTCTGCTTGCTTTATCAATTGTGTAATTCTGCTAAAGTAGCTTCTTTATTAGACAGATGAAACTGCATAATAAAGTTAGAGAATTCTTTTGGTAAGGACTGAAGAATTAGATCCTGACATATATCATGATCCTTGATGAACCCGAGGTTGGCCAATTTTTCAATGTGGCCAATCATCTTAAGCACATGTCCACTAACAGATCCTTCCTTATACCTTGTTTGGAATAAGGACATGACACTTGGAATCTCACGGTATGAATGGCAGTTGCATACAACTCCTTCAAGTGAAAGATGATGGTTTGAGCATCCATATCTTCATGAGCTTTCTGAAGTTCGTCCGACATAGAGCCAAGCATTATGAAAACGCTTGCTCATCATCATCGACGTGTTTCTTCCAAGCATCGAATGTATTTTGGTCAGCATCTTCTGCGGGTTCAGGGGGAAATGGTATTTCAAGAACATAGAAAATCTTTTCTTGTCGTAAGATAATTTTAAGGTTTCTAAACCAGTCATTATAGGTGTCCTATTTGAGCTTATGCTCATCAAGGATGGAACGAAGTGATACTCTGTTTGCCATTTGAATGTTTGTGAAATATTTTAACCCACCTGTTAGTTAGAGAGAATGTTAAAATTAGGAATATGTTTTCATTAATGTTTCATAATAACATGGGCTTTTAATATTATGAATTTTCTCTCACTCAATTGTTTTAAAATTTTAAGTAAATCGCATTAACCCCAATATGATGGATTTTTTGTGGGCAAGGATCCCATTATCAACATTTCATAACTCCGACTAGGGCCGGTCGTTATAAAATACGATAATGTTCTAGGTAGGTTCCCAACCAATTTATGATATAAATCACAATTCCTTGATCATTGGGTTGGGCAATCAAACATGTCATAACTTATGCTAGTCCTTGTGGACACCCAATCTTTGCCACTAAGTTATAAGACCACGCCTAAGGGTCGTTGCGTCTTATGACTCAGAAAAGTCAAACCATTGTCAATAGTACGATTTAGGGACAAATTGGTTTTGGTCAGTCTGGTAAAGCCTAGTCCTGCCAATACGGTTTAAGCCGTTTGGGTCTTTACTTTACAATGGGAGGAAAATTTTAGACTTAAATTATTATTGAGGATTTTAGCAAGTTTAAGTGAATAACTGTCAAATGGATTCCTCCATTGAAAATTCCCCATAAGATTGGTGAAGCGAACTCTCTTAAATACCCTTACCTCTTAGGCTCTTATCACCTTGGTGACAAGAATAAACAATAGATCCTCCAAATTAGTCCAACACTTTAAATATGCTTTAAGGTAATCTTTGAGTAAATGATTATCTAGATGTCTTCACAGCTTTCCCTTTTGGCTATAAAAAAGTAGTGAGTGAAGGAAGACACCAAATCATTATCTAACTCTAGTAATACCTTTGGTTAAATTAACTTTAGTTTGGAAAGTTTTATTAACGCCTTGGTCCCACCCCACTTGTATCTTTTATAATGTCTTTTATTATAAACAAGTGATTTATATTTATTAGCCTTAAAGGTAATAAATCTTTAAGTTCATCACAGAATAATTACTTAGCTAAGGGATAAGCAATACACTCTATATTTCTTAGAAAGTCTCTAGATGCTTGCACCCTAAAATAATCATGCCAATTCTAATCATACATAGAATCATCAAGCATATGAGTTTTAATATGTTGGAATTATTTTAGGCATTAAATAACTTTGATTAATATTTAATTATGATATTGCATTTTATTTTATTCAAATAAATTTACTATTCACATTTTTCTGCAGGCGTGTGAAATATAAATGAAATTTCACAATTCAAATCTTAACCAAATCATGTAAAAATTGTGCCTAAAATTAAGTTCAGGGTGTTAGATTTCCAACGAACTTTTAAAAACCTAATTTCGAGTTCAAATGAGTGAGAACTAATCAAAACAAAAACGGCGCGCTGATGCCACTATTAGGAACTTGGGACACCACTTATCTCCACATTAGTATGATATTGTCCACTTTAGGCCTAAGCCCTCATGCGATTTATATATGATACGGTCTCTCGCCTCACTGTATCCCCACCTATTGACCTAGGGTACGAAAAGTGTCTACCCATATGGTCAAAGGTATGATGTTGATAGTGTCATGAATCGTGCTAACCCAAGAATCTCACATGATTCTTCCGCTGTGGCCACAATCTCAAGCACTTATCACACATATCAACCCGTGAACTGGAATACACATGGGATAAAAAACTATTATAAAAAAATATTATCCGAGAGAGTGGTGATTCTCTGTTGTATCTTTACAAACTTCATGTGTTTCAACAAATGACCCAATCATACCCTTATTACCGGATCTTTTGAACCGGGGAAGGAGAATGTCAAAGTTATTTGATCCATACATAAGATTCTAAAGACCTTAAGTCTAAGGACTAGTCATATAATCGATACATGAAAGTTCTCACAGACACATGGGATAAAAACTCCATATGAAAACTTTCGGTGGTCAGTTCAATGGACACGAGTAACTCATGCATCCATGTGATACACCAAGCAGACAGATCTCCGCTAGTAGCCTATGAGATCGGCTACCCCACTTAAGGGCGGATCATATCATCATGCTAGTCTCTCCGCTTTGTGAACACCCAGATTATTCACAAAACTATGACTATGAACATTTAAGAGTAATGATTCTCATAAGGCGTGGAAACTATCGTCTTATTACTCCAAGGGCTTTATTACAGTATTGATGATTCATATAAGTTATGTAAGACACGTATAATAAAGATTGTCATTTTATTAATTAATGAAAATATTACAAATACATGTACATATAGCCCATCCACAAGTTGGGTATAGGGTATATCCCTAACATGTATTGCATCCATGTCCGACCAGACATTCCTCAAGTATATAAAAAAGCAAGCCTCTCATTCTATTTCCCCACCGGCTCCAAACACTTATGGCAAACAAGAAATTTCGTCATTTTTCTACCAATATTGACATTTCCAAGACTTCCGGCACCTAATTGTGTCCCTGGGGACCCTTATTTGCCTTTCATTTCGAACTTAGACCACGCCTCTAGATGGAAAAAGTCTTTCGACCTCAAATTTAGGGATCATATCCTCACTTTCCTAACAGTGAGAGATCATGCATGCTTCTATATGGATCTGGTAAACCCCTTATTCCTCATTTTTAATTTGTGCATGTCTGGGTTTTGAATTTCAATTTACATCCAACCGAAGTTATTGTTAATTCTGGCCCTAATTTTTATATCCGGCTGATATTCTTTAATATTTGGCCTACCATTTACCTATATTCGGTCGCTCATGTTTTATGTCTAATCGGTCATTTGTTTTACATTCGACCTATTTCCTTGATATGCAGTTGGATGTATTATATGTTTAGTTCATCCTTATTTACATGATTCTTTCTTTCACAACTAGATGCTTCATGCCTAAAGGCCGACGGTAGTTCAGCCAATGCCTAGAGGTGGCATGATGAGCTCTCTCTGACCATGTAAGCCCGAATTACTGATACTGGGTTTGATCTTTTCATTATGTTTATTTCTGCTCGGGCCAAAAAGCACGACAAGAGGGGACTGCAGGCCATAGTGAAGCATTGGATGGACTCCACTCACACTTTCCATCTACCTATTGGAGATATAACCATCACCCAAATGGATTTTACTTATCTGACCAGCATCCCCTATGAGGGTCATTTGCTGGAGTTTTACTATAGTGTATACACTCCCGTTGTCCAAGCTACTTATATTTATCGTCTATTAGGGTAGCCCCTAGGTTTCACTCCGGAGTCATTGCTTATGGGAAGCTGCGGGCTCATCTGAAGGGGAGAGCCCCAACTAGGGACGTGGAGATCGACCAGTTGGTGTAGTCGTTCATCCTATATATATTCGGTTGCACCATTTTCACTAACGCATCCATCTCGGTGGATTTGTGTCTCTTGCCTCCACTCCGTGATCTGGACAATGTACATGAGTGAGATTAGTCCTCTTCTGCCCTAGCAGCTATATACTAGGGGCTGGAACGGTAGCTCGAACATTCAAGGTTATGGCTTCCTGATAGAGGTACATATTTATTGTTTCTATTTTTTTTTCTTATTGTTGTGGTTGGCGACTTACCCCTGATTCTTTTTATTATTTCAGGCTTGGGCGTATCAGTTCTTTGTGCTAGTGCGGCCCTTCCCTACTTCTCGAGGAGGGGGGATAACGTTCCCTGACTTATCTCGATAGGACAAATTTGCCGTGGGATCCTCTGAGTCTCATGACTTATATGTGCATCAAGCTCGTCTGAATGAGCTCACATAGAGCGAGGTAAGTTTCTTTTACTTTACTTATAATGATTTTCCATTTCTTTTCCCTTCCTAATCATTCATTCTGGTCCTTTATATTGACATGGCTTAGAGGAGGATTCAAATTGTTGATCTCTTGGAGTCTGTGAACTATTCATTTGGGAAAAATGGACTACGCTTGCTCCTATTGGGTACCGACCAACGACTCTGGTACTTAGGGAGTGGGTGTACCGCTGGCATTTGGGCCCCTAGGCTCATAGGGTTCTTGCTCCTTTACCGCATTCTATGTTCTTCGTGCTGACGATAGAAGAAGAGGACCTCATGGCTGGCTTGAATGGCCTTCCTACTACTTACTTTCTAGTGGAATGCTCATACCGGTAGTGGGCCCGCTTCGCCTTCCTTAGATTTTTACCGCTGTCTGATCCTCATCAGGCCGTCTATGTGTGTATCACTCTACTGAATTCTTTTTTTTTTCTAAGTTTTGTGTTCTCCATGTTGACACATCTCTCGATATAAGACAGTAGTAGAGGACATGAGATGGATCACACGGGTCCACCTTATGATGTTGAGGAGATGAAAAAAGATATTTAGATGCCAGCTGATCCAAAACCATCTTCTTCTCGGGGACCTCGGGCCCGGGCTTCTTCCTCTAGATAGAGCCATTCTTCGTCTTCAATGCCGACTCTTCCTTGTATCTTTTATAGCACTATAGGTTTTTAGCCTGATCCTACCTACATGGTCCGTGTTGATGTTGGGATGAACACAGTTCAATCTTTGTGCTTAGAGGGGATGCAGATGCTGATAATTACGCCTTCGGATGCCACATATGTGAGTTTCTCTGATTGCTTATGCTCTTTTATTTTATTGAGTTCTTGGTACTGACCAAACTGTGTTGTAGGTGCTCGTTGACATTGCAGATCACTACTTCTGCTTGGCGCAGACGGCAAAGGTGGAGCTGACCTCTCAGAGCCTTGATCGCCAAATACCTGTAGATAAGAGTTAACATGTATGCATGTATTCGTGTATGTATTATTTCCTAACTTTTTGTTGGCTATGACTGCAGGAACTTCAGCGTCGCTATGACTCATTTCGCGAGCACTCTAGGTGGCGATAAGAGGTTCATACGTAGAGGTTGCATTCCCAAAATGCATAGAGAGAGCTTGAGCCAAATATTATGGCGTTTGACAAAACTTTATTCTTCTTCCTTGTATCAAAACAATGATTGTCAGAATGAACTCATTTTGTCCAAACTTCGGACGTAATGAGAGTATCAATTATTTCTGAATTCTTCATTTTACAATGTATGTCATGAATACAATATTAATATTCTACAAGCCACTGGTTAGGCCATAACCTGTTTACCGTATATAAGCATATCCGACCAGACTTTCCAATTATGTTCGGCATGGTAAAAAGTAAAGTCGGGCCGAACATCTCGAAATGGTGGTAGCGTTCCTCCCGATGTTAGGCATCTTTTTCTCACGTGGTGTAACCTTCAAAACTTTATAGTGTTTGTTGAAACAATATGTTCACGCATATATGGGGAAATTTGGCAGTTCGGATCTGAATTTTTGGCATAAAAATTCAGGATTAAGGTGAGGAGAGTAGCAAAAATTTTCAAGGACTATCCGGGTGCCTAAGTCACTTCCGCTATGCAAGGGAAAGCGTTCCCTATTATTGGAATCAAGAACGAGGTTAAAAAGTATTATAACTCTTCTCTTTTTTATTTTAATTATGCGATAATTAATGTGTTGTTTATTTTTATGTATCTGATGTATGGAAATAAAATATTATATGTCATAAGAGTGGACATAAAATTAAATAAATATATTTTATGAAATAAAATTATTCATGTAATTATATTTATTTATTTTAAATGTATTTGTCATAAATTATTCCGATTTTTTGGTTTTCTTAGTGTTTTTTGGGAATGTAAGGCCATAAGGCCATTTTTGGAATTAATTACAAATGTTGTATTTAATTTTACTATGTAACTTATGGAGCGCATTACCAAGGAGGACACTAAGGTAGTAATTAAGCAATATTTGGTAAATTTGGACCGTGGTTGTGGGAAGCTATGGTAAGCATAGGGATGGTGAGTTCGACGGCGAAGTGTGAAGGTGATTACCACACGAAAACATGTCTTACGAGCCAAAGTGCTAATGTGGTCCGTATTGCGAATTTTATTACTCGAGGGGAAAATTTTCCACAGGACAATCCATCGATTTAAGAGGTGGACCAAAGAATTCCTTGGGTATTTTGTGTATTAATTAATTAATATAGGAAACCAAAAAGCCCAGTCTATGTATTAGTTTTTGTTGTATGTATCTTTACAATTCAAATTGTTTCATATAGCATAGGATGCCCACTAATGCAATATAACTTGCTATGACATTAAATTCATGTTGATTTAATCTAAGCATAAAAGTTATGCAAATTTTTAAATGGTTGAAATTTTGATTAATACATGCAAATAAATTAAATAGTTTAATTTGAATAAGTTTAAAATTTGGTAATTCGGAAAAAGATAATTAATAGGAGACTAGTTATTTAATTTGGTATATAGAATGGAAACCCGGACATGAATTCCATAGCCGATTCCGAATGGACGGTAGTGTGGTCTGTATTCGGGATACAACTCCACGTACCAAATAAAAAAGTTAACATAAGTCACCTATATCTAATTAAATAGTTTAATTAAGTTATATATTAGTTTAAACTTAAAATAATGAACTAACATTTTAAGAGTTAAAATTGAAATAGGTCACTAAAGAACACTTAATTAAATTATTTGATTAAGTTATATATTTACTTGGACTAATAAGTATTAGTGAACAAAACTTTTAAGTGTTAAAATTTGAAGATATCACTAATCATCAACTAGTATTAATTAGGTTATGTTTTTAGCCGCGCATAATCTAAACAAATTAAATACTAGTGTAATAGAAATCTTAAATTATAAAATAGTGAGTGGGAGAGAGATATATGACTATATATCCCGCGATCTCCGTTGTTAGTCCAAAAACATGAGATTTAAAAGGCGCCTCGACACGGCTTTGTTTTCATCCTCTTACTGATGGTGTACATTTTAGGTCAATATCGAGTTTGGATTCTGAGAGGATATGAACTCTAGCTGTATCTGGTGAACTGACCTAAGGCTTCCGAAACAACGGGTTACAATCACAAAGGAATGATTACATGTTAATCAAAATTCATTTATCAAATCAAATGGTGGTTGGTTAGTATAAGAATAAGAGTTATTCTCGCATATATTAATTAATTGAGATTGTCTCGATCTATCATGCAAATACTTGACCTACCCTATGATGGCACATATTTGTGGGATAATAGATTTTTTTGGCATAATAATTTTTTTAGGTTTCTGATTCATTTTACATGGTTCATGCATCATGTTTAATTTTATGCCAAAATGCTTGTGATGATTTTAATATGCTATGAATGAAATTTTGAATGCATGTTTATTTTAAAATTTATCATCCATTATTTTTTATGATATTTTCATACTTGCTAACGATAATATACGAGAGAAAGTTACGTTAAAAGAAAAGTAAAATGAAAGCTGTCTTGGTCTTTTGAAGACCTTAAATTTTTTCTGAAGGATAAGTGCCATACAGAGCCAAGTTGTATATGATACTCACCAAAGGTGGGTATGGTTAATGAGAAGACCCACTACTACTTGCTAGTAGGGGTTTGATGTTCTTGCTGCTAAGCATGAACCAATGGCTATAACATCTATGATGAGGAGTCATTACAAGACATGTTAGGGTATCATTCGAAGTGGTAATGCCATGATGCATTAGTCTCAGTGATGGCCACGAAGATGAAAGAAGGGACATCCATCTAAAAGAACGTCTTTAGGATAAAGACGCACTTCAATGCGGCCGCCCATAGTTAGGTGACCATGATAGTGAGATCTCATTCGAAGAGTTTCCTGCAGTTTGAGGGTAACTTTGTTATGAACAAGTTGATTTTCACTCTTACATAACTGCTAAATAACTCACCTCTTTAGAGTCCATGCTGATGGATCCTCGTGAGCCTAGTGGAGAGGCAAGTGTTGGTGAGTCTCTCAAAACTGCAAAGAAGAGAAAGAAACACTAGGAAGACAAAAGAGGTACAACTACTTGGTACATGGAAAGACCTTGATGAAGGTAACTTTACCATTAGAGTAAGGACAAAGGATGCTGTTTCAGTATGAGAGTTATCAGTTTTCAATTTTCAAATAAAAGTTATTTGAATTTAAACAAAGTGTTGTTTATTTTTATTTGGTCGCAGAAATTTGATTTATGTTTCAAAAGTATTGTATGATGGTTTCCATTTTATTTAATAATAATAGTTATTATTGCAAAATGGATTACCAATATGCAAAGGAAACTAAGAGATAGCTTGTATGTGTTAAGACTTTTAACACATAACTCACTGCTCAACACTGAGATGTTTATGGTTGAAAAACCTAAAACAAAACGGCAAATGATTTCTCATAATAACACATATATGTGGCATCTCAGACTTATCCATATGAGTCTAGTCTATAAGGTAATATGACTAATAGACCTTTGATTGGAAAATGGCTAAGAGCTAATTAATCACTCAGTGGTTATGAATATATCATCACATTTTTTTGAAGATTATTCTAGATATGTGCATGTTTACCTAATACACCATAAATCACATACCTTTGAAAAGTTCAAAGAGTATCGCGCTAAGGTTGAGAAACGATTAGGTAAAGCCATCAAAATTCTACGATCATATCGTGGAGGAGGATACCTCGACAATGAATTCAAGGAGTTCTTAGTTGAGTATGAGATAATATCCTAACTCATAGCACCTGGAACACCACAATAAAATGGTGTTTAGAAAGGAGAAATCTGTAATATCTCCCTCTTGGAGATACTACCAACATGTGATAGGTTGCCCTATCACCCTCAGCCTCTAACTAAATTACTGACTAACTGAACTCTACTGCTTTTCTTGTTATTTAAGGATCACAAATCACACACTTACACTGGAGGGCTACATGCCCAACTGAAATTAATTAAACAACCATTTCTCCTTACAACTATGTGCTAGCCACATTAAACTCTGGTAACTTTGACTCTGACAACGTTACGTAATGACTCTCAAGCAACTAACACATGACTTGTACTACTCTTACAACCTTGACTTTAACTGATTCATTGGACTTGATTGCCATATGGACCCAATAACTCTAGTGGCTGCCATCAGTATCCATCCTTTCGACCTCGTCCTCTGAGTAGACCTGCAATCAGAAAACACTCGAGAGTGGGGAGTTAGATCATTTGATTGACCTAGTGAGTGGAAAGTTTAAAACGGGAACTAAAATGCTTTATGAAAAATTTATTTTCTGCAATCGAAATCATCTCATTTTATAAGAAAACTAATCTTTTCTGAAACTCTTTTTGTCTGAAAACAAATCTCTTTTTACAAAAATTTTCTCGAAACTTCTTTCTTTTTGTAAAACTCTGAGATCTCTCGTAAAACAAATTTTTTCTGAAACTCTTTCATAAAACTGTTATTTTTGAAAATCTCATCAGGAAAACAACTGACGTATGAGGGTGTTACGTGTCGCCGTCCCCCACACGCCTAACTAGTGTCTTGGAGCGTTACGTAAAACCATACCCAAAGTCACTAAACTAGAGGTAGGAGTGCTAATCAATGTTGTCATCCTGGCCCTGAAACTAGGATCTAGGAGTGTCATATAGTACCATCCCCCTAGTCCTGAAACTACATGTGCACATGTCTGCTGTATTCTTCAATTCCATAATCCGTCAATTCCAAAAGTCTATGAGATTGGGTTTTTCCTATAATCCATAAAGAAAATCATAAAAGAACTTATCTCAAAATATCAAAAGCATAATAACATTTCTCAACTGGTCCAAAAATATTTTTAACTCATCATAATATTTGGGCAACTTGGTCTCATCTCAAAGTATAACTTAAACATAAATAAATTCATTTAACTTTATAAAATCAATAACAGATTATGAAAATAAAATATCGACTCACAGTGTTATGGAAAATCGAGTGCGGTTCACGGCGTGTGTGACTTTCTAGTATCCTGTCATCAATCTAAAGTCTATACAATTGTTAGTTTCTATAACTCGGAACATCTTCATATGACATAAACGAATAGACAATGCATGGACACATAATCTTACTGAATATTTGAGATATATATGGTATCTATGAATTTTATGGTTTAGTATGAATTTTACGGTCTTAGATTTGAATTTATGCAAGTACGATAGCAGAAACTTAGATTCTACTAGTCGTTGAGAATGAATTATTTGACGCCTAACTTTGAAAATTTACAATAACTAATTGGGAATGAATCAGGGGCTGGAATTTTAATAGAATGGTCTTTAATGTGTCTAGTCTATGTCGATTTTTACGAATCTCAATTTCAATTTCAGAAACTCAAGTTATCAACCGAATTTCAGGGACTGTCAAGCTGAAAAACTGGGTGAAATGGCAAGAGGTCGCCCAATTTAAAAAATTCGATTTGGCCTCATCTTAGGTCTAAAAACTCTGATATTTGGATATGTTACTCCTTTTTGTGTCTTGTTTACCTAGAATTTTACAGTTCTTCAATCCGACATATAAAACTCAAGTTATAAGTTACCAAACACAGCTTGTTCGAAATAGGACATAAATTGACTTTACTATCTAACTTTCTTATCTCGCAATCTTAGTAAAAATGGAAGACTATCTAACAGTCTTCCATCAATAAAGTTGTAGGTCTTGATCTATGCTGAATATATAAAATTCACAAAAATCAGAGATCATATGAGAACTTTATGGCCAAAATACAAAAGGTAGCTTGTTGCCTCGGTTAAGCTAAAATGGAAGACTGAAATTGAAAAATTTATCTAGGACCTACGAACGGGTTTCCTAAGGTGTGAAACCTTTTTTTTTTATATATTATTTTATGAATTATAAGGTGTTATGCATGATGATTCACTATGCCAAGTATGACCAGTCCAGCCAGGGTGTTACATTCACCCCCCTTAAAATGGATTCGTCCCGAATCCTAATTTGCGTGTTAACTGGGTGACTAAAATATTATGCATTATCTGTTACCTAAGATGCTTTCATAGCTAAAATTGAGTAGCCTTCAGAAATACAATCCTTAGTCCTTGGGTCGCGAGTTATTACCGGCTACTAAATTTCAGAGAAATCTATAGAACTATGCCCCCTTACTTCTCAGCATGAAGTCTTGATCTAGCTAGGGAAATGTAATCTGCCCTGCTTCCTTTCCAACCCTTGGAAATCCTCACAATGACATAATAAATACAAAATTAGGCTTGTCTTTTACTAAATCTATATATTACTCAATTTGTAGCTTCTCATACATCAACCATCTAGATCTTTTCTTATCATGACCTATGTATAATTCGTGCTAGCTAAATTTCATCCCATATTTCCTTCTATTAGTTATCATTCTTTAGTTTCCTCTAATAACAATCAAGACTTCATGACCTTTATTTCCCTGTCTTTTGAGCACACCTCGAAGTTCATCATCTCTTATTGCAAGGTAGACACTTTAATAATCTCTCAGTAAATAATGTTGTATGTGTTCAATTAATGGCAAATGTTTCTTTACTACTTTTTGAATCTACTATGCAAACTTCGGTATTTATAAACCTCAATTATTGGAGAAACTATTGCATTACTAATTCCTTCATAAGACTACATTACCTAAAATAACATCATTGAGTCACGTCCTACTATACACAACCTGTAACTTATCTGACCTTGTTTTTGGTTTCTGGTACCATGATACTCTTACTCATAAGAGTTAACTTATTTTCCTTCTTTGTCATTAATAGCTTCTAATATTCCACCTACAGTATCGTCATCAATTAATTCAGATATATTCGATCATTGCTTTCTTCACACTATCTCATTACCTTAGATATTTAACATATTCCTTTTTTTGGAAATGCGAGCCCACCATTATTACTAATGACACTTAAAACCTATCCTTGAAGCTTGTTTGTTACAAGAAATTAGTAAGATATCAATGGCGATTCTCCTTATATGCGATCCTAGAAAGGCTTGATTATGCCGTTATTCTTATTCCCGTAAACTATGGGCATCTTCATTCTTAGTTTATGAAGATCTCTCCGCTAAAATCTATTACAGTCTCATCCCTCTTCCATATGAGAAATCTACCTTTGAAGCCTCTATGTTGGTGTTTAATATTCTTTTATTTCCTGTCAACGAATAATACACTTCATTACTTATTCTGCAGTAAGCTCACCCAAGGTTACTATACCATGTTCGGCCTAGGGTCTGGTATTTTATCATCATGAATTTGACTAAGAGGGAAATACTCTATATGGGAAAACCTGTTAATTGTATTCTAAGTGAAATCTTATTCCTTTGGTCATTGGTAAACTATTATGAAGTCTACGGTTACCATGTCTAGCTTATAACTTAAAACATCAGGGCTCTGAAGTGCCCAATGGTTCTTCTATTATTCTGTCCTGATTCACTGCCTGGTAAAACATCTGGGTACCTAGTCACATTATCTTTATTCTTGTTCTGCTGCCAGTAAATTATTTTGAGTCATGTTTTGTCTTGTTACTACCTGAGAGCATCATGTGAGGAAGTATATATATATATATATATATATATATATATTTCCCACAAGTCTGGAATTTCAGACCTATTTTGACATATATAAAGCACACTGTCATACCTCTATAATCCTTCTCGTACTGTATTTTTTTCATTTCCTAAATGGAAAAGTCTGGTACTGTAACGTCCTTAGTTTGTCTAATGGTGTAGGCTAGATTCGTACAAAAGCATGTACTTTTGTCACTATCTGACTAGTTCTCTCTTATTCATTATATCTCTTTGACGATTCCACTTCCTTCTTATTTCCTAGAGCCCATATCTTTTTCTTCTACTTTGTATTATATTTGAGGCCTTACGATTTATGTGCCGAAAATAACTTTTCCTAAGGGTAATGCCTTCATTATTTGTGTGAAAATGATTCTGGTCGTGCTTTTAAGGTGTTATAATACATCTTAAGTCTACATGTTCATGAGAACATCATTATGATGGGTGATGTGGTTCATCGCTACCGGATCTATCTAACTAAGATTGGGATATGACGAAAATTCAAAGTCTATTTTGAGTTATCATACAGAAGTACTAATGCTAAAGGGCCACTTACCTGCAACGTCTAGCCTCCCTTCTAGTTCGGCCCTTTACCGATACTCGTACTATCTTTCTCTGGAATTTCTCCAAAGCACAAACTTACTCCAAGTCTTACTGTACTCTATTCGTTACCTATTTCTGTATAGTTTCGTCTTATTATTCTTCTTAGTTTCCCATTTGGCTCGACAGAAAGGTCTCAAAAAATTGCACATTTCAATCATATAAATGTTACATGCTCTATCTTCTTTAGGTCCTCGAGTTCCGTGAGTCTTCACTTCTGTAAACACTTAGGTTTAGAGACAGACTAAGATAGCTTTACCAAATTTGGCTAAACATCGAAATCAATTCCACTATTCAGGAATGTAAGCTTACATGTCTCATCTGGATTCTCATATACTCAACTGATCTGGCTAGGGTGTTGTCAAGAGCTGTATATGTTATGTTGGGTTACTAACTATACTCAATCGGGGCTATACTGAATTCTGGATTCGGGAAACAGATATGCGCATCTTATAGAGATCTAGGGGAAATGGTTCTGCTACTATTTGTAAAGGCTCTGTGGTAATTTGGGTGAGTTCCTAAATACTTACTATGGTTGATATTGTAGTATAAGATATTTCTCAAATATACCACTGAAGGTCATATAGGTCTCGTTATGGCTTAGGGTTACACAACTCTATCAACTATTCTGTGGTTTCTGCTTGTTCTGTAATCTTCGAGTTGCGTTATCTACATCATGACTTATACTGGACTTCATTGTCGTTACTTGATTTTTCAACATTTCTCATTTACTAGATTTATTTCTTGGGGTTATACGGGTTACTACTATGGCTGGTCTATTCGGTGGACTTCTATTAGTTACAAGCTTCAAGCAAGTTTGTCTATGTCATATGCTACACTAGGCACTCTTACTGTTTTCGATAGTTTCGATGGATCTCTATCTGGTAGACTTATCTCTTAAGGTTTTATATTTCTATTTCATGGTATACTACATAGATACTGGGCTTTCTTACAGATACTTTTATCTATTCTGGTCAATGAGGGAGGGCAGGGTCAGAATGTCAAATGATGTTCAATACTTTTGTATTGGTGTCCTCTATTGATTGCATTGGCTTAATCCATTACCTATTTTAGAATAGGTATGAGATGGACTCCGTTAGGATATTTTCCTATCCAGTACCTCTACGGGGTCGGGTGATGAGTGGTAAATAAATCACTATTTCACACTCTTCTGACTTAATATTTCGCTTAGTTTCTCGAGTTTTATGAACGTTTTGATGTGTTTTAGTTTATTTTGTAGATAAAATAAAATCAGGACTGAATGGAATAAATCAGGATGAAATATGGAATAAATAATGGCAAAAACTGGACTTAACATTTGGATTTTGGAAGTTGGAAACTTGAAATGGCGTTCTAACGAAGTACAATTTCAGAAATTTCAACTTTACGTAATATTCATATTTTGGCCATAACTCTCTATTCCGATATCGGATTGAGGTGATTCAAGTTCCAGATTAAAGAAGACCCAAAGATCTACAACTTTGATGTTCATAATAATTTCGAATTTGGAATATTTCATGACCGAAATGGATGAAATATCCAGAAGTGTGTTATGTGTAATTATTAAAGTCATTTTCAAAACAAATAAATAAATAAATAATGAAAATTGTCAAACTTCCACCAAACATGCATGTCTGGTGGATGATTGGTGCCATGTTTGGTGGCTTGTTTGGTGGAGAAATTAGTGGAGAAATTGGTGAAGGCAAAATTTTGCCTATAAATACCAATACTAAAAAGATTGTATCTTGTTTGTTTATTTACAGCTTTCAGTTATTAATTTTTGCATTTGCACTTTCTTTTCTTTACTTTTCAGTCTTTACTTTCTGTAATTTATTTTTACGCAATAGTACTTTCCTTTATTTACTCTTCAGTTTTTACTTTACAGTAATGGGGAGGTAACTACCACTTGCTGGAGTTAAAGGTAAAGCTTTTATTACTAATATTTATATTAATCTCCCTTAATTATAATATATAAACTATTTAAAACCTGACTTAATGAGGATATCGTCTTATGGTCGGTTGGTAATTATTGAAATTGGTTTTAACTTGACTTAATGAGGATACCGCCTGGTTGGTCGGTTGGTAATTAATTATTAATTTGACTTAATCAGGATACCGCCTATATGGCTGGTTGGTAATTATCACGCAAAGTTTATATATTATAATAAGGGAGATATCTAAAATAGTAGTAATAAAAGTGGATCCTCTAACCTCAGCATTTTCTTTTATTGTAATTCTACATTTTTAATTTCCAACATTTACTTTTCAGTATTTACTTTTCAGCATTTACTTTTCCGCCTTTACTTTTCCGCCTTTACTTTCCAGCATTTACTTTATGTCTTTTATTTTATTTAAGTTTTTACTAGCCGTAAATATGTGTCGTAGCTAAACCCGTTATTTGGGGTTGTGATGAATTCTAATATCACCGGTTTATAAGGGGTTAATTTATAGTTTGATTAATATAAAGGTTTATTTATTGAGTCTTAGTCTTAATACTTCTTTTTAACTGGTCATTAATAAGATTGATCTGGTAAACTTAATGAACTTGGAAAATGAATTTTAGGTTTAAGACCTTAGACTCAATAGCCCACGATCTTCCTTGAAGATAGATAACCCTTTAATAGATTTCCTTACAGAATAGGAATATACCTGTCGGGTGGGGTAACCATAATTGGAACTTAATCTTAATGAATTCAGGTAACTTGGTTGACATAGGAATGTGATTAATAAAGTTATACTGGGTATTTGTATTTGACCATCGGAAGAGGCTTTTGCATAATTTCGTGTTCCAGGTTAATAAACCGATATATTACACAAACGTAAAATAATCACTTCATCTTTAAAAAGATATTGGAAAGATTCACAACCCTGGATAGTTTAATAATCTTGAATTTTCATCAATTTGCTTTCGAAAAATTTTATTTACTTGTTTTAAGTTTAAAGTCACCATCCAATCAAACAATCAATCCATTAGATACTCGTAAAAATTTGGCTTCATAAATTAATAGCTTAGGTATTAAGTCCTCGTGGGATCGATACTTTTTAATACTACTTGAACGATATGTGCGCTTGCGTTATACGCGTGTGATTGCACCGATCAAGTTTTTAGCGTCGTTGTCAAGGACTTATTTATCTTTCATTATTAGTTTTGGGGTTGGATACATTACTTGTATCTAATTTCTTTTTACATATTGTTGTTGTTTTCTTTTGTTTTAGGTTCTCAGTCACTACATGAGATGAACCAGAAGCTTTGAAATCCGTCCGCTTGACCCTGAAATTGAAAGAACCATCAGACAGTTGAGAAGGGAAAGGCGAGAAGGCCATGAATCACTGATCAATATGGAACCTGAACCTTTGAAGTTGCACCACCAATTCCCATTCGAGACATAACCATTCTGGTGGTTGATGGCTTCATTTCCTGTATTGTACTTTCTCCCTTACCAGCAAATGCGTGTGACATCAAAACATGCATTCAGATGATACAACAGTCAGTTCAGTTTGGGCAAAATGCAACTGAAGATCCTAATGCCCACATTAGCAACTTCCTGGAAGTTTGCGGCACTTTTAATTACAACTGAGCAGCTAAAGAAGTAATGAGACTGCGTGTTTTCCCATATTCCTAGAAGACAGAGCTAAAGCTTGGCTACATTCACTACCAGCAGGTTCCATCATAACTTGGAACACTCTAGCCACAAAATTTCTTGCAACGTATTTTCCACTAGCCAGAACTGCAAAGCTGAGGAATGACATCACATCCTTTGTGCAACATGATTCAGAATCCCTCTGCGAAGCTTAGGAAAGGTACAAAGATTTACTCGGAAATGTCCTCACCATGAGATTTCAAAGTGGCTACAAGTCCAAACCTTCTATAATGGACTTTCTAGAATAATGAGAACCACAATTGATGCTGCTGCTGGAGGAGCTTTAATGGCAAAAAGGATAAGATCAGACCTGAGACTTAATTGAAGAAATGGCCAACAATATTCATTGTGGCCAACAGAAAGGAGCATAATCCAACGAATCTCATGAATTTATGAAGTTGAAGCCAACACAGCAGTGAATGCCAAGCTGGATCAGATTTGTAAAAATCTGGAAACTCTTAACATGAAGGTTAATGCTGGATCCACAAGTTCACCATCTGGAGGAGCACCAGAATTATAGGTAAACCAACATGAAGAAACAGTGAATTATGTCAACAATTTCACAGACAGAGGAACAATCCATATTCCAACACCTACAACCCAGGGTAGAGGAATAATCCTAATTTCGCATGGAACAACAATTCAGGGCAAAGGAACAACCCACCACCAGGATTCCAGCAGAAAAATAAAGGACATGAGTATGAAAAAGAACCAAGAATAACAGAAGTTCTAGCCCAGTTGAAAAAGCAAGAAGCAAAATACGATGCTTTAGCAACTATGGTTCAAAATCAAGTAGCATTGAATCAAAGCCATTCAGCTTCTATTAAAGCACTGGAAAATCAAATGGGACAACTGACCAATGCTCAGAGTTATAGACCGCCAGGTAATCTTCCCAGAAACACAGAACCAAATCCAAGGAACCGAGGGAAGGAGCAATGTCAAGCCATTACTTTGAAAAGTGGTACTGAAATCAACAAAGTTGTTGGAATCAAGGCATCCATTGAAGAAGTTCCAAAAGATTCAGTTCCACAGATGGAGGAAAAGGAAGCAAAGGAAAAAAAGCAAGAAAGAATCACTCCACCTCCACCTTTTCCACAGCGACTCCAGAAAAGTAAACTGGACAAGCAGTTTGCTCGATTCCTGGAGGTGTTCAAAAAGCTGCATATCAACATTCCATTTGCACAAGCTTTGGAAGAAATGCCCAGCTATGTTAAATTCATGAAAGATATTCTTTCACGAAAGTGGAGATTAGGAGATTACGAGACAATAGCAGTGACAGAAGAATACAGCGCCATCATTCAGAGGAAACTTCCTCCAAAGTTGAAAGATACTGGCAGTTTCACTGTTCCTTGCACCACTGGAGAACATTACATCGGTAAGGCTTTATGTGATTTAGGTGCAAGTGTTAATTTAATGCCTTTTTTGATTTACAGGAAACTACAAATTGGAGAAGCAATGCCTACCTCAGTCTCTTTGCAACTTGCTGATAGAACACTCGCATTTCCAAGAGGTGTAGTTGAAGATGTGCTGGTCAAAGTCGAAAAACTCATTCTCCCAGCAGATTTCATTATCCTTGACATGGAAGAAGATAAAGATGTACCTATCATCATGGGGAGACCATTCTTGGCTATAGGTCGAACTGTTATTGATGTGCAAAAAGGAGAATTAACAATGAAAGTGCAGGACCAAGAAGTTACCTTCAATGTTTTCAAAGCCATGAAATTCCCGAGTGATGAAAATGAAGAGGAATGTTTCAGAATTGATGTTGTTGATAGTATCATCCAATATACTGATGCAATGCCACTTCCCACAGATAAACTTGAAGCTTGCATCACCAACATTACTGACAGCTAGCTAGGTGCTGAAATTCTGGAATGTATCAACTACCTTGACAAGCCCTTCCGCTTCAAAATGACACCACATGTGGAAAGTCTGGAACTACCAAAGAAGGAGCGAATCAAGCCTTCAATTGAAGAACCACCGCAGTTGAAGCTAAAGCTATTTCCGAGCCATCTCAGGTATGCATTCTTAGGAAACTCTTCTGAATTACCTGTGATTATCGGGCAATGGTCAAGTTACTGTTTCACTTACTTTGGACTCATTTTCTAATATAACCAATTTAATGCTTCTTATGATATTGGTCTTACTAAGTCTTGATTCTTGACTAGCGTATCTGAAATCCTTACTTTCTGCTAGACATCTCAAACCTATTAAGAATCTTCACAACTAGACCAGATTTATTGCTTTTTTACTTTTCTATAGACCTTTTATCTTCGGAAAGCTTGATATGCATACTTGGATCTCAAAAGTTACTCAATCTACTCTATAGGATTATTTGAGGAGGGAAGAATTCTTACTTGAGCCTATCTAACATTCTTATGTATATTTCTCATCGTTCTATTCTCTTCACTGCTACAAGCTCATGTATTTTCTTTACTATCAATTTTGTTTCCACTCAATCCATTATCTCGACTAACTCTAAGCATATACATCTTTCTTTACTTTCTAGTTCTACACTTCTTCTAGCTTTATCTCTTTTTTAAAACTTCAGGCATATGTTCTCGAAAACTTCACTAGTTGTTCTTATCACTTATCATGTCTGAACTTCGAGTGGCATATTCAAATGGTTATAGAAAGATTATATTATAATAAGGATTCTAGTTTCAGATTATTGGAGGGATATTCAAATGATTCTTGAAAAGTTTACTAACCTTTCTATAAGGCTTGAGGACGTACTCGAGGATGGAATACTGGATAGGTAGTGTCTCGTGTACAAGTTACTTAATAATAATACATTTATAACTCTATTTATGGATAATTTTACTCAATACACACACAACCTCTACTATACAACATCTACGATGCAAGACTTTTCTTAAACAATGACTAAAATATAGCGATGACTCGACCTGATGGACTCAACACCCTAGTGACTGCCATCGGTATCCATCCTCTCGAGCTCATCCTCCGAGTATTACTACAAAATAGAGAAACTGGGAGTGGGAGGCAGGGGGCGTTAGATCGTTTGAATGACCTAGTGAGTGGACAATTTAAAATGAAAAATAAAATACTTTATGAAATCCATTGTTCTAAAACTGAAATCTTTCAAGAAAGTCGCCTTTTCTGAAAACTATTTCTTTTCTGAAAACTCTTTCTTTCTGAAAATAAATCTCTTACTGAAAAACCTTTCTGAAAACCTTTCTTTTTGTAAAACTCTGATATATTCTGTAAAATTGAGTTCTCTTGAAATCTCTTTCATAAAACTTATCATTTCTGAAAATCATAACTTTAAAAATCTTGTTTATGAAGATCTGTCTCTATAAATCTATCTCTATAAATCTATCTCTGTAAATCTGTCTCTGTAAATCTGTACGTATGAGAGCATTACGTCTTGCCATCCATCCATACGTCTAAACTGGTGGTCTTGGGGCGTTACATCTCGCCATCCCCCAAGCCACTAAACTGAAGCCAAATGTGGATTAATGCTATAATATCGACTTTGAATCTGGGGTATAAGGGCATTACGTCTCGCCGTCGCCCTAGTCCGGAATCTAGGATCTATGGGCATCATATGTACACATTATCTATATCCGTCAATTCAATATCTGTGTCATTTTACATTTGAGGTGGGTTTTTCCCACATGCTTCCAAAAATCACACAATCACACTTTTTAAATCATCACTTTCTAAAAACATTTCTCAAAATATTTTTATCCATAAAACATCTGGAAATAAACATGGCTAACGCCCTATATGCAGAAAAGTAAGTTTCAATTCAAATACTATAAGTAACTAGAACTTGAGAAAAAGGTCCAATCACAGATTTAATTAGTATGCAAGTCATGAATTATACTTGTAACATGACATAATGCGTGTATATGTGCTGATACGAAACCACTAGGGTAGCCTCTAATATCCTAAGTTGTAATTGAAATGGAACAGTTTCTATTTCGCTTTGCGACATCGGGTCGGAAGCGTCGCGACGTTCATACAAGAAAACTCTGGCAGAGGGCATTTCGTGCTCTGCGTCGCGACGCCATATCCTAAGCATCGTAACTTCTAAACGACCGACCTGAGGCTTCACACGACCTACCCAAGGCTTCCTCACCACCGACCCAAGTCTTCCACGTGACCGACCCATGTCTTCCAACCCACTGACCCGAGTTAACACTACTAACTCGATTTCAATACTACGGACCCTAGTTCAACACTACCGACCTGAGTTCAACACGACCGACCCGAGGTAGAGAACCTCCTCTTGTTACGAGTCGCGATGCTAGCCCATTGGTGTCGCGACGCTCGTCCAATTCCAAGGCCAATACCAGTTCTCCATTGACACGTCCCAAAGCCATTCCAACCATCACATTAACACCTTCACATATGTACTTCCATAAACTTCAAAATTGGTCAAAACTCATCCCATTTCTACAACCCAAACAAAAACCATTATCTAGTATCATTAACTCACCAAGTATAATCCCCATAAACACATTCATACACATCAAAGCTTATTAAATGCTAGAACTATCATGACATCCTCCAAAATACACACTAATAACACTTACAAAGCCAATTAAACCAATCTCATTCCTAGGGTAGGCAAGGTACGAATTTTGGGGCTTTGGTTTCTTTACCCAAAACTAAAATTAATGAAAGGAAATGGAATAGAGAGCTTACTTTGCATGAAAGAATCTTGGCACCATCACTTGTTACTTCAAAATATTGAAGAAGAGAAGAAAGAAAATGGCTTGTTTCTAAAAGAGCGGGACGAGCATTTCACGTTTATTGGCTTGAGAAGGAGATGGATGAATAGTCCCCTATTTATAGGAAAAGGCTGATTTTTTTTTTTGTAATGAAATGAGTGGTTGAGATGGTGCCACATCACCAAAATCTAGGCTATTCTCGAAATTTACTATAGCGGCCATAAAAATCTTGATTTTTGACCTACTTCTGATTCGAATTTGGAAAAATTTCCAACACAGAAGTTGTAGGTATCGATTTTAGCTTTCCGATGGTATAAAGTTCATAAAAAAAGAGATTATACGAAATAGTTATGGCCCAAATACTAAGGGCTGTCCGCATTAAATCTTAGAATAAATTATGTATTGGAATTGCGAGAAATTTATCAAATGCACAAAATGTAATTCCACTAGCACATGCACACTTGAGCATGATTTATGTCATGTATTTCGCTACTTATAATATATTAATCGTCGAAATTTCCAGGGTGTTACACTTATACTGGACTTCATTGTCGTTTCTTGATTTTTCACCATTTCTCATTTATTAGATCTGTTTCTTGGGGTTATACAGTTACTAGTATGGTTGGTCTATTCTGGGGACTTCTATTAGTTACAAGCTTCAGATGAGCTTGTCTATGTCATATACAGTTACTAGTATGGTTGGTCTATTCTGGGGACTTCTATTAGTTACAAGCTTCAGATGAGCTCATGCATTTTCTTTACCATCAATTATGTTTCTACTTAATCTATTATCTCGGCTAACTCTAAGCATATACGTCTTTCTTTACTTTCTAGTTCTACACTTCTTCTAGCTTTCTCCCTTTTTTTTTAAAAAAAAAACTTCAGGCATATATTCTCGAAAACTTCACTAGTTGTTCTTATCACTTATCATGTCTGAACTTCCGGTGGCATATTCAGATGGTTATAGAAGGATTATGCTATAATAAGGATTCTAGTTTCAGATTATTGGAGGGATATTCAAATGATTCTTGAAAAGTTTACTAACCTTTCTATAAGGCTTGAGGACGTACTCGAGGATCGAATACTGGAGAGGTAGTGTCTCATATACAAGTACCCTAGTCATACTACGTATACAATACCTCAACACTCTACCCACTGCAGTCACTGACACTTTAGACCATGCTCTGATACCAACTTTGTAACATCCCTCTCTCGGAGATGCTACCGGCAGGCGACAGGTTGCCCTATCACCCTCAGCCTCTAACTAACTGACTGAATAACTGAAATCTACTGCTTTTCTTGTTATTTGACAATCACAAATCACACACATACACTAGATGGCTAAATTCCTAACTAAAATTAATTAAACAACCATTGCTACTTACAACTCTGTGCTAGCCACATTAAACTCTGGTAACTTTGACTCTGACAATGTTACGTAATGAATCTCAAGCAACTAACACATGACTTTAACTCTTACAACTTTGACTTTAACTGATCAATATGTTAGGGTTGGTGCTCAGAGCGCCAATTTTCTTATATATTTCCCTATAAATACTTATGTAACATTTTATTATGAATAAAATAAACAGTTCTATTATATAACATCTCTTTATATATGGTAAAGACATAAATGACCTTAGAATGATTAGTTATGATACTGTTGCAAAAGCATCGTAATTGACATTGAGTTATATCATGACGTTGTCATTCTTAGACAGTTTCTGGTCAAGGTTTACACTACTTGATCAGTAAAGTAAACCCGTTGAGACTGGTACATGTCGTATATTGGAATCTTGGATTACAATGGTTTCTCAATGAATCATGAGTCTTGGAGACTCGTATAGACGTGTAGGTATTTATAGCGGATAAACACTAAACATCTCATCGAAGTTTCTTAATGGATGGTAAACCAATGTCAATAAGAATCTTCTCAAGTTGAGTGAGCATAATGATTCTTTGGCTTGAGATACTACTATGGATATATGAATTATCCTCCACATTTTGATGGCAGTCACATCACCGATCTATTTAGATCAAACCTCCGCCTATTCGTTGGGTGTGGACTGATGCTCAGGATATCTTGTGTGTGTCAATAAAAGATTTGTCAGTTCTGTGTACAGAACATAGGTATTCACTATAGAATTAGCAATTTGTACAGAACATAGGTGTGGACTGATGCTCAGGATATCTACGTATTGTGGCTTAACACCAACACTACTACCGCAAAACACACAGATGTTTTCAACTCGTCTTCTTGAAGTGACTTCCATTTTTTTTTATGTATTTCTTTCTCAACTCTGGATGCCTTCAAAAGTGAAATGACGGGCTGAATTTATAGTACCTGAAAAGGGTGAGTAAAAATAGCACTAGTATCTTCCTGAGGACGTTTGTTTGCTAAACAACAAAATAAATCGTGAAAGGTCAAAAAGTCTGGATCCTGTCTACGAAAATAAAGATAATTACAACAGAAAAGCGAATCAAAGCAATAATTAAGGCAACAGAATTGTGTACGCAATAAGCCACTTGTTTGGTATTTAAATCCATTATGATGCGTTTCAAGAATTAATTCTTTACTCAGCCATCACTAATGAATTGTCTCTCTTCTTTGCCACACACCTTTCCTTTTGTCTTATGCTTTGGTTGAGCTTTTCCCTACAAAATAACACACAAGATTAAAAAACTCTACAACATGTATACACAAAATATGAAAACAAAAATTACAACAAATTGCATGGGTTGCCTCCCCGCTAGGGCTAAATTTTTCGTCTTCAGCCAGACGTGACTGAAATCTATATGTCAAGGAGGTTTCAATGTCGGTTTGGATATCCGATTAAAGACAATCCTGTGAGCGTTGCTTTTGAAGGGTCTCTTCCAACGGTAAAGTGGCAAAAAGAGTTTTGTCCCATTTAGTGCTCGTGCCACCTTTTTGCTTCTTGTTGTTCCAGTGGTTCCTGCAAAGAAAGAAATAAAATCAGGAGGTCTCGTATGGTGCTTGACTTAGAATGGAAGTTCCATTCTGTCAAGCTTCTGGGTGATATCTTTGATTAGTACTCCCCAAAACAGCGATGTTTCTCCTGAATGCTCTAGATTTTCAATTTGGTCTGACAGTTGGTCCTCCATTTGCTCTGCTTTTTGCTCCACCTTTTCTTCACAGATGCATTTTAAAATTTATGTATTCAGCTCTTCATCTGTTATCTGTGAAATACATGCTTCAAAATTGTCAACCTGGTGATGCAAATATGTTTATGACATTAGGTTATCATCCTTTGATACAACTGGAATGGATGGTTCAGATAGATCTTCTTCAAACATCAAGGTAAAGCATGCTCCAAGATCTTCATTTTGAGGATTGAAAATTTGATCCTCCGTTGTTGGTGCAGTTGGTACAAATAGATCAGCTTCATCCTCGTCAGAATCTGAATAATAAAAGTCAATTGAGACTTTTCCGGTTCGGGCTCCTGAACTGATACCTCTGTTTGTTGATACTGCTCAGCCTCCTCCTCTGTTGAAGTGTCATTGTGAAATGATTGGTACTTGAGGGCTTCATCAGTGTCATCTGAAACTGGTTCTTGAGGTATGTAGTCTGGTTTTCTGTGAATTGTCTCATTTGATCTGTCATCCTCTGAATGAATTCTGATTGTCTCTGAATACTTTCAAATTGATTCTGGCTTGTTTCAAGCATTGCATCCAACTTTTCTTTTTGTTTCTTGAACATATCTTCGAGCATGTTTAGCAACTGATTTTCCTTTGATGGTTCTGGTTGTTGATGAAGATCATATGTAGATGGTGGATAAGATGGAAAATGTGGTTATGTAAAATGTGATGGCTCGTCATACCATGAAGGATCTTGATAGCTCTGCCACCCTGGATGGTAGTTGTATTCGCAATAATCTCTAGGGTGGTTACCATTACATATGTCACATCTCCCCATTGCGTTCTATTGAGTAAATGTGGTATTGCTTGGTTCTGGCATCCAGTGATAGTTGTTGGGCTGGACAACAGGCCTAAGAAAACCGGACTGTTGCTCCCAGATTTTGGGTGTATCTTCTAGTAAAGCTCGTGATCTCTCAATCTCCCAATAATGTTCCATTTTTCAATCACCTGAAAACAAAAGAAATAAAAATTACAGATAAAAATAAAGAAAATTAGATACAAGTAAATTAGATAGCTTCAAAATTAATAACTCAAGAAAAATAAGTCCCCGGCAACGGCGCCAAAAACTTGACCGGCGTAAACACACACGTATAACGCAAGCGCACATATCGTTCAAGTAGTATAAAAATATCGATCCCACGAGGACTTAATTCCTACTATTGTTATTAATTATTGAATCTATTTATTTACAGATATCTAATTGAGGGATAAGAGAATGATTGCTTGATTGATTTGGTTGATTGTAGTTTTGCAAAATAAATAAATAAATAAAAAGACAAAAGAAAATACTAAGGAAAATAACAAAAGACACAAAGATCTAGGGTTGTGAATCATTCTAATATCTTTTAAAAGATGAAGTGATTATTTTATGTTTGTGTAATAAATCATTTTATTAACCTGGAACACTAAATTATGCAAAAACCTCTGTCGATGGTCAGACGCAAATACCCAGTTTAATCCAATTGAACCATATGTCTATGTCAACCAAATTATCTGGATTCATTAAGTTTAAGTTCCAATTATGGCTACCCCCGCCCGAAAGGTATATGTCTATCCTGTAAGGAAATCTATTAAGGGTTATCTATCCTCAATGAAGATCGTGGGCTATTAAGTCTAAGGCTGAAACCTAAAATCCCTATGTCTAGTTCATTTTAGATTTACCAGATCAATTTTATTAATGGCCAGTTAATGAAAAAGCATTAAGATTAAGACTCAATAAATAAATCTTTATAATACCCAAACTATAATCTAACCCCTTATAAACCGGTGATATTAAAAGTCATCACAACCCCAGATAACTAACACATAACTAGGGCTAGTAAAAACTTAAAAGTAAAAGAGATAAAGTAAAAATGCTGAAAAGTAAAAGACATAAAGTAAAAACTGAAAAGTAAAATAAAATGCTAAGGTAAAAGGAATTACTTTTACTACTACTAATTTAGATATCTCCCATAAAATAATATATTAACTTGTGATTATTTTACCAACCAGCCATATAGGCGGTAACCTGATTAAGTCAAATTAAATCCAACCAGCCATAAAGGCGGAACCAAAATTTAATTACCAAACAACCAATCTGGCGGTATCCTTTTTAAGTCAATATTTTAAATAGTGAATATATTATTTTTAAGGGAGATTAATCTAAATAGTAATAGTAAAATAATTACCTTTCACCCTAGCTAGGGAAGTTACCTCCTCATGGTGAATAGTAAAAACTGTAAAAAGTAAGAAAGTAAATTACTGTGCATAAAAGTAAATTGCGGAAAGTAAAAACTGAAAAGTAAAGAAAAGAAAGTGCGAAAGCGGAAATTAATTACTGAAAGCTATAAATAAACAAACAAGATACAATCTTCTTAGTATTCTTAAGGAATTCCTTAGAAGAAAGTATGAATTTTACAAATGAAATGACTTGGTATTTATAGGCAAAATTTTGCCTCCATCAAATCATCCACCAAATCAATTATTAATTGCTCCACTAATTGCTCCACCAAATCCATTATTAATTGCTCCACTAATCTTTTATCATGTTTGGTGATGATTTGATAATTTTATTATTTATGTATTACTTTATTTTTTTGCTTTGAAAATGATTGAAAGTGACTTTAATAATTACACACAACACACTTCTTGATTGTTCATCAAATTCGGGCATGCACTCTTCAGAATTCGAAATTATTTTGTCTTTCAAAGCTGTAGATCTTTGAGTCTTCTTTAATCTGGAACTTCAATCAGCTCAATCCGATATCAGAGTAAAACGTTATGCCCAAAATACGACAGATGCGCAAAACTGGAATTTCCAAAACTGCACTTCGTCAAAAACGCCCTTTCAAGTTTCCAATCTCCAAAATTAAAATATCAAGTCCAATTATTACCCTTATTTGACCCAAATTTCGTCCTAAATGATTTCATTGTGTCCCAATATTATTTTATCTGCAAAATAAACTAAAACACATCAAAACGTTCATCAAACCCGAGAAACTAAACAAAATATTAAGTAAAAGGGGCGGTAAATATTGATATATTTTCCGCTCATCAGTTTCCCTATCACCTTTGTTGATTTATGAAGTGCTAGCTCCTTTGAAATTGCAACAAAATCAAAGAGAAGAAAGGCTAGAAGCTCACGCCCATTGAGAGGATTTTAGGGTTTCCATTTTGTTCCAAGTGTGTTTTGTGTGATACATACACAAATGAGAGAGAGAAAAGGGTTTTGGTAAAAGCCAATTTACCCTTTTCACCTAAACAAGGTGGTTGGGTAAATGGTTTTGCCAAAACCATTCCAAGGTGGTTGGAAAGTGGATGGTATGGCATAAATGCCAACCACTCTCCCAACTACCATATTTAAAGTGGGCCCCACATTTGAATTCAAAATTCAAATGTCTCTACGAACATTTACCGCGGCTCGGATCCGTTTAATCTGATTAAACGAATTCTCGTTGCTAAATAATTAAATCTAATTTAATTAAATAACGATGCCTCGCAAATATATTACGAACGCCGTTTACGAATTAATTCTAAATTAATTCGTTCATTCGTATTAAAGTCCGACTTTAATTTCGTAAAGAAATCCAATTCATATTAATATATCCGATATATTAATTTTAGCCCATACGAATAAATTAAATAGAAAAATCAAATTTAACTATTAAATTTATTCTACCGATTAATTCCAAATTAATCGCGTTCTCTCTCTTCCGAACACATTTAATCCCAGATTAAATAATACCTCAATTAATCCTAGATTAATTTTCTCTCTCTTAATTAATCCATGATTAATTCTCTCTCTTAATTAATCCCAGATTAATTCTAATTCGAATCAACTGTCATCGGTGAATCTTTGGGAAGCGACTCAAGAGATCCCTGGATATGTTGGCAGTAAATACGGTCATCGGATTATCCGAATACGTGCGTACCTCGTACCACGTGCTTACCGATTTACAAGACATGGTTGGCTTCTAGCAAAGCACCGTGCCTACCCAATTCTCCAAAAATATTCTTACTGGAATATATAATCTATGTCAAGCGTATATACGTAGTATTGCGTATTGCGATCCAGTATCGAATGTCACGTGCTAGGCTTGGGGCTGGAACTGTGTCTGCCCCGTACGAAGCACATGTCGGATGTCTGGTAACTAGTCTCTATTATCGGATATACATGACCTAGTCACGATATCCCGATGACTGCAGTACTTAAGAGCACTAGTACCGTATCCTACGTGACATCATCTCCACTATGACTGGAGTGATACTTCTGTCTTGACATCACACCCAATACACTACGATTCTCAATATACCCAGAAGAGGCGTACACAGAACCAGTTAAAGCCCTGGACGACTAAAACTAAAGCATACTGATTGTCGCAAGTATTAGCGATGCAAGTCTCAGGTTAAGACCAAATACACCTACCCTGATATCGGACTTCCATAGACACATAGTCATACTACCAATGAAATTCCGAGGGGTCTATCTAGAGCGAAGCTGTTTCCACACCATCGGTAAACACAACCTCCTATCACACTTGCATAAGTATGCAATACTTAAATATATGAGAACTATGTCGTTGTGCTCCCACAACGCGCACAAGTGCAATACTAGTCTATTCCGCATTATCGATGTCCAGTCTCGATAATACTATGACTAGGGATATTTAATGATTAATCATTCGAGGACTGATATTGTCTCATATCATCTCAATCCAGGAACTAATCATAGAGACCTCCTATCATTTATACATCTAGGTGATCTAATCACAAATGATAAGAGCACAATCTCCTTGTCACATAGTTAATTTGTACAACAACACCATGATTTGTACAGATAGTGACGCTATGGGTCATAACTGTCCAACAATCTCCCACTTGGCCTATAGCCAGTCACTCGAGTGTCTTACACCCGAACTATGTACGGTTCGCTCAAACTGCTGAGGAAAGGCTTTCGTCAGTGGATTTGTATGATTATCGTCTGATGCAATTCATTCGATCATCACATCGCCACGATGTATGATCCGAACGAATCAGATGAATAGTCGAAGTATATATCTGGATCGTTGATGAGACCATTAATTCTTTATTTTACGCTGTAGCCTAGCTCAGCTGCTAACAGAACTATATCTAATCTAATTAGATTTGTTAATGACCCAGATGGCTTCTATTGCTGCCTCAGCCGCAACAATAACCCGCATTTGTTGTTTATTCGGCAACAACATCTTGCTTGGAAGATTTCCAGCTCACTGTACCGTTATTTTTATCGGTTAGGAAACTTGCAACAGTGATCCCAGTCACTTCAAGTTCTTCTTCTCTATAGCTTAAGATATCATCCTTAGTTCTCTAAGATACTAACGGATGTTCTTAATATCAATCCAGTGACTATCACTTGGATTGACCTGTTTGTTAATCCATATGCTCAAAGCATATGAGACATCAGGTCGCATACATTTTTCAATGTACGAGTTCTTAGAGAGTGTTAACAACTTTAAATCTATCCCAGTAGATCTTTATTCCTAGAATAAAAGTTGTTTCTCCCAAGAATTCTACGGAGAATTTTCATGAAAGCCAAGCTTTCACCGATTGTTATATGGGAATATCATTTCCAAGAAATGACATATCATCATTATTAGGACATTCACTGTCAGTGCGCTCCCACTAACCTCCTTATATACACAAGAATCATTTCTCGTTTTGAATTAAATCATAAACCATTATGATTACATCAAAACGATAATTCCAAGAACCTAATGTTTGCTTCAATCCAAACATGGATCGAATAACCTGCAAACCTTGTTTGCTAGTTTTGATACGACAAAACTGTCAGGATATTGTAAACATCCTCCAAAAGGTTTCCCTTTTAGGAAAGCGATTTTCCCGTTCATATGCCATATGTCATAAATGAAACATGCAGCATCAGCAAGCATTATCCAAATCGATTTAACGTGGCAACAGGTAAAAGATTTTGTTGTAATCAACACAATGTTGATAACGATACATTTCCGCTACAAGCCTAGCTCGACATGGGCCCACTTACGTCACTATGAACAAGGGCTAATAGATCGGTGGCACTTATACTTTTACCAAGTAAAGGTGTTTTAGGCACTTTTCCCAATAAACTAGATTCGTAGACTTCATTTGAATGGAATCAATTCCGTCCTAGTATCCACTCTTCAAAAGTGTGGATATACGAGTCTTGTTTAATTGTGTCCCAGACAACACTGCCACAAATAAGTCTCATCTGATCAAATCAGTTTGAGCTATTTGTTTGTTATGTTATATGTTTGAGATTTATTTATATTCATAATATAATGTGTTTATCTCAATATCATCTTTATAAAATAAAACATTTTAGTGTTCTATAATATAAAGGTATACTCGCAACGAGTTGTACTCGATATAGAGATAATATCTCTAGTCAAACTAGTTACATTACAACAGTTTCCTAATTTAAGTACACACCCGAAGGGTAGTTTCTAAAATTAGGTATCTATGGTAAAACTGCGACTTTCGTCCCGTTTCCGATTCGCAGATTAATCTCAATTGAAGTCAGTATCCTGCTCATAGCAGATTCTGCACATCAATACATATTTATGTATCACACTTAGTATTTAAAATCAATTTTAATACTAGTAGTGTACACTTTTATGAAAAACATATTTGAAGTTAGAGCCTTACTCGTCTTCAAATCCTTTATGTCCGCTTTGTCCATACGGCAGTCACGCTTCAATGACTCCATTTGCCACAATTTAGACAGACATTTTGGGATATGTCCTTTATCTTCCTAGAAGATTATAATGATTTTGCCTTTGCCCATTTCAACATTCTAGAAGCCTTGGCCAAGCCTTGGGTTTCTAGATTATCGAAGTAAGATGCGCCTTGCGCTTCTTGCCTTATGTAAACTTTGACTTTGGTCTCCTTGAGAATAGTCATTAACTCTCCAGAAGTTTACTATTGCAATTAATGCTTCTAAGATCTGAGTATAGACCTATGAAGATCCTTCAATTCTTCATCATACTTTAAGGTCTAATCCTTAGTTTGATTAGGAAATTAAGGAGTCCTTTTGACAAAGTATATGGATTAAGCACTAAAGTTATCATCACATGAATCTTCCAAAGATCATGTTCTACTATTTGCTTAACATTGGGCTTAGGCAATATGTTATTTTATCAATAAAGTAACTTATTAGTTTCCAGGACCATCCTAAAATTTTATTCCCAATTTGAAAATTAGGATTATGTTTAACAATAATCTTTCAATTTATCTTGATTCTAATAGTCCAACTATTTAATCAACGATTTCAGGTACTATTTAATATAATGATTACTATAGTCCAACTATATAATCAAGTATACTTTTATTGGTTAAAATCAAATATATGTTGATTACTATAATCCAATTATATAATCAATTATAAATGATTGGTAAAATTCAAATATATTGATTATTATAATCCAATTATATAATCAACTATAAATGAAGTAGTATGAATACAGCCCAACTGTTAAATTAAAACAACAATTAAATATTAGTCCAACTAATATATTTATAAATTATGACGAAAAATGGAATGAGCGCGTATTGGCAAGTATCTAAACGAAATTTGCAAATTTAATACTTGTCTCCCACTATTTTTTGGCGAGCCTCTAACCCTCTGTGGAGTACTCGGGAAACCTAGTTTCTTAGTGGGCTAGGATCCCGTTAAATAACACACAATCTTGACTTTGGCCAACAAATTGTATGATACTTAACTAGGTAGATTTCTAAGATCAATTGGATCCCATCCAATTCCTAGATCCAGTAGGTGGACATCCAAGTCCGAAACATATATCTTATATATGCCAATATATCGAATATATTACCTAACCTTTTTCCTCTGAATCAACTAAGCCTTGGCTTTAGCACAACAAACTTAATGATCCCAGTTAAGCGGAACCCATTGACATGGAAAGCTTCGTAATCAATGTCGATGGACAAGAAGTGATCTTGACTTTGGCCATCAAATCACGACTTGGACAAGACACCATATGGAACAAAACTCTCATGATTCAAACACATCCGCAATTGACAAAGGTCTTGACTTTGGCCAACAAACCAATGCCAACTTTGGATCTTGAGTAAGAATCACTCAACGGAAGGAAAAACGCTTAATATGTTTTGAGGGTTTTTCGCGTGCAAATTGGCAACCAATTTATTATCTTTCATTAGGTTCATCATACACCCTTAACATGCATTCTAGAAGCATAATAAGGCGCGATAAATAGATAAATTAATAATGATATGCGGATGGATATCTCACAAATTGTTCCTAGAACAAATCACTCCATTTCCTCTCCCCGGCTAGAACTATTCTAACTGCTACCAAATTATATAATACAATAAAGAAACCTCATTTACATTGAGGGGAATTGGTGAGAAGAGAAATACAATGAGAAATGAGATAAAAGGCTGGACACGCAGGTCCAATTAAATAAATTCTAAATTTATTACAATTTCCAAAATTGTCCTCGCCCTTCTAATATCCATCCGATATACATTATTCATACAACCCATTCATGTATTCATACAAATCATGTTATTCAATCAATCTAATCCAATTAATTAATCTTTGAATTAATGACCATCCAATGTTCAAACAACGATTTGATTTGAGTGAGTCAAACTCGTTTAAGAATAAATACTCAAAGTAAGTATTCTTGAATTATATTGAACTACAACTTTAAATCCAATTTATTTGTATTCAATACTAATTCCAATTTAATTCCAAATTAAATATATACACTTACTTATAAGCCTCAAAGACTTGGATTCCAAATCCAATCTTAATGGGTCTCAAAGGCCCAATAACATCCAATGTCATTTTAATTAAAGTCCAATGGGCTTTTAATTAATTCTTAAGGCATGGGCTTTGGCCATAATGGATCAAACCCAAAATGCCAAGGCCCAATAGGAATCACCCTATTGCCAACAAATCAATTTAGGCCCATTAGGCCCAATTAAATTCTTTAAAGGGCCAAGTGATGTATTTGGACTTTATGGAATTGGTTTTGGGCCCAATTGGATCCAATCCAAAAGTCCAAAACCAAACTTGGTCAAACCAAGCCCATTAAGCCCAAATACACATTTTTAGCCCAATTCTTAATTAAAGGCTTATTAACATAATTATAATATTCCAAATATCACAATTACTTTAATTAAAGTGTATTAGCCATGATTAATTAATTAAACTCAATATTTCCAAAATACCAATTAACTTAATTAATCATGCTTAATCCATCAATTTATGCTTAACATAAATTGAAGCCAAAATTCATCATTTCATGCTCAACACAAAATTAAATCCAAAACACATCATTTCATGCTCAACATGCTCTTTGATTTTAACATAAACTTTATTGAATTTGATTCCAATCCAATCAAACCAACAATCAACATTTAAACATGCATTTAAACACATCATTTCATGTTACAAAAATCAAAAAAACTGCAGTCCACTGTACAATGAAATTCGGCCATGTGAAGAAATTTTAATTTTTGATTCATTTGATTTGTTTCAAATCTAATCATGCATTACTCTAAGTTATCATATTATAAGCATGCTCAAAGCATAAATTTGAAAGAATCATGTTCAAAACATAAAAGGCCCAAATTTTAGTCTCATGAACCCTAAAATTTTCATGCTTAAAATTGGCTCTGATACCATTGTTAGTGTTCCTAGAACATGCCAATGATCTAATAAGCATGAAAAACATGTTCATAAATTCAAAATAAGTTGCGGAATTACTTACATTGAATGGATTTGAGCTTTTAAAATTTTGAGAAGAAGATCTCCAAGATGCTTCCTTTGTTGATTCCAAGCTTTGAGTTGAAGATCTCCAAGATCCTTCCTTTGTTGATTCCAAGCTTTGAGTTGAAGATCTCCAAGATCCTTCCTTTGTTGATTCCAAGCTTTGAGTTGGTTTCCCTATCACCTTTGTTGATTTGTGAAGTGCTAGCTCATTTGAAATTGTAACAAAATCAAAGAGAAGAAAGGCTAGAAGCTCACGCCCATTGAGAGGATTTTAGGGTTTCCATTTTGTTCCAAGTGTGTTTTGTGTGATGCATACACAAATAAGAGAGAGAGAATGGTTTTGGTAAAAGCCAATTTACCCTTTTCACCTAAACAATGTGGTTGGGTAAATGGTTTTGCCAAAACCATTCCAAGGTGGTTGGAAAGTGGATGGTATGACATAAATGCCAACCACTCTCCCAACTACCATATTTAAAGTGGGCCCCACATTTGAATTCAAAATTCAAATGTCTCTACGAACATTTGTCGCGGCTCGGATCCGTTTAATCTGATTAAACGAATTCTCGTTGTTAAATAATTAAATCTAATTTAATTAAATAACGATGCCTCGCAAATATATTACGAACGTCGTTTATGAATTAATTCTAAATTAATTCATTCATTCGTATTAAAGTCCGACTTTAATTTCGTAACGAAATCCAATTCATATTAATATATCCGATATATTAATTTTAGTCCATACGAATAAATTAAATAGAATAATCAAATTTAACTATTAAATTTATTCTACCGATTAATTCCAAATTAATCGCGTTCTCTCTCTTCCGAACACATTTAATCCCAGATTAAATAATACCTCAATTAATCCTAGATTAATTTTCTCTCTCTTAATTAATCCCAGATTAATTCTCTCTCTTAATTAATCCCAGATTAATTCTAATTCGAATCAACTGTCATCGGTGAATCTTTGGGAAGCGACCCAAGAGATCCCTGGATATGTTGGCAGTAAATACGGTCATCGGATTATCCGAATACGTGCGTACCTCGTACCACGTGCTTACCGATTTACAAGACATGGTTGGCTTCTAGCAAAGCACCGTGCCTACCCAATTCTCCAGAAATATTCTTACTGGAATATATAATCTATGTCAGGCGTAATATACGTAGTATCGAATGTCACGTGCTAGGCCTGGGGCTGGAACTGTGTCTGCCCCGTACGAAGCACATGTCGGATGTCTGGTAACTAGTCTCTATTATCGGATATACATGACCTAGTCACGATATCCCGATGACTGCAGTACTTAAGAGCACTAGTACCGTATCCTACGTGACATCATCTCCACTATGACTGGAGTGATACTTCCGTCTTGACATCACACCCAATACACTACAATTCTCAATATACCCAGAAGAGGCGTACACATAACCGGTTAAAGCCCTGGACGACCAAAACTAAAGCATACCGATTGTCGCAAGTATTAGCGATGCAAGTCTTAGGTTAAGACCAATACACCTACCCTGATATCGGACTTCCATAGACACATAGTCATACTACCAATGGAATTCCAAGGGGTCTATCCAGAGCGAAGCTGTTTCCGTACCATCGGTAAACACAACCTCCTATCACACTTGCATAAGTATCCAATACTTAAATATATGAGAACTATGTCGTTGTGCTCCCACAACGCGCACAAGTGCAATACTAGTCTATTCCGCATTATCGATGTCCAGTCTCGATAATACTATGACTAGGGATATTTAATGATTAATCATTCGAGGACTGATACTGTCTCATATCATCTCAATCCAGGAACTAATCATAGGGATCTCCTATCATTTATACATCTAGGTGATCTAATCACAAATGATAAGAGCGCAATCTCCTTGTCACATAGTTAATTTGTACAACAACACCATGATCTGTACAAATAGTGACGCTATGGGTCATAACTGTCCAACAATTATATCTATAGAGATTTGATGTTTATATTTATATCTTTGGAATAATCTGGATACCTGTGACAGAGGAATTATACGTATGCAATGACCTCGACCTGTATGGTTCATAGAGTTTATCCGCGTTCATCATAATTTACGGGTTGGTAGATTATGGACACGAAATTGGATTTCGTGACGGTTATGCATGAACCTAGAAAGTCTCACTAATGAAATATAATCGTAGAGCACTAGGATAATTTTTATGTATAAAATTGATTATTTATAAATTATTTAACGGTTAAACGAAAGATACACGCAAAGGGACCTAATGGTCACTTCCTAATTAATGTGTATTTATATTTAATGAATGATTTTATTAAATACACATTAATTAAATGTCGAATTGTGATATTTGACATGTATCATTTATATATATGTATTTGAATATTTAAAGTAAATATAATACATATATTTAAAATATTTATATTTAAATAATTATTTAATTGTTAATTAATTAAAGTAATTAAATATATAAATATCTTTAGTTATGATTACATTAGGAAGTGGCTTTATTTTATTGGTTTGACTTGTTGTAATACATTAAATGTTGTAGTGTTCAATTACAACAAGTAAACTAAGCTAAAGAAAATTGAAACAAAAAATAATATCTAGGTATTTATTATTCCCAAAGTTTCGACCAAATAGGAAGTGGGTATATATTATTTTTGTTTCATTTTCTTTCATTATGTTAAGCCACCAAAACAATTACAAAAGAAAGTTGAGAGCAAAGTTGAAAGAAAAAGGAAAGAACTTAAGCCTAATATTAAGATTTTATAAGTATTTATTACTTTCTTCAACTAAGAAATTATTTCTATCATTCTTGGCTTCAACATGTGTTGCTAGGATGTTGTCTCTACCCATTTAGTTTGTAATTTAATTGTTGGAAACTTGTTTGAAAGATGTTTGCATGTATGATTAATAAAGAAAGCTTTAAATGAATTCATTAGCTCTCTTTTGGTTATTTGATAATCAAGTTGCCATTCTAGAGTTGTTAGGTCACTCATTGATGACCTAGAATTTTTCTTGTGTTATTTTAAAGTGGTGAGACTTGTTTGTAGTTGTGAAGATTGAATTAAAGTGTTGAATTTATTTTATTTGGTGTAATTTATTCATTTGAAGAATTTGTAAAATTAGGGTTCTTAATCCTTTCCAAATTTGGGGCTTTTGATATATGTGTTATATAATGATATATATATATGATGTATATTAAATTTGGTGTTGATTCGATTTCATTTAGACTTGTTTTGAACAAGATTTGACCAAATTGCAAAACCTGGAAATTATGGGCACCTCGGGATTTTTCGTTGCAACTTGTATTTTGATGTATTGGACATGTATAAATCATTTTGAGACTGATTTGAAATCACTTAATGTTTTTGACAAATTAAGACTAAAATGATCAAAATGCAAAAGTTTGGGGTCAAACGGAAAATATGTTAAAATCTGATTTTTGGGTAAAAAATTTCCGTTTTTAAGTATTGGTTTTTGGGATGGTTGTGCTTGTTTATCATTCCTCCAAATGTTGTTTGGATGATTTCTCTAGCCAAAATTGTAGGTTTAATAGTATGGTTTTGGATTTGGTCTATTGAAGGTGTTTATGGAACAAAATTGGTCATGAAGACATTCTTGCAGGGCTCGTATAGTTGGGAAAACTTGTGTGACATGTTTATTTGAGTTACAGATATGACATGTGACTTCTTAAAATGATTTAACATGATCACTCTACCTCATTTCTAATGCCTCAACTTTTTTAGCTAGAGATATGTATTTAGCAGAAAGGTCATGGTCTTCCCTAAGGTTAAACATGCCTCTACCATATGAATGTGGTTTTACAGACGACCCATAAGTGCCAATTGTGTTCCAGTGTTGTGCATTCTCTGCTATCTGTTCTAGGTACTTTAATGCATCTTCGAAACTTTTGTCTCTAAACTCACCATTACACATCATTTCCACTACTTGTCTACTTTGAGAGTGTTAAACCCTCTTAGAATTAGTAAACCACCCTTCATATTTCAAGCACATGATGTGGACAAACATTTAACGCTACTTTAAATCTCTCCCAAAATTGGTAAAATATTTGCCATGACTCTTGTGTGAAAGTTGTGATTCTCCTCTTAAAGGAGTTTTTCCTACAAGGGGGAAAGAATTGTTTCAGAAATTGCTCTTACAAATCATCCCATGTTCTGATGGATCCTCACCTGAGGTTCTGAAGCTAAATTTTAGCTTTATCCTTTAAAGAAAATAGAAAAAACTTGAGTCGAATTATATTCATGTTACAATTTTGATCTGTGCAAGTATTACATATTTCTTTAAATTCCCTTAAATGCTGATAAGGATTTTCTGATTCTAGACAATGGAATGTGGGTAAAAGTTGGATGACACATGACGCGCGTGATTGTCGATATGGCAGCTTCTGGTTCGTCGCTTGGGATTCTGGATAAGGTGATAAGGTGACACGTGGCAAGGCAGCTGTGAGCTCAATGATTGCGACACGTGGCGGCTCGTGATTGGCTGATTTCAGATTCTTATCTGCCACATGTCAATTCGGATAAATGAGTCAATAATTGGCGTTGACATGGCGACACGTGGCGAAAGTGACTGTCGGCACCATAGAATGATGGCACGTGGCACGCTGTGATTGGCTGATGATGACGTGGTGATGACATGGCACTTTGACTCGGTCAACCGGTGATGTGGATGATGACGTGGCAGGCACGTGGAGTGACACGTGGTGACACATGGCGATGGCGACTGTCGGCACCGTATGATGATGACACGTGGCACGACGCACGTTAGCAAAGTCAAATTTCTCAGATTCTGACTTGTGGACCCGGCGTACGTTAGCAAGTCGTGGTGCATGTTAGGCGTCGCGACGCGCCAAAATTATCAAAATGCCTTTTTTTTTTTTTTTTTCCAATTTTCACTGTTTTGGCCCCAAATCACCTCTAGAGAGTCCTGAAACTTTATTTATCTACAAAATAACACAAAACACATCAAAATATTCACAAAACTCAAGAAACTATACAAAATATTAGGTTAAATGAGTGAGAAATAGTGATATAATTACCACTCATCACACCCCCAAACCTAACATTTTGCTTGTCCTCGAGCAAAACATAGAGTAAAATAACATAAACATCTTTAAAATAAAATTTAACCAAGCCACTTTCGTAGGGATCACGGTTGCATTTAGCGTATGCAACAAGCCTTTAAACCCCTAGGTGTCCCTAGTGGACTAGTTGTAGTCTCGTGAGGGTTTACAACAATGATACCCACAAACATTTTACAAAAGTAAAAAGGTAGTAAAAACTAATTCACACAAAAGCAAAAAGACAAGCGGAAAGAGAATAAAGAAGTTAGTGACTAACCAGGTGAAACTTCTACTCCAAGTTACTAGTTGTTTTCTTTCTTTCTAAATTACTGAATAAGTAAATTCTCCGATTATATTTACCATTCTCCATATACACAGCCAACAAAATATTAATCAACTCATTTTTGCCTACAACAGTCACAAGTGCAGTTGATAAGAGAGTAATATTTTTATCCTAAAGTTTTATCAGAATTCACACCTTTTTGTAACAATGGAATAATTTTTCTCATTTTTCTAATTTTTTCTTTGATTTTTTGATTTTTTTTATTTATATACAATATCTTCCATCTATGTAGCGAGTGTTGGGTCGGTGGCTCCCAAACCAGTTGGCTTTAGGCCACCAGGTGTTAAAACACCCCATACGGACTTAATTATTCAGACTTCAGATATATATATATATATTTTTGAAACATCCTTGATCCATGTAGTGAGCTTTGGGCCAGTGACTCCCAAACCAGTTGGCTTTAGGGCACTAGGTGTTAAAACACCCTTACAGACTTAATAACTCGGATCTCAGACTTTTTTTTTACTCCATCACATTTTGAGACGCTTCCTCCAATTAAACTAGAGCACTGAATATTACAAACTTTTAATTTTAGCTCATGTCCGTATGTTACAATGCATGTTGATAATATCTGCTAACTGAGCATATGAAGATCCATTTTAGTCAGTTTTATGGAGAATTTACAAATTAAATAATTTAAAATGAAATAAACAAAAACTAACTTGTTTCAAAAATGGTTTGAGATACGTCTCAGGAGTGAAAACTCCTTACTCAGCTATCTCTTACCAATTTCACATTTTTAGTCAAAATAAAAACACAAAAACACAAAATATCTTTGTAATTTTTGAAAATTTATCAATTGTTTTTGTATTTTTCGAAAAATTTTGGACTAAAAATAAAAACAACACACAAACTAAAAACAAGGTACTTATCAACTAATTCCCTCCCCCAAACCTAAATGAGACATTGTCCCCAATGTCTTAAACAGTAGAAGAAGAGTTTAGAAGATAATACCTGGTTAGCTGAAATTCTAAAGGAAATTAAAGGTTAAGATCCAGATTAATCCAACGCCTCTTACCACGATCGTCCTCGGACCAATTTATCTTTAAAAGGATAGGGTCAACTTATGGTTCATAGGCTAAGAGTTGGTCTATTAGATCCGGAGCAGTTCTGGCAGTGAAGAGGAGTTCTTTTAAAGGTTTTGACACGAACCCATTTCTCCGAGCATCATCAAGAAACACAAAGAAAATCATAAAATCCATCAACGTTAAACAGCCCAATTGGTTTATGGTGTATGTTCAAGTTCGCCCAAGATAACACTATAAATATTTCCTTCAATGTACCCAAGCCACCTGGAAAAGCAATAAAAGTATCAGCACGGTTAATCATTTCTACCAATCGTTCAGACATACCTGGCACGATTAGTTCATCTTCGTTTGATGGTTCAATAAGATTTGCCTCTGCCAAAGGTTTTGGGATGATTCCCAAAACGTGACTGCCTCCTTCCTGTACGGCCTTTAAAACGATCCCCATTAGTCCAAGATTGCCTCCGCCATATACTAAGTGCATATTCCTTGCAGCTAAGACTCGACCCAATTCATGTGCTGCTTCTACGTATTGTGGCTTAACACCAACACTACTACCGCAAAACACACAGATGTTTTCAACTCGTCTTCTTGAAGTGGCTTCCATGGATGTCTTCAAAAGTGCAATGATGAGTTGAATTTATAACACCTGAAAATGGTGAGTAAAATAATAGCACTAGTACCTGGCAAATGATAATTATTAGTTAATAGTAAAATAAATCGTGATAGTAAAAAAGGTATGGATCCTGTCGGAGAAAATAAAAGAAAACAACAAAACAAATTACAATTATTAGGAAAAGACAAAGAGATATAATATGTACAAGAAAAGTAGCGGCTTGATTGACGTCTATGCGTCAGGGACAAGCTTCCCATCCAATTTTCTTATAAATTGGCAAACATGGTCTTTTTGAGTCAGATTCCCAAGACTTAACCGTTGTCTTTCTTTTTGGAATTGTGTATGCAATTTGCGAATGGCTATATGAACATATCCACTGGGATGTGTCTCAAGAGTCGAAGATATATTATCTAAAGACTCATTACTCAAGCCATCCCTAATGAATTTAATTTTGTCTTCGCGATTATCAGACATCATTCCTAAAGAACGACAACGAGTATTGCAATTCCAGCGTGCACATTTGTAACAAACACCCATTTGCTTAGCTCTACATTTCTTTGCATAGGTGCTTCTTCCAAAACCAGGCAGATGTGAAATAAAATTTCAGAAGACTCACCTGCCAATCGGACCCGTGCTTCAATTACCCAACGAATATCATTAGGAACACCATGGATCGTTAGTAATCTCATCCGTTCTAAGCGAGCTTTGTAGACTTTCATTAGAGAGTTTTGAGGGAGAGAAGGAAATTGCTTGTGAAGTTTTGCGAGAACTTCTTCCATCCTGAAATGTCTTAATCTGCAAAAACTAAACACACCAAATTAAATCACACCAAATCACAATGTATACAAAAATTGCATGGGTTGCCTCCCTGCTAGCGCTAAGTTTAAAGTCGTCAGCTAGACGTGACTTCTCGATCGTTAGGCTGGATCTTAAAGTGTGACACTTTTTTTTTGTCGCTCAAATGATTCTCCCCAGTAGTGTTTGACACGCTGATTGTTAACCTTGAATGTTTCGTTGGTGTTGGGATCCAGTAACTCAACAGCTCCATATGGTAAAACCTGAGTGATCACAAATGGATCTGACCACCTTGATTTCAAATTTCAAGGGAAAAGTTTCAACCGTGAATTGTACAACAACACTTGCTGCCTTGGTTCCAACTATCTGTGCACTATTTTTTGATCATGCCATTTCTTGGTCTTTTCTTTGTACAATCTGGCATTCTCATAAGCCTGTAAGCGAAATTCCTCCAATTCGTTGAGTTGGTGATATCGTTTCTCTCATACAACTTGTGAATCAATATTCAACTTCTTCAGTGCCCAGTACGCCTTGTGTTCAAGCTCAACTGGCAGATGGCACGCTTTTCCAAACACCAATCGATATGGGGACATACCAATGGGTGTCTTGTAAGCTGTTCGGTAGGCCCATAATGCATCATCTAGTTTTATAGACCAATCTTTCCTTGTTGATCCAACAGTTCTCTCCAAGATTCTTTTAATTTCCCTGTTTGAAACTTCAACCTGTCCGTTTGACTGTGGATGGTAAGCAGTGGCAACCTTATGAGTAACTCCGTATTTGTATAGGAGTGCATCAAAATATCTGTTACAGAAATGTGAGCCACCATCACTGATAATTGCCCGAGGTGTTCCGAACCGAGTGAAAATATTCTTTTTCAGGAATTTGATCACCACTTTTGAATCATTGGATGGTAGTGCAATTGCTTCAACCCATTTGGAGATATAGTCTACAGCAACCAAGATGTACAGGTTTCCGAATGATGGAACAAAGGGTCCCATGAAATCTATACCCCACACATCGAATATCTCCACTTCCAGAATGTTTTGCAACGGTCCTTCATTTCTCTTCGAAATATTACCCATTCTCTGGCACCTGTCACATTGAAGAGCAAAAAGATAAGCATCTTTAAAAAGAGTGGGCCAGAACAAACCTGATTGTAGGACTTTGGCTGCATTTTTGTTTCCGCTGAAGTGTCCGCCATATGGTGATGAATGACAGTGCTGCAAAACACTGTTGACCTCCTCTTGTGGAACACACCGTCTCAATAATTGATCAGCACACCGTTTGAACAGGTACGGCTCATCCCAGACATAGTGCTTGACTTCTTTGAAGAATTTCTTCCGTTGCTGAGTTGTCCATTCCAACGGCCATTTTCATGACACAATGTAGTTGACATAGTCAGCATACCAAGGGGAATCTTGCTGTTTCATGGAAAATAGTTGTTCATCTGGAAAAGTTTCTTTGATTAACAGATCTTTGCCAGCTGTTTCTCCATTCTCGAGCCTTGATAGATGATCTGCCACTTGGTTTTCTGTCCCTTTCCTGTCTTTGATCTCCACGTCAAATTCTTGCAGAAGAAGTATCCAACGGATCAATCTGGGTTTGGCATCTTTGTTCGTGATCAGATATTTGATTGTTGAATGATCTGTGTAGACCACCACTTTGGGACCCAGCAGATAGGAGCAGAATTTGTCAAAAGCGTACACAACTGCGAGCAACTCCTTTTCAGTGGTTGTGTAGTTGAGTTGAGCTTCATTCAAAGTTCTGCTGGAGTAGTAAATGGTGTGAAAAATCTTTGCTTTGCGTTGTCCCAAAACTACACATACAGCAAAATCACTAGCATCACACATTACTTGAAAAAAAAACGGTCCAGTCTGGTGCTACAATGATGGGGGCAGAAATCAGCTTTTGTTTTAAGATCTCAAAAGCTTCCTGACATTCTTTGGTGAAGTTGAAAGGCACATCCTTCTCCAGAAGATTGCACATAGGTTTAGCAATCTTGGAAAAGTCTTTGATAAATCTCCTGTAAAAAACTGCATGTCCGAGAAAGCTCCGAATCCCTTTGACAGATGTCGGCAGAGGTAGTTTTTCAATTATTTCAATCTTTGCTTTGTCTACCTCAATTCCTTTTTGTGAGATCCGATGTCCAAGAATAATGCCCTCATGTACCATGAAATGGCATTTCTCCCAATTGAGCACCAGATTTGTATCTTCGCACCTTTGTAATACTTGTTCCAAATTTTACAAACAGTGGTCAAATGAGTCTCCAAACACAAAAAAGTCATCCATGAAAACCTCCATGCTCTGCTCCAACATGTCTGAGAAGATGGCCATCATGCAACGCTAAAATGTAGCGGGGGCATTACATAATCCAAATGGCATTCTGCGGAAAGCAAAAGTACCATAGAGACATGTAAAGGTAGTTTTCTCCTAATCTTCTGGTGCGATGGAAATCTGATTGTACCCTGAATATTCATCCAGAAAATAATAGAACTCATGTCCCGCCAGTCTTTCTAACATCTGGTCAATGAATGGTAGCGGAAAATGGTTCTTTCGTGTTGCTTTGTTCAGCTTTTGTTAGTCCATGCATACTCTCCATCCAGTCACCGTTCTGGTTGGGATTAGCTCGTTCTTTTCATTGGTAACCACAGTGATTCCTCCTTTCTTCGGCACAAACTGCATAGGACTCACCCAAATACTATCTGAGATGGGGTAAATGATGCCAACATCCAACCATTTGATGATTTCTTTCTTTACGACCTCCTTCATGATTGGATTGAGTCTCCGTTGATGCTCCACTGTGGGTTTGTACTCATCATTCATCAGAATCTTGTGCATGCAAAATGATGGATTAATGCCTCGAATGTCTACTATAGTCCAACCAATGGCTCTTTTGTGCTCTCGTAATACTCTCAGTAACTTTTCTTCCTACTCCAATGTTAGTGAAGAAAAAATAACAGGTAATTCAGAAGAGTTTCCAAGAATGCATACCTGAGATGGCTCGAAAGTAACTTAAGCTCCAACTGTGGTGGTTCTTCAATAAGCGCTTGATTGCATTTGATTTGATCTTTTTTGGCAGTTCCAGGCTTTCCAATTGTGGTGTCGCTTTGAATTGGAATGGTTTGTCAAGGTAGTTGATACATTCCAGGATTTCAGCATCTAGCTCGCTGTTAGTCATGTTGGTGATGCAAGCTTCAAGTTTATCCATGGGATTTAGCTCAGTATCCTGAATGATACTATCAACAACATCAACTCTAAAGCATTCTTCATCCTTTTCATCGCTCGGGAATTTCATGGTTTTGAAAACATTAAAAGTAACTTCTTGGTCCTGAACTTTCATGGTTAGTTCTCCTTTTTGTACATCAATCATAGTTCATCTTGTCGCCAAGAATGGTCTTCCAAGGATGATAGGCACATCTTTGTCTTCTTCCATGTCAAGGATAATGAAATCTGCTGGAAGAATGAGTTTGTCGACTTTGACCAGCACATCTTCAACAACACCTCTTGGAATACGAGCGTTCGATCAGCAAGTTGTAATGAGACTGAGGTAGGCATTGCTTCTCCAATTTGCAGTTTCCTGTAAATAGAAAAAGGCATCAAATAACACTTGCACCTAAGTCACATAAAGCCTTACCGATATAGTGTTCTCCAATGGTGCATGGGACAGTGAAACTGCCAGGATCTTTCAGCTTTGGGGGAAATTTCCTCTGAATGATGGCACTGCATTCTTCCGTCAATGCTATTGTCTCGTAATCTTCCAATCTTCATTTTCGTGAAAGAATGTCTTTCATGAATTTTACATAGCTGGGCATTTCTTCCAAGGCTTCTGCAAATGGAATGTTGATGTAAAGCTTTTTGAACACCTCCAGGAATCGAGCAAACTACTTGTCCAGTTTGTCTTTCTGAAGTCGTTGTGGAAAATGTGGAGATGGAGTGATCTGATCTTTTTCTTTTTCCTTTGCTTCTTTTTCCTCCATCTGTTGCTTTGTTTCTTTTGAAACTTCCTCAATTGTTGCCTTGATTCCAACATCTTTGTTGATTTCAGTACCGCTTTTCAAGGTGATGGCTTGACATTGCTCTTTCCCTCGGTTCCTTGGATTGGGTTCTGTGTTGCTGGGAAGATTACCTGGCGGTCTGTAACTTTGAGCATTGGCCAGTTGTCCAATTTGATTCTCCATTGCTTTGATGGAAGCAGATTGGCTCTGAAAGATAGCATCATATGCTGCTTGTTGCTTTTTGAACTTCTCTGTAATCATTTCTTTCATTTCTGGTTCTTTTTCATGTTCCTGGCCTTTGTTCTGTTGTTGAAATCCTGGTGGTGGATAGTTCTGCTGTTGAAATCCAGGTGGTGGATTGTTCTTTTGTCCTGAATTATTGCTCCATGAAAAATTGGGATGATTCCTCCACCCTGGGTTGTAGGTGTTGGAATATGGATTGTTCCTCTGTCTGTTGAAATTGTTGACATAATTCACTGTCTCTTTAATGGTTTGGTTCTGGTGCTCCTCCATATGGTGAACTTGTGGATCCAGTGCTGAGAGTCTCCCAGAATTTGCATATCTGATCCAGTTTGGTGTTGACTGTTGTATTGGCTCCACTTTCATAAATTCCTGCAATTCTTTGGATCATGCTCTTTTCTGTTGGCCACAAGGAATTATTGTTGGCCATTTCTTCGATTAGGTCACATGCTTGATCTTCTCCTTTTGCCATTAAAGCTCCTCCAGCAGCAACATCGATTGTGGTTCTCATCAGTCCAGAAATTCCATTATAGAAGGTTTGGACTTGAAGCCATTTTGGAATCTCATGGTGAGGACATTTCCGGAGCAAATCTTTGTACCTTTCCCAAGCTTCGTAGATAGTTTCTGAGTCTTGTTGTACAAAGGATGTGATGTCATTCCTCAGCTTTCCAGTTCTGGCTAGTGGAAAGTACTTTGCAAGAAATTTGGTGGCTAAAGTGTTCCAAGTTGTGATGGAACCTGCTGGTAGTGAATGTAGTCAAGCTTTAGCTCTGTCTTTCAAAGAATATAGGAAAATACGCAGTCTCATTGCTTCTTCAGCTTCTCGGTTGTAATTGAAAATGTCGCAAACTTCCAGGAAGTTGCTGATATGGGCATTAGGATCTTCAGTTGCATTCCCCCCAAACTGAACTGACTGCTGAATCATTTGAATGCATGTTTTGATGTCACCCGCATTTGCTGGTAAGGAAGGTTCTGTCAACCACCGGAATGGTTCTGTCTCGAATGGGAATTGGTGGTGCAACCTTCAAAGGTTCAGGTTCCATGTTGACTAAAGCTTCTTGGCCTTCTCGCTTTTCCCTTCTCAACTGTCCGATGGTTCTTTCAATTTCCGGGTCAAGCGGTCGAAGTTCAAAGCTTCTGGTTCGTCTCATGAAGATTATGAGAACCTGAAACACAAGAAAACAAAAACAATAAGTAAAAAGAAAATTAGATACAAGTAAAGGTATCTAACCTTAAAACTAATAGTGAAAGATAAATAAGTCCCCGACAACGACGCCAAAAACTTGACCGGCGTAAACACACACGTATAACGCAAGCGTACGTATCGTTCAAGTAATATAAAAAATATCGATCCCACGAGGACTTAATACCTAATCTATTAATTTTATGAGGTCAAATGATTACTAGTATCTAACAGGTTGAGTGATTGATTTGAAATGGTGATGATTCTAAATTTAAAAACAAGTAAATAAAATTGCACAAAAGTAGGTTTAAGAAAATTCAATATTGGGAAACTATCTAGGGTTGTGAATCTTCTAATATCTTTTAAAAGATGAAGTGGTTATTTCATGTTTGTGTAATAAATTGGTTTACTAACCTGGAACACTAAATTATGCAAAAGCCTATGTCGATGGTCAGACGCAAATACCCAGTTTAACCCAATTGAACCATATGTCTATGTCAACCAAATTATCTGGATTCATTAAGTTTAAGTTCCAATTATGGCTACCCCCGCCCGACAGGTATATGTCTATCCCGTAAGGAAATCTATTAAAGGGTTATCTATCTTCAAGGAAGATCGTGGGCTATTAAGTCTAAGGCTGAAACCTAAAATTCTTTTGTCAAGTTTATTTTAGATTTACTACATCAATCTTATTGGTGATCAGACAACAAGAAGCATTAAGCTTAAGACTTAATAAGTAAACCTTTAAATTACCCAAACTATAAAATAACCCCTTATAAACCGGTGATATTAGAATTCATCACAACCCCAGATAACTAACTTAGTTACGATACATAACTAGGGCTAGTAAAAACTTAAAAGTAAAAGAAATAAAGTAAAAATGCTGAAAGGTAATTGCGGTAAAGTAAAAGCTGAAAAGTAAATTACAATAAAATAAAATGCTAAGGTAAAATGATCAACTTTTACTATTTACTATTTAGATATCTCCCTTAATATAATATATTAACTTGTGATTATTTTACTAACCGTCCATATAGGCGGTAACCTGATTAAGTCAAATTAAGTCCAACCAGCCATAAAGGCGGAACCAAAATAAACCTGCCATATAGGCGGTAAGAAAATTTAATTACCAACCGACCAATCTGGCGGTATCCTTGATTAGTCAGGTTTAAACCAGATTAAAATGAATTACCAACCGACCAATATAGCGGTATCCTTTTTAAGTCAAATTTTAAATAATGAATATATTATATTTAAGGGAGATTAATCTAAATAGCAATAGTAAAAGAATTACCTTTCACCCTAGCAGGGGGAAGTTACCTCCTCATGGTGAATAGTAAAAACTGTAAAAAGTAAAGAAAGTAAATTACTATTATTTCAGAACATAATTAAAATTAATTACAAAACTAAAATTTTAAAAAAACTAGATAGAAAACTTCCTATTTACATCAGAGAAATTAGAGAGGAAGGTACATCTGAAACTGAAATTTTGAGCTCTATTTATAGGCGTCAGTAGGGGGTCGGCGTCGCGACGCGCGTGATTGTCGATGTGGCAGCTTCTGGTTCATCGCGTGGGATTCTGGATAAGGTGATAAGGTGACACGTGGCAAGGCGGCTGGGAGCTCAATGATTGCGACACGTGGCAGCTCGTGATTGGCTGATTTCAGATTTTTATCTGCCACATGTCAATTCGGATAAATGAGTCAATAATTGGCGCTGACGTGGCGACACGTGGCGAAAGTGACTGTTGGCACCATAGAATGATGACACGTGGCACGCTGTGATTGGCTAATGATGACGTGGCGATCGTGATTGGCTCATTTCAGATTCTTATCTGCCACATGTCAATTCGGATAAATGAGTCAATAATTGCCGCTGACGTGGCGACACGTGGCGAAAGTGACTGTCGGCACCATAGAATGATGACACGTGGCATGCTGTGATTGGCTAATGATGACGTGGCAATGACATGGCACTTTGACTTGGTCAACCGGTGATGTGGATGATGACGTGTCAGACACGTGGAGAGACACGTGGCGATGGCGACTGTCGGCACGTAGGATGATGACACGTGGCACGGTGCATGTTAGCAGATCGGTTGTGATGGTGACACGTGGCACGGCGTATGTTAGCAGATTGGTTGTGATGGTGACACGTGGCACGGCGCATGTTAGCAGATCGGTTGTGATGGTGACACGTGGCACGGCGCACGTTAGCAAAGTCAAATTTCTCAGATTCTGACTTGTGGACCCAGCGTACGTTAGCAAGTTGTGGTACATGTTAGGCTACGCGACGTGCCAAAATTACCAAAATGCCCTTTTTTCCAATTTTCACTGTTTTGGCCCCAATCACCTCTAGAGAGTCCTGAAACTTTATTTATCTACAAAATAACACAAAACACATCAAAATATTCACAAAACTCAAGAAAATATACAAAATATTAGGTTAAATGAGTGGAAAATAGTGATATAATTACAACTCATCACTATGCTCGCTCAACTCGAGAAGATTCCTATTGACGTTGGTGTACTATCTATTAGGAAATATTCAGTGAGTCGTTCAGTGTTTATCAAATAAACACCTACATGTCTATACGAGTCTCCCGAGACTCATGGTTTGTTGGAATAAACCATCGAACCAAGTCACGATATACGACATGTACTGGTCTCAGCGGATTTTACTAACCGACTTGTGTTAGCAAATATTGACCAGGAACTTTATTAAGGATATACAACTTATAGTGACGCTTCCCAATATCAATTAAAAACTACGTTGTAACTTGTGCACTACGTTGCAAATCCTAGGGTCTTTGTCTAATATACATGTATCACTAAATCAGATTTAGTTTCAATCTAACCATAATTAGATATCTAATTGTAATTAGATCGAATATGTGGATAAAAGACAAGAGGTGCTACCATTAAATAAGTAATTTTATGGAAAATGGAATCGCTGGTATTCATGAATCAGACATAAATACGATCCGGATTGGCACTCCGAGCACCAACCCTAACAGCTCATGTAATCTACTACTGTAAAATCCATCATAGTTATCCGGGTATGAGGAGCCGTCCCAATAGTAATAGCCAACTTCATCCGGCCCAGCGGGACTACAGATGCTCATCCAAACTTGTACAATGGTGTCACGTCCTGGATCAGAGTGGTGTATTTTACCCCCAAATCGTCCAAAGCTTCCTTGGCGATAATATCCACCGTGCTCCCAAGGTCTGCCAATACCCTATCTACCTCGGCCCCGTTGATATTGGCCCTAATTATCATTGCATCATCATGGGAGTAGATGACCCATTGGGCGTCTTCCTTAGTGAACATTATGGGCACCAGTCTAGCCTTTTAGATCATCGGGGCTTTTTCCATCGTCAGAACCTTCGAGCCTTTAATCTTGCAATAGTTCTTTCTTTCTCGATTCGAATCCTCGACTAATGTCATTCCCTCTACTATTGTGAACATATGGTTCCATCCTATTGTTATCTCTCTTCTGCTGGGTTCTCCTAGAACATGCCAAAGATCTATTAAGCATAAACATGTGTGAATAAAAAAAGTGAGATTGCGGAAAAATACTCACAATGATCGGTTATGGCGGATGTGGAGATAACAAAAATTTCCAACCTTTGTGTAGTGCTCCAAGCTCTCATTTGTATGAATGTTGAGTTTCAAGCTTGATCTTAGAATTCCAAACTCAAGGGGATAGTTTCCCTATCACCTTTGTAGACTCCTTTAATGTGCTAGCAATGGAAAATTTTGCAACAAAATCTTCCCTTTGGTAGAAAGCAACTCTCGGCAATCTTGGAGAAATGAGAGGGAGAGAAGGTTTTGGTTTTTGCAAAAAAAATGAGAGGGAGAGAAAATGTGTTGTATTTGATTTTCCAAAATCAAAGTAACCTAATACCAAATCTTCCAAAGTTGGTAAAGGTCTTACACATCAATTAAAATAATGATTGTGTAAGAAACAAGCCATCACCAACTAACAACTTTCATCAACATAAAGTGATGAGATTGACTAGTGATGTGACTTGATGTGGGCCCCACTTAATTCAAAATCTGAGTGGGCCCGCAAAACACATATCGGGCTCAGGTTTGTTAATTCCGAATTAACGAATTTCGGTTGCGACGTAAGTAAATCAAATTTAATTAAATAATAATGCATCGCAAAATTATTAGGAAAGTCGCTCGCGAATTAATACTAAATTAATTCGTTCCCCCGAATTAAAATCCAATTTTAATTCCGTGTTGAAATCTAATTTCAATTAATATATCGAATATATTATTTAATCGATTAATTCCAAATTAATCGTTCTCTCTCTACTCTTTGAATTTTATCCCAGATAAATTCTTTCCGCAATTAATCATAGATTAATTTTCTCTCTCTCTCTTATAATTAATCCCAGATTAATTCTATTCGAGTCAAACATCATCGGTGAATCTTCGGGAAGTGACCCATGAGATCCCTGGATATGTTGGCAGTAAATCCGGTCGTTGGACTATCCGAACAAGTGCGTACCCGGTACCACGTTCTTACCAATTTACAAGACATGGTTGGCTTCTAGCAAAGCACTGTGCCTACCCAATTCTTCAGAAATATTATTTTAAGGAATACATAATCTATATCAGGCGTAGTATACGAAGTATTGCTTATAGCGATCCAGTATCGGATGCACATGCTAGGCCTGGGGCTGGAATAGTGTCTGCCCCGTACGAAGCATATATCGGATCACTAGCAACTAGTCTCTTTAATCAGATAATCATGACCTTGTCATTTTTTCCCGATAGTTGCAACATAATAGAGTACCAGTTCTGTATCCCTACGTGATCATCATTTCCATATGACTGAAGTGATACTTTCATCTTGACATCACACCCAATACACTACGATTCTCAATAAACCCAGAAGAGGCATACACAGAACCTATTAAAGTCCTGGACGACCAAAAAAAAGCGTACTGATTGTCGCAAGTATTAGCAATGCAAGTCTCAGGTTAAGACCAAATACACATACCCTGATTCGGATTCCCATAGACACATAGTCATACTACCAATGGGATTCCGAGGGGTCTATCCAGAGTGAAGCTGTTTCCGTACCATCGGTAAACAGAACCTTTTATTACACTTGCATGAGTATCCAATACCCAAATATATGAGAACTATGATGTTATGCTTCCATAACGCACACAAGTGTAATACTAGCCTATTCTGCATTATCGATGTCCAGTCTCGATAATACTACGACTATGGATATTTAATGATTAAACCTTTAGTGGATTGATACTGTCTCATATCTTATAATCCGGAACTAATCATAAGGACTTTTATCATTTATGTATTCAAGTAATCTAATTACAAAATGATAAAATGACAATTTCCTTTGTCACATAGTTAATTTGTATAAAAACCACAATGTTTTTTTACAAATAGTGATGCTATGGGTCAAAATTGTCCAACATCTTCTCCCTCCGCAAGGACTTTCTTCCATTCTTTCTCCTACTTTCCTTTCCAACTTCTCCATCATTGCCTTCATGAAGGTTTGAGTTGGTTCCCATTCCTTTCGAGCATCTTCTCTCTCACTTCGCATGATTTCTTCCATTTTCTCCATCCACTCCATCGTCGAAGCCTCTGAAGATCTGCGGTTCCCATCTTCTGCCACCGCCTTAGTGTGTTTGCTGCTTCTTGTACTATTCCCTATAGATGGCGCCAACTGTTGACGGCTGTTTTTCATTCCAGTGGCAATTTGGAAAAATAATTCCTCGAACAAACCTTCGTCAACTGTGAATTTGTTTGGTTTGTTGGGAACCAAAACTTAACGGGAAAATAGGAAAATACACAAACAAAACAGAGGGTTTTAATGTGTTTCGACGGAATGGATCAAACCTACGTCCACAAATAAAAAAAGGAATAAACACTTTTATTACCACCACGGGTCGACCGACCTTTTCTTACTCTCTAACTCGAGATTCCTTTTTCTCTATTACAAGTTACAATAGTACTTAGAATAAAATTGACCAACCAACCTATTACAATGAGTCTTCAACCCCTTTATATACTAGGTCAAATTCTACTATTACACCAACTCGTGACGTCAGCAACGTTACTAAGCCATTATTGTCTAGGCTCTCTTCCCCAATTACCTTACAGATAATAGCTCAGCCGCTTTATACATCTACTATCTGCCATCTGAACTTAATTAAATTGCTCATTCTTGGTAACTATTACACGCTCTGCCCATGTTTCAGCCTGTATTCCAACCACTCCCATGCGGTTGCGTGTGTCAGTGGATAAGCTTGTAGCCCTGCTCCATCCCATTAGCCGCTGGCCTACTTCTATCTCATCAATCATTGGGAAGCCCAAACCACCGTCTAAGAGTATAAGGCAGCATCCCCGACCCATATCCTTGGGTCAATATGCCAAAACAAACGAAGCCTTTCCTTGCATCTACCAGAAGGTCGGGTAGGTAGAAAAGCCTTTACTTCCCCCATATTCTCTTTAAAAAGGTCAAGCCTGCACTGAGCCCATTTTCATGTAGAAATATTGAGAAATAGCTTCCCTTGATGACAGTCTGAATTGTTATGATTTCCTTCTAACTTGTATCTTCTAGTGATCACCTTCCTCGAGTGTATGTGACTGTGTCTCGACTGGTTCTCCCTGTTCCTCGAGTCAATATCTAAATGTAGCCGAATCTAATCCACAGGTCGGGTCAGACACTTCAGAGCTCTGACCCTCATCCTTGCAAAGACCTCGGGCCCCATCTTGGTAAGGTAGGCATTGCATTTTTGCATGTGAAACCCGATGATGAGTCTCAGTTGGAGGCACTACCTTTTTAGTTAAGGATATTGCGGGAAACAGTCGTCAGAAGGGAATCGGTATTTCGTTAGATCCTTGTTCACTTATTTAGCGTCAAGCTCACTTGTTGGACCTCCGTTTAGATCACCTTTGGCCCAGAAAAAAAAAACCAAAACCCTTTTAATCTAGCCCATACACGTCTAACCCACTAACCAAGCCAAACCAAGCCCACACCACATTAGGCCCACACGCCCATCACCCAAATTAAATAAAATATTAAATTAAATATTAATTAGATAATGTAATTGAATAAAATAAAATAATTAAACCATTTACCAATTAAATAAAACATAAAATATAATCATACCTAATTTAGATAAATCAAATATATTAACTTCCTAACTAAACAAAATAACATACTAAATTAAAAAGATATTATGCCTAATTAAATCACTCATAACCAAATTAAATATATTGACTTCCTAATCTAAACCAATCTTGTCTCCATCAAATGCATTGCTTTCCTTCTTAGACACTAAATCAAATCCCTTCCTTGTGAGACAAGGAGTAGCCCTAGCCTTTCTCTATATAAACAACCTCTAACCAAGACATGCACTCCCCTAGCTCATACACACAACACACACGCAAATTACAGCAAGAAACCCTAGACATTACACGCAAATCACACCAAGAAAGAAGCAACAAAATTTCTCTCCATCTCCCCCACTCTCACCACCGAATACCCATCCCTTAGACAGCCCCCTTGCCGCATCTTTAGCCACCTTTCACAGCCCTAATACACACCAAAATAAGCCTCAAATACAGTCATAAAGTCGCACAAAACATCCCCAAACATTGCCCCCCCACTGCACACCAAAACAGTCACAATTGATGCCATTACTGCCCCAAAAAACTGACATGAAACAGCCCATGTACTGCACGCCTAGATCACTCCGAACATCAGCCCAAATCCACTTAAAACAGTCCTAAAATCCTTAAAACAGTAACATAAAAAACTGCATTTATAATCCTTAAAATAATCACAAAAACTGCAGTTAAAACCTTTAGAAAACACCCAAAACAGTCTGTTGAAACGTCAAAACAGTGACCTGAACAGTGAGCAGAAAATACAGAGGAAACACCAGTAAAACGGAGGCCAAACAGCAAGCAAAACAGCAAAACAGTGAGCTAAGACGCTAAACTAGTGAACCAGAGAAGTTGAGGAGCTTTACCCTTCCGATTCCCGTGAAACGCAAGTCCGAAAGTCGGCAAAAAAGGTTAGACCTGAGGGTATTTTCCACATTCGTTTTCTGTATTATTTTTAATATTTATTGATTATTGTTCGCATGATTGTTATGTTAAAATGCATGTTGTGGCCCTTGAGTAGATAAATATGCATGTATTACGAAATATTATATGTTGTGGCCTTGGAATAAAATGAAAGATGTGTCAACTCTCGCGGTATATCGGATGGAAACCCGAACATAAATTTCATAGCCGACTCCGAATGGACGGTAGTATGATCTGTACTCGGGATACAACTCCACGTACTGCTTGAGTAAACGGCACCTTCTTTTGTTTTAAATTGCTTTGATTTATTTATTTTTCGTTGTTTAAATTCCGCATGTTACTTGTTTATGCTTGACGCAATCGAGCGAATGGGCTTAGTAAGTCGGATTAAAGGTCCTCTATTTGGAGGGGTTAAAACCATTTACCACGATGCTTTGCCGCGCCGGTTGATGTGCGTTCGGTTGAATGTAAGATATGTTCAATCGGGCATACTAAGTTTGATATTATTGTCTTTATTCTTTGTATGCATGATGCGATCGAGCACATGGGCTTAGTAAGTCGGATTAAATGTCCCTTATTTGGAGGGGTTAAAATCCTTTACCACGATGCTTTGCCGCACCGGTTGATGTATATTCGGTTGAATGTAAGATGTGTTCAATCGGGTATACGAAGTATCATATAGTTATCATTGTCTTTGTACGCATTGTAATGGAAAGCGCATGGGCTTATTGTGTTGGACTAAAAAGGTTCTCCATTTGGGGGAAGAAAAGCCTAAAAGGCTACCTTTACCACGATATTTGCCGCATCTTTCATATATTGATTGCATCATTTACCCCTGTCTTGGCTCGATCTATTACCATTGGTACATCCATATTATAAGCCTTCCACTCACGCTAAGACCTCTCATTCAAATACCCCACTCACGCCACTGTCCCCTACTCACGAGCTACCTTAAACCCACGCAAACGCCCCTCACTGTCTCACTGTCTCACTCAATCAGCCCTTCTCACATGTTGCCGCTTCAACCTTTAGCCTCCACGCATTTACACTAGCCACATCACATTAATCACGCACCATAGCCATGTATCTTTGCCCTTCACGCCACCTGCCCATTCAGCTAACTCTCCCTCAACCAAACAAATCACAAAACACCCTTAACAAATCTCTCTCGCCTCTCGCCCTTCATACAGCCCACGTACGTCCCAGCCACCTGCCAACCTCGACTTCAACGCCTAAACAGCCCACTACACACACGTCTGCCCAGTGACTCATCCAAACAACGTACCCCACGCTCCTCACACCGACGCATCAGCTCTCCTTATCACAGCAGCCAACTATACCATTCAGGCATGTATTATGAAATCCCATAGTCATCCTTATCTTTGTACGCATCGTATTGAAAAGCATGTTTATTTCATTGGTTGCATCATTTACCTTAGTCTTGGCTTAACGTATTACAATTCATATATCTATGTTATGATAGCATTTGAGTATTATTTCTTGTGGTATATCGGATGGAAACCCAGACATAAATTCCGTAGCCGATTCCGAATGGACGGTAATGCAGTCTGTACTTGTGATACAATTCCACGTACCACTTGGAAAAGTGCTCATATGTGTGTTTGTGTTCATATTAGTTATCTTGTTTTGCACCACGTCATAGCATGCTTACTTTAATGCCCAATTGCATCCTTAATTGTCTTTTTGCATTATGTACTTAGTTGACTCTTTTATTTACTCATGGACATCTAATGGCTATTTGTTTATGCTTCCGCACGTATAAGTATGATATGTCTATGAAATCACATGTTCGCCATTATTTGATTCGCTTTTATGTGTGCTTGCATGGTTAGTGTGTGCTTGTGTTTCCATGAATACAATATGCCAATGAAGTTGTATGTTCGTTGTTACTTTGATGTACTTTCAAGCATACAACCTTAGATGTGAAATATATGCAAATTTAGGTGTAAGTTTATTTTTGCGCATATGGATTTAGAAACATGATACTCTTGGAAATAAGTGTTACTTAAGCTTGATTAAATTATTACACAAATCCTTTCATTACAAGTGACATAAGTAAGGAACCTTCCGAACCCAACGGTTTGAGGTCTTCCCTTGCGAGGGGTGAGTGCGGCCTTAAATCTCATTTTCTCGATTCACACCGGGGGACGACTCCATTATTCTCCGGTTTAGTCCACGTGACTACTCCGTACTCCCGACTAGGCCGCGAGCCTAGAACAACATGCGTTGTCCAGTTTCTGTGTCCCACATTAAGCGAAATCTCTTTACTATCATTTTCCATACTTCGGTTCTTTTCGGATCCGAAAATCACCATCAACAGAACTAATCACTTGTAACAGTGATGATGACTGTAGAATTATAAAATATCCCAGTTTTCATAATCCCTTGTGCAGTAATACTTTCAATCTCTGGGAGTGTCCTCTTCGCTTACATTATTTATTTATTTAGTCTAATGGCATCTCATTTCCCCTCTCATATATGCCTTATAATTTGAAATAAAAGCCTTACTTGTTATTATACACACGCACACACACAGAATTACAAACCATTTCCATGTGATTTGTCCTTCAGTATTGTTGTACATATATTGGAGAGGTCTAGGTTTGGATTATTGCTTTTCTAATAATTGGAATGAAAAAAAAAAGATAACTAATATCTTCATATGTAATTGTATCAAAGTGGAGGGATCTATATCCTATTTCTATTTTTTGGGAACCTATAGAATTAGAGAAAAGAAGTGGAAGCTTCTAGGTGGTGTAATTAGTTATCACGCTAGTCTCTGAGACTAGACGTCCGCAGTTCATTCCTTTTTCTTTTAAAAATAAATAAATTTTTTTAAAAATAAGTCTTACTTAAATTGATTTATAAAAATTAATTACTAATCAATAATTTCTAAGTACGACATCAGCAGTTAAATTTCATGAATATAACTTGTAACTCTGATTGTTTCCGCAACACACAAGCTGTTGAATGAATTAGTGTTACCCACCAAGATCTGCCACAGATCACCTGCGCTGCGCTCATATACTGTCCTGGACTGCATGATAATTGACTTCAGGATTATTTTCAATTTGTGACCAAGTAAGGATGCAGTTCATGTTTGGCACATATCACGTAAGAAATTGATAATAGTTGAATTGATGAAAAACAAATTTTCTTTTATCAACTATCAATCTGAAAAACAGTAAGTATGTGCTCTCATAAGCAGTCAGGTCAGCTATAATTTGAAATTAAAAAACAAAAAAAAAAACAAAACAAAACAAAAAAAAAAAAAACAAAACAAAAACAAAAACAAAAACAAAAACAAAAAAACAAAACAAAACAAAAATGCATACCTAGTAACTAATAAATTACTTTTGGGAGTTTGCTTCCTCTAACAGCAACCGGATCATAGACATGACAACCTCATTATTTGCAATGGTTGATTTCTGGATACAAAAGAAAAATAAAACATTCATCTTTCCCCTTTCAGGTAGAACAATTATACATATGAGAACAGAAAAGGTTCTGCACTTGTATCCTGATAGCATAACAGGGAAACAGTAGACAAAATATACAAATTCAACAATAGTAGACAAACTCCAATATTCTCCCTCAACATGCATGATTGGGACTTGTAACACAAATTCAAGTAACAAACACTACATTCCCCCTCAATATTGGATTTGAACGTTAAGATCTCTCAATCAGATAAGCTCTAATACCATGCAGAGAAACCACTAGTCCCAACAATTTAAGGTTATCGAAATGGCCCAAAAATAGTATTTGAACACTTAAATAGAAAACGCATTTAAGTAGTCACCCAACAAAAATATTTTAACTCAGCAAGAACATACAAATATATTTAAAGTGACTGGCTTTAAACCAGACTCTAATTAGTTAACAGCTGAAGAAAACATATGCATTGTACCCTGTTAGAAATAGGAAAGTATCTTTAAGATTGCTAAGGATATGGTAATAGATTGTATGTAATTATGGGTAGATTTATTTTCCTTTTATAGAGAAGACTGAAGGCTATATAAAGCTTATTCTTGTATTGTTTAAAACAAGAAAATAAAAAAGAGGATTTCCTCCTTTTCTTCATGGTATCAGTACGTTGATCTTAGGGTTTCTTTTCATATTTTTTTCGCCGGCGTCACTGTTCCGGCATTACTGTTCGCGAGTCATTGTTCACGCATCACTGTTCACGCGCACTGTTCATGCATCACTGTTCACTGTTCCGGCGATATCCCTAAACTCAGACGGCGCCGATCTCCCCGTCTTCTGAGCCGCCCAACACAACTTTCACTGCCATGGCCGACTCGAGCAAGACTGTTACTCTGTCTAAATCCGAATATGCAGCTTTCCTCCAGTATCAGGACTCTCAGTCATCGTCCTCTGCTTCCGTTGCTCATACTGGTAATTCGGTTGTCTGCATCACTCAGTCCTCACCATTGGGCCCATGGGTCCTGGACTCTGGCGCCTCTGATCACATTTCTGGTAATCCAAAACTTTTATCTTCTTTAACTAGTTCTCATTCTCTTCCTACGGTTACCCTTGCCAAATTATCTAAAACTGTCGCTAAAGGCATTGGACAGGCCTCTCATATTCCTTCATTACCTCTGAAATCCGTGCTTTATGTACCGGGTTGTCCTTTCAATCTTATTTCTGTTAGTAAACTCACAAATGATCTGAATTGTTCTGTCACCTTTCTTAATCATTCTGTTCTTCTACATGACCAGGGTACGGGACGGATAATTGTTACAGGACGTGAGTCACAAGGCCTTTATCATCTTACGCAGTCATTGCCTGCGGTCGCTTGCACCTCCACCGATTCTGCTGATGTTCTCCACAACCGTTTGGGTCACCCCAGTCTCTCTAAGCTCTAGAAGCTAGTTCCGCATTTTTCTTCATTATCTTCACTTCCATGTGAGTCATGTCAATTTGGGAAACATACTCGTATACAGTTTCCCAAGCGAGTCAATAATCGAGTTGCGTCCCCTTTTGCGTTAATTCATTCCGATGTTTTCGGTATTTTGTGACATTTATTGATGAAATACTTGGCTGTTTTTAATAAAAGATCGTTCTGAGTTATTTCCTATTTTTCAAAAATTTTGTGCTGAAATCAAAACTCAATTTGGTGTTCCTATTATTGTATTTCGAAGTGATAATGCTAGAGAGTATTTTTCTGCTCCTTTTACCACTTTTATATCCTCATTAGGTATTCTCCATCAGTCATCATGTGCCTATACACCCCAACAAAATGGTCTCGCTGAACGTAAAAACAGACATCTCATTGAGACGGCTCGTACCTTATTAATCCATAACCACATACCATTTCGTTTCTGAGGGGATGCAGTTCTTAATGCTTGCTATCTCATTAATCGCATGCCTTCTTCTGTTTTACAAGACCAAATTCCCCACTTTATCTTATTTCCCAACCAACCTCTCTATTCGGTCACACTTCGCATATTTTGTTGTGTGTTTTGTCCATAATCTAACCCCGGGACAAGATAAACTTTCTGCTAAGTCTACTAAATACATCTTCTTAGGATATTCCCGACTTCAAAAAGGGTACCGATGTTATTCTCCAGATAATAACCGCTACTTCATCTCTGCCGACGTCACATTCTTCGAGTCATCACCTTACTTCTCTCCTCATACCCCGACTCTTCCCACCCTTTCTGCGGTACTGCCTGTTCCATTCTTCCATCCCACACTTGAGACTGTGTCACCACCTCGTCCTCTTCCGGTATACCACCGTCGTCCTCGTTCTCTATCTTCCGCCGGCATTGACACTGCAACCACTGACTCATAACCTGCTCCAACTCCTGCCCGTACTGTGGATCTTCCTGGCCCTCCTAGCCCAATTGCCACCAGTAAAGGTATTCGTTCCACTCGTAATCCGCATCCTATTTATACATTTCTCAGTTATCATCGTTTATCTGCTCCATATTTTGCTTTTGTCTCCAGCTTGTCTTCTGTTTCTCTTCCTAGAAATGTCCATGAGGCCTTGTTTGATTAAGGATGGAAACAAGCAATGATGGATGAAATGACTGTTTTACACTCAAATGACACTTGGGATTTGGTTCCGTTACCCCTTGGAAAATCTACAGTTGGTTGCCGATGGGTTTATGCGGTGAAAGTTGGTCCTGATGGGCAGATTGATCGACTCAAGGCTCGCCCGGCTGCTAAAGATTATATACCCAGATATTTGGTTTGGACTATGGGATGGTGACACTTTTTCTCTTGTAGCCAAAATTGCTTATGTCCGTTTGTTTCTCTCCATGGCTGCTCTGCGTCACTGGCCGCTCTATCAGCTGGACATCAAGAATGCCTTTCTTCATGGAGACCTCCAAGAGGAAGTCTATATCAGGGGGGTATGGTCTGGTTTGTCGGCTTCGTCGCTCTCTGTATGGTCTCAAACAGTCTCCTCGTGCTTGGTTTGGGAGATTCAGTACTATCATTCAAAAATTTGGTATGACTCGTAGCGAGGCAGACCACTCGATTTTTTATCGACATTCCAATGGCCAATGCATTACTTGGTTGTCTATGTGGATGGTATAATCATTATTGGAAGTGACCAAGAGGGCATTCGACAGCTGAAAACACACTTATTTAATCATTTTCAGACTAAGGATTTGGGACTACTAAAGTACTTACTTGGCATAGAAGTAGCTCTGTCTCATACTGGTATAGTCATCTCTCAGAGAAAATATGCTCTAGACATTCTTCAGGAAACTGGCATGTTAGATGTAAACCCGTTGACACGCCCATGGATCCAATTGTTGACACGCCCATGGATCCAATTGTTAAACTTTTACCAAAAGAGGGGGAGCCATTGGAGAACCCTGAGGAGTACAGGAAACTAGTTGGACAACCGCTAAAAGATCCTGGACGATACAGACGGTTAGTTGAAAAATTGAATTATCTTACAATTACTCGCCCATATATCTCATTTCCAGTCAGTGTGCTTAGCCAGATTCTGCAAACTCCATGTGAGAGTCATTGGGATGCTGTCATACGCATTCTTAAATACATCGAGAAAGCGCCAGGACAAGGATTATTGTATGAAGATAAAGGCAATACTCAGATAGTTGAATATTCTGATGCAGATTATGCAGGCTCTCCGTCCGCAGGCGTTCTACTACAGGATATTGTGTTTTAATTGGAGGTAACCTAGTATTCTGGAAAAGTAAGAAACAAGCAGTCGTCGCTAGATCTAGTGCAGAAGTAGAATATCGAGCTATGTCCTTAGCAACATGTGAGTTAGTATAGTTAAAACAGTTGTTACAGGAATTAAAGTTTGGAGGTGAGACACAAATGAAGCTAATTTGTGACAACCAGATAGCTCTACATATAGCATCTAACCCTGTGTTTCATGAAAGGACCAAGCACATAGAAGTTGATTGTTACTTTATCAGAGAGAAAATTTTATCTGGACGCATGGTCACTAGCTTTGTCAACTCTGAAGGACAATTAGCGGACATCCTTACTAAGTCTCTTCGCGGTCCTCGTATTGATTTTATTTGTAACAAGCTTGGTGCATATGATTTATATGCTCCAGCTTGAGGGGGAGTGTTAGAAATAGGAAAGTATCTTTAAAATTGCTAAGGATATGGTAATTGATTGTATGTAATTATGGGTAGATTTATTTTCCTTTTATAGAGAAGACTGAAGGCTATATAAAGCCTATTCTTGTATTGTTTAAAACAATAAAATAAAAAAGAGGGTTTCCCCTGTTTATTCCAATCCCCCAACTATGTTATAAGTAGGATATGATTTCAAGACCTCTGGTGCATGCAAACAATCTAACCAGTTAAACTAAAAAGTTCGCATGACAAAGCGAAGTTAATAGGAGGATAGTGAGCATTTATTTCAAGCTTGAATCCTAGATGCTTTCTAACAAGACCCTAGGTTGACAAAAATATCCGAAGAACCGTAAAAATTTGGTGATGTCTGCTACAATGTCGTTTACATGTTATCTTATGGCTAAGCACAATTTTGAAATTTTTTCATGCTGAAGACTACATGTTCCTAACTGATTATAATTCCAGATGTCGATTAGGCTGATGTAATATGTGGGGGGCACCAAAAAGACTAGAACCATGATGTGAGCATAAGCTACAGGTGGGCTGCAAAGGAAAGTCAGCGGTTAACAATGTCCAGTCCAAATGAACGTAAACCGCCTCTAAAAATGCAAGGTGACATGCTTATCTTTGTGAGTTCAAAATCACATGTACAAGCATCAAATAATAAACAGAAAGAAAGAATATGAATGAATGAAAGTTAAATCACTAGCAGTTGGATGCCAATGCCAAATAATTTATTACTATAAATGTCAAAACACAGCAAAAAGAATGATAAAAAATCGGAAAAGAGCATGAGAAAGGTACCTGTGGATTTCTAATCATTTTCTTCAAAATAGAATGAAGAGTTAATCGTAGCTCCTTAAACAAGACAGCAGTTTGGGCAGGTGCTGTCAGCTTTAACCATCCATCTATTGTGACCTGTCCTGTCTGGAAAGCAAATCATAAATACAAATTTGACAGAGTCAAGTACATCTGGAAAACTGGATGTATATAAATTCTTCTCTGTTCTTTTTTGCTGGGCCTTATATTTGACATTTTTTTTCTGGAAGAATCATGGGAAAAGGTCTAAATCACACAATGTGGAATCAATAATTGGAAAGAAAACCAGGAATGCAACAAATTATCCAGACAGACGAAAACACTGATAGAACTAATCATACTCAACGACTCCAAATTCATCAGAGCATTAGATTGCTTTCTACACAGTGAGCTTGATTATTTTTGTAAGCATCTGTCTGTTGAAAAGGTCTAAATCTGTTCATTAGGTCAAAACAGTAGTAATATATTACCCTCTACATAAACTAAACACGAGACCCTAAGGCTCACATTGGCATCAGTGGACGAAGTGGATGAAAAAACAGTGTAAATTGTAAAAATTCATGAAAGGATTGGCAGCATAAACAGTTCATTTGCAAAAACAAGATTGTGGTACACTTCTTTCTACATCATACACTTCTTATATAAAATTGATAGCATAACATCCAATATCCATGGACTTTCTAGGTGGTAGAAGATACAATAGTTACCTGGTGCTGAACGTTAATTGAACCACCAAACAACAAAATAGAGAATGGAGAGATAATGGTAGTATCTTGTAGATATACTTTATTGGTTTCAACCTGAAAACATACAAAATTCAAGGATGATGGATATTTGTAAACTGTAATCATTTTAATATTGCTACTCAATGGCCATTAGCCATTCCTATTGCTATAAAACTTGCATAATGGTGAAAAGAGGCTTCAGACAAATTCTCTGACTATGATTATGGGATTTAAAAGCTGAATTAGTTTTACCACTGCTCTAGCATGGAACAGATAAGCTTCATATTTCTTTATTCAAGTCTATCATCTCCTATCATTATTATATTTTTGAAATGCTCATTGTAACATATCTATTCCCTTTTTAGCACAGCAGGTGATCTTGCTTATCATACAAGCGCTCATAGTAACAATAGATCATAAACAGTGAGACACTACACCATTTTATTTTGTTTACATCTCTATTCCCTTTTTAGAACAAGTAATTAGCTTATAATTACTTTGTTCTTAAAGGACAGGAAGGTTAGTATCGTGAAATTAGAATGTTGCTGTAGAAGTCACTACAAAACTGTGCCTGATCAAAAACTTCTTACAAAAATATAAACGTTCTATGATTTAAGGGATAATTTCATATGCTATTCCCATTCCAACTTCGGTATACCAAAATGCTGAATCATGTTGCATCACAGAAAATAATCAAACGAAATTTCAGTTGTTGGAAAATGCTGATAATTGAATCTGGATTGTGGGTATTGGTATTCCTAGAGTTTAGGTAGAGATTGTTTTAGATATCCCTGATTCTAAAGGATAAATTGTAAATATGGTTAGGAGTTGTCTATTTTTTCTATAGGTTGCTTACGTATATAAATAGGAACCATGGTGATTGCCCAATTCTCTTCAGCCTTGATAGGCCCTACCAACCTCAACCATCATTGCAAGGAAATAGTGACCACTGTTCATCTGTTTTTATGCTCTGTTTCGAAAGACAAAACAGAGTATTTGTCCTATGATAGAGACCTTCATCAATAGCAAGATTTCTGCCAGCCTTCATTGCTAATTTACCTTTCACTTTATTAATCGGATAATCCCTCAACAAACACCTCATCATAATGTCTGAAATTGTCAACAGACCAATAACTCCAACCAAGAGTAAATAGAAAAGTTGCGAATGGGAAAACTGGAAGCACCTGCAACAGGAACTTTTCTTCGGCACATTCGGATAACTTTCCTATTTCTCACAGTTTGAATGCTTCACATAGAATATTTGCTGACTCATGGGTAATTGACTCAGGAGCCATCAATCATATGACACATTCATCCCATAAGTTTAGCACATATTCTCCAAGTCCTAGTAATAGGAAAATTGCCACTGCAGATGGTTCTATAACCAACATGGCAGGTATTGGAAATATCAAGATTGGCCTCTTGTTCTTAAAAATGTATTCCATGTTCCTACATTGTCAACTAATATTGTGTCTATAACCAAACACAAATGATATGAATTGCAAAGTCTATTTTTTTTTTTTGGTACTCACTGTATTTTTTTTTGTCAGGTATTGGAAATATCAAGATTGGCCTCTTCTTAAAAATGTATTCCATGTTCCTACATTGTCAACTAATATTGTGTCTATAACCAAACACAAATGATATGAATTGCAGTCTATTTTTTTTTTTTTGGTACTCACTGTATTTCAAGACCAGGATTCAGGGATGATGATTGGAAGTGCTAAGGAGGAAAATGGGCTGTACTACCTTGAAACATCTGGTTATTCGAGTGTTAGTATTAAAAAACTGAATGTTCTTTTATTTGAATGAATCAAACTATACAAGGAATAGGGCCTTATATAGGCATAAGATTAAGATAAATAAGAAATCTAAATCTACTCATAATTACAATGATTATGCAATCATATCTAGGGGATTACACAATCATATCTTATAAATTCTAAGATAATCTCCTAGTATCACTCTTACAATTATTTTCCACACTCCCTCTCAAGCTGGTTCAATGATATCTGTCATTCCCAGCTTGCAGACCCATGAAATAAAATTAGGTCTTGGTAGCCATTTGGTAAATATATTTGCTAACTGTTTTTTGCTGGTAACAAATGAAATACAAATTTGACCATCTTCTATCTTCTCCTTGATAAAAAGTCTATCCACCTCAACATGTTTAGTCCTGTCATGTTGAACTGGATTATGAACAATGCTAATAGCAGCTTTGTTGTCACAATAGAGTTTCATGGTATCTATTCGAGCAACCTGCAATTCCTTTAGTAATGTCTTCAACCACATCAATTCACAAATTCCTTGAGCCATTGATCTGAACTCAGCCTCAACACTAGATCGAGCTACTACTGATTGTTTTTTACTTCTTCATGTAACGAGATTCCCTCCAATAAACGTGCAATATCTAGACCCTCTGTCTATACTTGAACCTGCCCAATCAGCATCTGTATATGCCTCTACATGAAGATGGTAATTCTTTGAGAAGAGTAAACCTTTTCCAAGGATGCCTTTCAAATATCTTATCATTTTCAAAACTGCCTCTTTATGTACTTCACATGGGCAATGCATAAATTGACTCACTGCACTGATAGCAAATGCAATATCTGCCCTAGTATGAGACAAGCATATCAATTTTCCTACCAATCTTTGGTATTCTAGATCACTCTTAACTGCAGCCCCCAAATTTTGATTAGGATCAATTGAAGTATCTGATGGTTTGCAGCCTAACATACCAGCCTCTTGGAGAAGGCCTAGAACATACTTCCTTTGTGAGAGAAATATTACTTTACTTGATTTTGCAACCTCTAATCCCAAAAAGTATCTCAATTTTATCATTAATCTCAAATTCTTGAGCGAGCATTCTTTTATATTTTCTTATTTCATCAAAATTATACTGGATCACTCTTAACTGCAGCCCCCAAATTTTGATTAGGATCAATCGGAGTATCTGGTGGTTCCAAATTTTGATTAGGATCAATCGGAGTATCTGGTGGTTTTCAGCCTAACATACCAGCCTCTTGGAGAAGGCCTAGAACATACTTCCTTTGTGAGAGAAATATTACTTTACTTGATTTTGCAACCTCTAATCCCAAAAAGTATCTCAGTTTTCCCAAATCCTTAATCTCAAATTCTTCAGCGAGCATTCTTTTAATTTTTCTTATTTCATCAAAATCATTGCCAGTAACAATGATGTCATCCAAATAAACAATCAAAGCAGTGATCTTCTCATTTTTAGAATGCTTAAAGAACAAGGTATGGTCACCTTGACTTTGAGTGTACTAAAATCAGCGAATTGCTCTAGTAAACTTCTCAAACCAAGCGGGAGGTGACTGTTTTAGTCCACACAAGGGCTTTTTCAACTTGCATACTTTTTTCCTGCCAAACATATCATGAAAACCATGAGGCAACTCCATGTACACCTTATTTTCTAAATCCCCGTGCAAGAATGCATTTTTTACATCAAGATGCTAGTCTAGATTTGCTGCAAGAGATAATAGAACTCGAATCGAGTTCATCTTGGCTACAGGAGCAAATGTTTCTTGATAGTCAATTCCGCAAGTCTGTGTGTATCCTTTTGCAACAAGTCTCACCTTATATCTCTCAATTGTCCCATCAGCCTTATGTTTGATTGTAAACACCCATTTACATCCGACTTGCCTTTTTCCTAGTGGAAGATCGACAAGGTAAAGGTTCCACGTATCATTTTTGTCAACGCCTTCATTTCTGCATGAACAGCCTCTTTCCATTTTGGAATGCTAAGAGCTTCCTGTATAGTCTTTGGAATGGGGTCACAAGAAGACAAATTAGTAGTAAAGGCTCTAAAATGAGGAGACAACTTTTGGTAGGAAATGAAATTAGAAATAGGATGCATAGTACAAGATCTAACACCTTTCCTATGGGCAATGGGAACATCAAGATCAGAAAAATCAGTAAAATCAAGGTGATTTTGAGAAGCATTAGGCTTACATATGTTTTAGAGTCTCTGTGACAGGTTGAGGTGATTGAAAATGTTGAGGAAGTTGTGATTTGTTCCTTCTTGAGTAAACCTTTAGTTCAAGGTTTCTATCTTATACACACGTAAGTGGGGTGATAGGATCTGGAGGTGAAGGTTGAGGACTACAAATGGTAGATGAAGCATGAGATTGACCCACATGAGACTTATAAATAGTAGATGGTTCGTGAACAGTTGACGGTTTTGTAATAACAGGAACTAGAGGAATAATAGACTCGGAGGCAATGGGTGACTCAATAATAATGAAAGGAAATTCTGTAGTTAAAGTAGAACAAATATTCCAAAAATGATCTTCACCTTGAATATTCTCCTCCTGAAGAGGTATTTTTGGAAAGAATTAGGTGTTTTCAAACAAGGTAACATCCATAGAGACAAAGAACTTTTTAATTGAAGGATGATAGCATTTGTAATCCTTTTGAGTAGGGAATAACTCAAAAAAACACACCTGAGAGCTCTTGTATCTAATTTCCCTCTGTTATGGTTATGTACATCAACAAATGCAACACACCCAAAAACTTTGGGTGGAAGAGAACAAAACATTTTGGATGATGGATTCATATCTTTAAGGATATCAAGTGGTGCTTTAAAATTTAAAATCATTGATGACATTCTATTGATAAGATAAATAGCTGTAAGAACTGCCTCCCCCAGAAAGATTTTGGAATCCCATTGGTAAACATTATAGCTCTAGTTACCTCAAGAATGTGTATTTTTTCTCTCTGCTATCCATTTTGTTGGGGTGGATCTACACAAGAAGAGTGATGTACAATCCCATGTTCGGTAAGATAATAATAATAACTCTCTTCCATTATCAGTGCCAATGACTTGAAAATTGGCTTGGAATTGAGTTTTAATCATCTTAGGAAAATTTTGAAAGGTATTTGCTGCCTCAGATTTTTCCTTGAGCAGATAAACCCAACAAACACGGGTATGATCATCGATGAATGTAATGAACCATTTAGCCCCAGAAACATTATTGATACGCGATGGTCCCCAAATATAACTATGAATAAGAGAAATAAGTTGTCATTTTTATAGGTCTGTGTGAGAAAATAAACATGATGGTGTTTAGATAACTCGCAAATCTCACATTGAAAATCATAAAGATTCTTATTCTTAAATTTTTTAGCTATGAAAAATTTGGATAGCCTAGTCTATTGTGCCAAAGCATTATCCCTTGGTTGGAGGTACTTGCGTGTATGTGAGATAGATTAGTTGAAGCACTAGGTTCACTTTCGAAGTAGTAAAGCCCATCGACCTCCTTAGCACTTCCAATCAACTTTCCTGCACACATATCCTGAAATTCAAAGTGAGAAGGGAAAAACTTAGCAGCACAATTAAGATCTTTGGTCAATTTGCTAATTGAAAGGAGGTTACATGAGAGATTTGGAACATGTAGAATAGAGACAAGTGAAAGAGTATTGGAGATAGGAATACATCCCTTTCCCGCAACAGTGGTTATGGCAGCGGAATTTTCTATTTGATGATGCGCAGATCAGCAATGAACAGCGATTTTGAAATAAACAGTGATTTCAGAAGAACAGTGACTCCAAGATGAAAAGTGATTTTGGATGAACAGTGACTCCGAGATGAACAGTGAAACAACAAAAGCTTAATTGGCTCTGAAGGGCTCAAGAAAAAAGAAGGCACTATTCCGGCAATAAAGGCTGGTGAAAGTAAAAAATTAGAGCAAACATGGCTCTGATACCATGTTGAAAAACTGAATGTTCTTTTATTTCAATGAATAAAACTATACAAGGAATAGGGCCTTATATAGGCATAAAACTAAGATAAATATGGAACTAAATCTACTCATAATTACAATGATTGTGCAATCATATCCAGGGAATTACACAATCATATCTTAAAAATTCTAGTAAAACCAAATTACCTTTATCATTCCTTTCAGAATATTTACTTATCAACAAAAATAGGATATGGTTGCATCATCTTAGGCTTGAGCATCCTTCATTCGGCATTCTAGAAATTATGTTTCCTTTGTTTGAAGCGTTGGGAAATGAAAATTTTCATTTCGATGTTTGTGAAATTTCCAAACACAAACGTGTACCGTTTCCTATTAGGAAGAACAAAAGTTCTATACCTTTCGCATTGGTTTATAGTGGCATATGGGGTCAATCTATTATTCCTAACATTTCTGAGGTTAGGTGGTTTGTTTCATTCCTTGATGATTGTACTTGGGTGACATGGATATTTTTTGCTTAAACACAAGTTTGATAAGAGTAACATGTTTCCTAATTTCCACATATGATCAAAAGATTCAGATCAGATGACGGTAGGGACTATTTAAAGCAAATCTTATCTTTATATTTTTCGTAAAGAAGAGATTATCCATGAGTCATCTTGTGTCTATATTCTACAACAAAATGGAGTGGCAAAACGAAAAAATGGCCACTTACTTGCCACGAACTGAGCATTCTTGTTTCAAAATAATATCCCTAAACACTACTAGGGGGAGGCCGCACTCACAGCAACAAACCTCATAAATAGATTGCCTTCGAGAATCTTAGGATTTAAAAGCCCTATGGATGTTTTTTCAAAGTTCTATCCTGAATTTAATAACACTAATAATCTAGTTCCCAAAGTATTTGGTTGTGTTTTGTTTGTTCATACATCACAATAGGGGGAGACTTGATCCTAGAGCTTTAAGGTGTGTTTTTGTAGGATATTCTTCAACACAAAAGGGTTACAATATGTAAAAAATGCATTCTTGCACGGAGACCTTGAGGAGGAGATATACATGAAAGTTCGACCTGGATCTGAAGGAAGTTCAGCAAGCAACAAGGTATGCAGATTGAGGAAGGCATTGTATGGATTAAAACAGTCACCCAAGGCTTGGATTGGGAGATTTGCCAAGGTGATGTTAGCAAAAGAAACAAAGTCAGTGAGACAATGCTTTATTCATCAAACACTCGAATTCGGGGAAAGTAATGGCTCTTTTGGTTTATGTTGATGATATAATTGTGACAGGGAATGATGAATTGCGACAAGGAATGATGAAATGGAGAGAGAAGACTTGAGACGGTATTTGGCAAAGGAATTTGAAATAAAAGGGGAAGGAAGAATGAAATACTTTCTGGGAATTGAAGTTGCTCACTCAAGGCAAGGAATCTTCATCTCTCAACAAAAGTACATTGTAGATCTTCGTAAAGATAATGGACAGCCAGCTATTAAACCGGCCAGTACACCTATAGATCCAAACAAGCAGCTTGGAGAAGCAGAATGGGATAGTTAACAAGGAAATATATCAGCGGCTTGTTGGGAGACTTATCTATCTCTCTCAGACAAGGCCAGATATTGGCCAAGCTGTGAGTATTATAAGTCAATTTATGCATAACCCTAAAGAAGTTTGTAAAGAAATGAGACGATTTTATATTCCTGGATTCTTAGGATTACAAGAGATATGCCTTTATATAGGCATTACATCAAGTTAAATATAAAAACTGTTAGAAATAGGAAAGTATCTTTAAGATTGCTAGGGATATGGTGATTGATTGTGTGTAGATCTATTTACCTTTTATAGAGACGGCTGAAGGCTATATAAAGTCTATTCTTGTATAGTTCAAAACAAGAAAATAAAAAAAATAAAAAAAGGTTTCCTCCATTTCTTCATGGTATCAGTAGGTTGATCTTAGAGTTTCTTTTCACCTTTTGTTTTCCTCGTCACTGTTCATGCATCAATGTTCACTGTTCCGGCGACATCCCTGAACTCAGACGGCGCTGATCTCCCCGTTTTTCGAGCCGCCCTCCACTCTGTTTTCACTGCCATGGCCGACTCGAGCAAGACTATTACTCTGTCAAAAGCCGAATATGCAGCTTTCCTCCAGTAGCAGGCCTCTCAGTCATCATCTTCTGCTTCCGTTGCTCATACTGGTAATTATGTTGCCTACATCACTCAGTCCTCGCCATTGGGCCCATGGGTCCTGGACTCTGGCGCCTCTGATCACATTTATGGTAATCCAAAGCTTTTGTCTTTTTTAACTAGTTCTCATTCTCTTCCTATGGTTACCCTTGCTAATGGTTCTAAAACTGTCTCTAAAGGCTTTGGAAAGGCCTCTCTTGTTCCTTCATTACCTCTGCAATATGTGCTTTATGTATCGGGTTGTCCTTTCAATCTTATTTCTGTTAGTAAACTCTTGTACAGGACGGATGATTGGTACAGGACGTGAGTCACAAGGCCTTTATCATCTTACGCGGTCATTGTCTGCGGTCGCTTGCACCTCCACCGATTCTGCTGATGTTCTCCACAACCGTTTGGGTCACTCCAATCTCTCTAAGCTCCAGAAGCTAGTTCCGCAACTTCCTTCATTAATCGAGTTGCGTCCCTTTTTGAGTTAATTCATTCCGATGTTTGGGATCCGTGTCGTGTCAACTCTGTTATTGGATTTTGGTATTTTGTGACATTTATTGATGATTAAATTTTGTGTTGAAATCAGAACTCAATTTGGTGTTCCTATTCGTGTATTTCGTAGTGATAATGCTCGGGAGTATTTTTCTGCTCCTTTTACCACCTTTATATCCGTTTTGGGTATTCTCCATGAGTCATTATGTGCCTATACACCCCAACAAAATGGTCTCGCTGAACGTAAAAACAGACATCTCATTGACACGGCTCGTACCTTATTAATCCATAACCATATACCCTTTCATTTCTGGGGGGATGCTGTTCTTACAGCTTGCTATCTCTTTAATCGCATGCCTTCATCTGTTTTACAGGACCAAATTCCCCACTTTATCTTATTTCCTAACCAACCTCTCTATTCGGTGCCACTTCGCATATTTGGTTGTGTGTTTTGTCCATAATCTAACCCCGAGACAAGATAAACTTTCTGCTAAGTCTACTAAATGCATCTTCTTAGGATATTGTCTGTTCCATTCTTCCATCCCACACTTGAGACTGTGTCACCACCTCGTCCTCTTCCGGTATACCACCGTCGTCCGTGTTCTCTATCTTCCGCCGGCATTGACACTACAACCACTGACTCATACCCTGCTCCAGCTCATGCCCGTACCGTAGATCGTCCTGGCCCTCCTTGCCTAATTGCCACCAGTAAAGATATTTTTTTCACTCGTAATCCGCATCCTATTTATACATTTCTCAATTATCATCGTTTATATGCTCCATATTTTGCTTTTGTCTCCACCATGTCTTCTGTTCCTCTTCCTAGAAATGTCCATGAGACCTTATCTAATTCAGGATGGAAACAAGCGATGATGGATGAAATGACTGCCTTACACTCCAGTGGCACTTGGGATTTGGTTCTGTTACCCCCTGGAAAATCTACAATTGGTTGTCGATGGATTTATGCGGTCAAAGTTGGTCCTGATGGGCAGATTGATCGACTCAAGGCTCGCCTGGTTGCTAAAGGTTATACCCTGATATTTGGTTTGGACTATGGTGACACTTATTCTCCTGTGGCCAAAATTGCTTCCGTCCGTTTGTTTCTCTCCATGGCTGCTATGCGTACTGGCCGCTCTATCAACTAGACATCAAGAATGCCTTTCTTTATGGAGACCTCCAGGAGGAAGTCTATATGGAGCAACCACCTAGTTTTGTTGCTCAGGGGGAGTATGGTCTGGTTTGTCGACTTCGTCGTTCTGTGTATAGTCTCAAACAGTCTCCCCGTGCTTGGTTTGGGAGATTCAGTATTGTCATTCAGAAATTTGGTATGATTCGTAGCGAGGCGGACCACTTGGTTTGGTATGATTCAGAAATGCATTTACTTGGTTGTATATGTGGATGATATAGTCATTACTGGAAGTGACCAAGAGGGCATTCAATAGCTAAAAATAATTATTTAATCATTTTCAGACTAAGGATTTGGGACCATTTAAGTACTTCATTGGCATAGAAGTAGCTCAGTCTCATAATGGTATAGTCATCTCTCAGAGAAAATATGCTCTAGACATTCTTCAGGAAACTGGCATGTTAGATTGTAAACCTGTTGACACGCCCATGGATCTGAATGTTAAACTTCTACCAAAAGAGGGGGAGCCAGTGGAAAACCCTGAGGAGTACAGGAAGCTAGTTGGACAGCCGCTAAAAGATCCTGGACGATACAAACGGTTGGTTGGAAAGTTGAACTATCTTACAATTACTCGCCCAGATATCTCATTCGCAGTCAGTGTGCTTAGCCAGTTCCTGCAAACTCCATGTGAGAGTCATTGGGATGCTGTCGTATGCATTTTTAAATACATCAAGAAAGCGCCAGGACAAGGATTATTGTATGAAGATAAAGGCAATACTCAGATAGTTGGATATTCTAATGAAGATTATGCAGACTCTCCATCTGACAGGCGTTCTACTACAGGATATTGTGTTTTAATTTGGAGGTAACCTAGTATACTGGAAAAGTAAGAAACAAACAGTTGTCGCCAGATCTAGTGCAGAAGCAGAATATCAAGTTATGGCCTTGGCAACATGTGAGTTAGTATGGTTAAAACAGTTGTTATAGGAATTAAAGTTTGGAGGTGAGACACAAATGAAGCTAATTTGTGACAACCAGGCAGCTCTACATATAGCATCTAACCCTGTGTTTCATGAAAGGACCAAGCACATAGAAGTTGATTGTCACTTTATCAGGGAGAAAATTTTATCTGGACGCATGGTCACTAGCTTTGTCAACTCTGAAGGACAATTAGCGGACATCCTTACTAAGTCTCTTCGCGGTCCTCGTATTGATTTTATTTGTAAGCTTTGGTGCATATGATTTATATGCTCCAGCTTGAAAGGGAGTGTTAGAAATAGGAAAGTATCTTTAGGGTCTGTTTGGTTCAACGAAGGGGAGGGGAGGGGAGGGGAGGGATTTTAATAGAGGGGAGGGGAGGGGAGGGGAGAGAGATTTTAATTAAATATATGTTTGGTTCAAAGGAGGGGAGGGGAGGGGAGGGGAGAGTTTTTAATTAGATATATGTTTGGTTCAAGAAGGGAGGGGAGAGATTTTAAAACTAATTTACTATTTTATCCTTATAACTTGTTATAAATAAAATTAAAACAATATAAGTAGGGATAATTTAGTAATTGCATTTAAAATTTTAATTCATAATTTTCTCTCCCCTCCAAAACCCCCCACTTTTGGAGGGGAGCTAAAATTGGCTTAGGAGGGATTTTGCTCCCCTCCCCTCCCCTTCAAAAAATTGAACCAAACAAACAAAATTTAAAATAATCCCTCCCTCCCCTCCAAAACCCCCCACCAAACACACTCTTAAGATTGTTAGGGATATGGTGATTGATTGTAATTAATGTGTGTAGATCTATTTACCTTTTATGGAGACTGGGACAAATAACAATAAGATCAAATGGGATAACCCTAGGAGACTTTACTGTGATAGCAAAAATGCAATTGCATTGCAAATAATCCGGTAGAGCATGACAGGACAAAAGCACATTGAGGTGGACAAATGCTGTATAAAAGAGAAGCTAGATAGTGGATTAATTCACCTTATGTATCCACGAATTCTCAACTTACAGATGTTTTCACTAAGGGGTTAAGTAATACGATGTTTCATCAAATTATTACCAAGCTGGGAATGGAAAATGTCTGTTCACCAGCTTGAGGGGGAGTGATGGAAAATGCAATTAATTGAATCTGTATTGTCGGTATGGGTTTGTTAGGGATTGTTTTAGGTAGGGATTGTTTTAGATATCCCTGATTCTAACGGATAAATGGTAAATAAAGTTAGGAGTTATCTATTTTTTTTCTATAGGCTGCTTATGTGTGTATATATAGGAACCATGTTTGTAAACAAGAAATCAATTCTTCAACAATTATTTTAAATCATTTCACAAAATAACAGAAAACATGATATAGCCACATAATTATAAAAACAAAAAACAGGTATAGATTGCATAAAGAGTTCCAATTTATCAGCCAGCAAGCTAACAGAAAAAGAGGGATATAACCTGGCTAGTAGCTAGCAACTGAATATTATGAAAGGGTAAATTTTCAATCCCAATCAACAAAACAAGGAAAATCAGACTATAAAATTTAATATTTCATGGGCCAATGTGTTGATACCTTTTCAAGGAAGACCAGGAAAGGATGTTGAAATGCTTTCAACTGACTGTTGATTGAAGAAGGATGTATGCGAACCTCTCTTCTTCCATCATACCAGACTAGATGACCCTTCATTGCAGAATTAGTGGACTTTCTAAGGCTGCTAAGAGCTGCTCCAGCAACTCCTTGCTCAGTGGCAGCCACATTAGGGTACAGACCTGCACACAATATCGCCTACAAAAGTGCCTTCAGAATCTATGACTAGTACAAGGGTCACCATAATTAATTTGAAAACTTATGTTACATCCAATGCCAAGATTTAATTGACATTTCGGAACAGCACCAAAATATGCCAACCAAAAAAAAAAAAAAAAATTCACATTAGATGGTCATGGAAAAAACCACGTGATATAAAGACAGAAAGAAATTATTATTGTGTCTTCAAGACATGCGAGTAACAACGAACAAATCTCCAAGTAATTTTTTTGAAAGAAACAGAGATGAAACTCGACAACTACAAGCATGTAGACAGAACAAGTTCATATAGGTTTGCCTAAATTCTCTGGTGTTCATTCATTTCCATCTCACGTCAACTACTTAAAGTTCTAATATCAAGAAATTCCACAATGTATGCAAATTGAGCACCACGACTCCAAATACATCCAAATTCCGAGATTGTTTGCAAAGGAAACATGAACAAACAAACCTCATACAGATACCCCTTTAAGCTTGCTCAAGAAATCTTAAAAAGTGATAAAGAGAGACTATAATCTAAAAAATGTAATGTCAACTCAACAGAACAGAAACTGTCCAAATATGTAATGTCAACTCAATAGACAACAGTAATCGTCCCTGTTGAGTAACATGAACAAGTAACTTATAAAATCTAGAATGATCAAAAGCAATATTGGCCTTACCTTCACAATAGAGGAATGATTTGCAAACATATTGAACATTTGTGACTCATCAGAAAACCAACTGTCAAGGTCCTCTTTCTTTTTACCCTCAGTCTGAGCCAAGAAAGCATATATTCATTAAAACCTTGAAAACATAAATTTTAAGACCAAACCTAAATGTCAAAAAAAAAAAAAAAGAAGTAAACAATCAAAACTCTTTTCAATACTGTTAAAGTAGAGGAAATCCTCTTTGTATCAAGTGAATTCAAATATTACAAAAGTAGGCTATATATAGTCTTGAGGAATGATTTGCAAACATATTGAACATTTGTGACTCATCAGAAAACCAACTGTCAAGGTCCTCTTTCTTTTTTCCCTCAGTCTGAGCCAAGAAAGCATATATTCATTAAAACCTTGAAAACAGAAATTTTAAGACCAAACCTAAATGTCAAAAAAAAAAAAAAAAGAAGAAGAAAACAATCAAAACTCTTTTCAATACTGTTAAAGTAGAGGAAATCCTCTTTGTATCAAGTGAATTCAAATATTACAAAAGTAGGCTATATATAGTCTTGAGATTACCCCAAGGAAACTAAATATTACAATAATTACACAATCAATATATTCCTAATTCTAACATATTCTTAATTTAAATACTCTCCCTCAAGCTGGAGCATACATATTATATGCACCAAACTTCCTACAAATGAAATCAATACATCATTTTGTTAGTTTTAAGCTTTTTGTTCTTTTGTGAACTTCTTGTCCACTGTTCTCTTTGTTTCTGGTTTTTGTTTCATTAATAAAAAGTTCAGTTTCTTATCAAAAAAAAAAAAATGATAGAACCCACATTTGATCTAACTTGTAAGGTCGCGGAAAGTTAGAAGTGGAATGGAATTGTATCATTAAATGTATGACTGAACACTCTTTTTCACATTCAAAAGCCAAAATAGAATTTTAGATGCCAACTACCAACATGGTGCTTTATACTAAAAGTTCCCGTCTTAAACCCCTAACATGGGCAACCCAAATAAGGGTGGCAAGAAAGCCCGGGCCGGCGGTAAAAAATCCCTAAGTAGAGGCCTGGCTCGGGCTCGGGCTCGGGCCCGAGCCCGGCCTAGTATATTAAGCCTGGGCCCGGCCTGGCCCGGGCTTAAAAAATATTATATATATTTATATTTATATTTATATTTATTTAATAAATTTTTTAGCCCTGGGCATTATCGGATCAGACCGAATCCGAATCCGATCCGATCCGATAAACTCACTGAAATTTGATTCGATCGGACTCGATCCGCTTGTCAAACTCGATCCGAATGATTTCGGATCGGATCAGTTTGATTCGATAACTAGTCCGAATTCGGAATAATATCCGAAATTTGATAATGATCCGAAGAAGACCTAATTAACTTAGGTATAATATGCAAAACGACGTCGTTTTGCATATTAAATAAAAGAAAAAAAAATCGATCGGATCGGATCGGATTTTATCTGATCCGATCCGAAATCCGTCAAACCGCTACCACTACATTCGATCGGATCGGATCTAATTTGATCCGATCCGTTGCCCACCCCTAAAATTTTTTATATATATAAATATTTATATAATAAATTAAAAATATCTTTAAATTTTTTATTAATAAAAACCGGCCCGGATAAAGCCCGGCCCAGCCCGGTAGACGCTCGGGCCGGGCTTTTCCCGGGCCCGGGCCAAAAAAATAATTGCGGGGCTCGGGCCGGGCTTATCAAAACCCGGGCCCGGCCCGGCCCAGCCCATTGCCATCCTTAAACCCAAATAAAACCGCACGCTAAACCTTCTACAATCCCAAACCTAGCCCCTTGAATAAGCCATGGACTGATTTCAAATTTGTCTCTTATCAAAAGTTTTCCTTAAAAAAAATATTACAAATAGCAGGCATAAAGACATATAAATAGTGCAATTTTGATATCATAAAGGTTTACAAACTTAATCCAAATACACTTCCTTTAATTAAAAAAACAATGTGAACAATTGGTAGAATTCATTAGTGGCCTAAACTCATGCATAAATCACCTATACAAATTCAAAGTCATAATACCTGATACTTATTTGGAAGATTAATCAGTCCAATGTCTGCCAGCAATGATCCAAACTGTATCCTCATATCTCTGAATTTTAGAAAAACATCAGAAAACCAAGAAAAGTCGGCAAGTTTGGAAAAAAGAAACAACAAACTTGTTAATGGAACAGTCACATTCATCTAACTATTCTTAATAGTACATGCCGCATTACTCCTAGATATGATTCTCCGAACATAAATTGACAGGCATATTATCCTAATTGTCATTGACACAAAAAATAATTTCTAGTGCATTGACCATGACAACAATACATTTTGTAATCTCTTAAAGGATGCAAAATCAGCAATGACAAATCAATTGAATGATTTTTAAACTTTAATGTGATACTTCAGGTACTGACTATGCACCAAATCACATCCATTTAAGCCAACTAATAGCATCCATATTTACACCGCCAAGAACATTAATTTCTTACATAAAAGATCTAAGAGCCAGAGTACTAACACAACCTTGGTTCATAGATGATATTTTTAAAACAGACAAATGAATCATGTTTGTGATAAGATCTCAATTTTGAGACAACTAAAAGAAACAAATGAAATTGACATAGGCAAGGGAATGATGGATAAATGTTTGGGGCTTCTGACTTCAATAGAAAATTGGCAAGAACGGTGCATCACACAAGCAGTGAACAGTGCGTGAACAGTGTCAATGCACAATGTGCGTGAATATTATTTTTCTATTATGTAATAATTTAATCATTTCTTTAAGGGTAGTTTAGTCATTTTGCTTTATTAAGAAGCTAATTTAGGTTTTAAACTATTATTTAAGGCTTGTCTCATTGAGGATTCAAAACAATTCTAAATTATTGCGAAATTGAAGGCTTTTGCCTATTTGGAGTTCTTTGAACTTTTATTCGGCTTTTCAAAGTATTCTTGCTTTGATTAGGATATATTCAATTCTTTGAATCTATTTTACAGTTTAATCAATTCATTCTTTAAGTTTGATTAAACCACTTCTATCTTTACCGGAATATAGGTTTTTCTCCAAGACTCTAAATTCTCCAATTCTAATCTAGAATAAATCTTAGGTTTGAATTAAAATCCCTAAACCCCCAAATTAACCAAATTCCTTGTGCAATTCGCTATCTTATCAAAAAAAACTCGTACCTTTGAGGATCAAGCTAAGGGTCGCTAGGTTTTGTTGTTGGATTCTTAACCAGGTCCTCAACAATTTAGTGCTTTCATTGAGTGAGTAAATCTCTTTCTACGCCAAGGTAACGACTTTTTCTTGTTCTTGGAAGTTAAATTACTAATTTGGGAGTTTGGTTTGGTTCGTAAACAGTACCCATGAACAGTAAATTGTCCAATTTTTTTAGAAGCAAAGGAAATAGAGGATAATGCTAGGAGTGACAATAGGTCGGGCCGGGCCCGGGAATTAATATTCAAGCTCGGGCCCGGGAAAAGCCCGGCCCGAGCTGTTACCGGACAGGGGCCGGCCCGACCAGTCTCGGGTCGGGCTTTATCCGGCCCGGTTTTTTAATACAAAAAAATTATATATATATATATATATATATATAGAGAGAGAGAGAGAGAGTTCCCGGCTCGGGCTTCTAATTTTAAGGCCCGACCTGGGTTTTTTGATCCCGGGCCGAGCCAAAGCCCGGGTGGGCCGCACTGGGCCTGGGCTTTTTTGCCATGTATAGATGATGCCAATATTGCAGGGCGTATTCTTAATACCAATCAGGCAAGATTAAAAGATTTAAAAGAAGGTCAAGTAATACTTTCTAAGACAATAGAGCAGTTGATAATGGCGATGAATCAACCCAAAAGATCGATAGAACAAATTAGGAGAGCAACCATGGAAGGTTGGAAAGGATAGAGAGGAGGATGGCTGAAAATAACAAAGGTGAGAGAAATTAGGAGAACTCATGGAGAGAGACCACGATCTAATATTTCGAAGAATGAGAATTAGAGGATGGGCATGGGGGGAAACGTGTTTGAAATAGGAAAGTATCTCTAAGATTGCTAGGGATATGGTAATGATTGATTGTCATTGATTGTTCGTAATTATGGGTAGATCTACTTGCCTTTTATAGAGAAGGCTGAAGGCTATATTAAGCTTATTCTTGTATAGTTTGAATTAAGACAATAAAATAAAAAGGAGGGTTTCCTCTATTTCTACATGGTATCTGACGACAGGTTGATCCTAAGGCTAAGGTCACCATCTTCTTTTTTTTTTCTTATTTTATTTTGCGGCGTCTACAGTAACCGCCGCGGGTGACTACCGCGCGCTGCCTCTGTCCGATGCATACCACGACACCGCCAGTGCCACCAGCCTCAAACCACACCGGCTGTCCCACCTCTAGTGTCCGTTTTTCCATTCACCGTGTCTAGATCGTCGGAGCGCCGTTTTCCCGCAACCGAAACCCTAGATTTTGCCCCATCGTGTTTCTGTCGTTGTTTCTCACCTCCGACATCCCTGAGCTCAGACGGCACCGATTTCCCCGTCTCCTGAGCCGCCTTCCTTGCTTCAGTCACACACGCCCTCTCTTTGCGCGTGTCTCAAGCGCCATTGCCTCCCTCAGCGCGTCTGTCTCACGCGCCACTGCTTCTCTATGCGCGACTGTCTCCACTCCATTTTCACTGCCATGGCCGGCTTGAGCAGTAATCCTCCTTTCCGCGATGGGTAAATCAGGTGCTCACCTTTCTATTATCTCTGGTAATTGTGTTATTACATCTGAAAAACTGTTTGGCCCTCTAAATTATGTGTGTTGGGTACCTCTGTTGAACTCTGAGTTATGAGGCAAGGATGTGAAGACCATTTGACTTCCAATGCCGAGGAAATTCCTCCTGACGAACGACAACTTTGGAAGAAAATAGATGCCCGGTTATGTAATTTTCTCTGGCAGGCTATTGATCATAACCTCGTTATTTTTAGGTCTTATAAGACCTGCTCCAAATTATAGGGCAAAGCTCGCTCTTTACACACTAATGATATTCAACGTTTCTATTATGTGGTCTCTAACATGTTCAGTTTGCATCAACGGGATATGGCTATGTCTGAATACATTGGCAGGATAGAATCCCTTAGAGTGTTCAATTCTTTCCTCCCGATTACTACTAATATATCTTATCAGGAGCGCCACCGGGACCACTTCTTTATGGTCTTAACTCTTCGTGGGATACGGTCCGAGCTTCAGCCAGTCCACGACCAAATATTAGCTAGTGCTACAATTCCCTCTCTGGAGAATGTCTTCTCTCGCTTCTCCGTGTCTCTTCTTCAGCTACCATCTTGGCCGCTCACGAACACTCCAGAGGCAGTCGAGGTAATACCCGTCATCGGGGTGAGCGTCCGAAGTATACCTATTGTCACAAGGTTGGCCATACTCGAGAGCATTGCTATCAACTCCATGGAAAACCGCCACATTCTCCTACAGCTAAGGTTGATCAATAATCGGGTTGCGTCCCCTTTTGAGTTAATTCGAAAGGGAAAAGATCAACCTGAGCAACCTTAGCTGTAGGAGGATGTGGTGGTTTGCCATGGAGTTGATAGCAACGCTCCCAAAATTGGTCAACCTTGTGACAGTAGGTACACTTTGGACGCTCGCCCCGATGACAAGGATTACCTCAACCGCCTCTCGAATGTCCATGAGCGGCCAAAATGGAAGTCTCGGTTGGCTGAGTCAACAATAGCGGAAGAAGAGACACGGAGAAGGCGAGAGAAAACAGTCTCCAGAGAGGGAATTGTAGCAGTAGCTAATATTTGGTCGCGGACTGGCTGAAGCTCGGACCGTATCCCAAGAAGAGTTCAGACCATAAAGAAGTGGTCCCGTTGGCGCTCCTGATCAGATAAATTCGGAGTAATTGGGAGGAGAGAATTGAACTCCTCTCAAAGGGATTCGACCCTACCAATGTATTCAGAAATATCCATATCCCGCTGATGCAAACTGAACATGTTAAAGACCACATAATAGAAACGTTGAATATTATTAGTGTATAAAGAGCGAGCTTTGCCCCATAATTTGGAGCAGGTCTTATAAGGCCTAAAAATAACCAGAAGTTTAGGATCAATAGCCTGCCAAAGTAACTTACATACCTGGGCATCTATTTTCTTCCAAAGTGGTTGTTCGTCAGAAAGAATATCTTCGGCATTGCAAGTCAAATGATCTTCACAACCTTGTCCCATAAACCAGAGTTCAATAGACACAACCCAACACACATAATTCAGAGGGCTAAGTAATTTTCAGATGTAAGAACACAATTACCAGAGATAACAGGAATGTGAGCACCGGACTTACCCAACGCGGACGGGCGGAGAGGAGCATTACTGCTCGAGTCGGCCATAGCAGTGAAAACAGAGTGGAGTCAGTTGCGCAGAGAGAGAGGTTGTGGTGAGTGAGAGCGCGTGCAACTGAGGCAAGGAGGGCGGCTCGGAAGACGGGGAGATCGGCGCCATCGGAGTTCAGGGATGTCGCCGGAACAATGACGTCGGAACAATGAACAGTGAAGCGTGAACAGTGAATAGTGACGCGTGAATTGTGATGCTAGGAAAAAAAAGTGAAAAAAAAAACCCTAGGATCAACTTACTGATACCATGAAGAAATTGAGGAAACCCTCTTTTTATTTTCTTGATTTAAACTATACAAGAATAGGCTTTTATAGCCTTCAGCCTTCTCTATAAAAGGTAAATAAATCTACACATAATTACACAAAATCAATTATAATCAATCACCATATCCCTAGCAATCTTAAAGATACTTTCCTATTTCTAACAGCATTTAATAAATTTATCCTACAAATTTCATCTTAATAGGTAAATTTAACAATCATATTTTAATATTTCATGTTTTAGTTTTTTTAATTTAAAAAATTCAATGAGGCGCACCTCCCACACGCCTCACCAAATCGGCACAGTGAGGTGCTGCGGCAGGGCCTTAATGATAGGCACTCCTAGGCGTAAGAACTAGGGTTATGAATATTGTTTTCAATTATATTTTAGTTTAATTATTTCTTTAAAGGTACCTTAGTCATTTTGCTTTATTAGGAGGCTAACCTAGGTTTTAGACTATTATTTAAGTCTTACCACATTGAAGATTCAAAACAATTCAGAGTTATTGTGAAATTGAAGGCTTTTGCCTATTTAGAGTTCTTGAACTTTTATTTGGCTTTTAAGAGTATTTTTGCTTTGATTTACTTGGGCTAGGGGATTAGTCAGGCGAGTTATGAGAGTCATGAGAGAGCCTAGAGATAGAGGGTATGAGGAATATAGAAAAAATTCCATGAATTCTTTCCATGAAAACAACAGAAATAGTCAGTAAATAGGTAGATTTTATCCACAAAAAACCAGAAGCGTTTGCATAATAGAGTTCAAGGAATTTGAAGTAGAATCTGTTCTGAGCACAAATGGAATGATATTTAGGATAATAGAGAGAAATAGGCTGAGGAGTTATAGTATTATAGTGGGAGAAAATGAGATGATGTGGTTGTGTGATGAATTAAAAGAATCTCAGAAGGAACAGAAAGTATTTGATTATTATATACTGAGAAATGGAGATTCACAGATTTGGTATGAGAAATTTAACAATGTTAGGGGTTCTTTTATCAGGATTATTTCTAATAGGAAGAACAGAGGGATGCCTAAAGGGGTTAAGGAAGATGGGTCGAGAAAGCAGAGCAACATTATGTTTAGCGTTGTCAGGGGTGACAGGGGTGATAGGTTCAGGAGAGATATGGGTAAAAATGTTATTAGGGATAAAGAGTATAGAAGGGTAAAAGGTAATGTTTGGGGTAAGAAAAATAGCTTTGAGTTTGATAAGACAAGAAGGTGGTCTGGTGTAGTTAATAAGAGAGTTATCAATAGTAAAGTGGAGTTTGGGAGATCAAAGGAAGATGGAGATGTTTCAACAAAGAATAATATGTTAGTTTCAAATGAATTCTGAAAAGTTGAGCTAGGGAAATGGAGGAGGGCAGTAGTGTGCATAAGAGGGAGAATAGATGATGAATGGGGAGAAATACAGAAAATCATTAATGGAGTTTGTAGAAAGAATCTTAAGATACAACTTTTTCATGTTGATAAGGCATTCTTCTTTGCTGATACTCTTGAGGAAGTTGAGTTGATAGCTCGAAAGAGTAAGATAGATGCTGGAGATTTTAGTTTTCTGGTGGAAAATTGGAATCCTAAGCTCCATTCTAAGGCTGAGAAGATAATGTTTAAAGGCGGTTTGATTTCCCTTAAAGACTTACTTCTCCACATGTGAAAAGACAACTACATTAGATTATTAGCAGATAATTGTGGAGGATTAATTGAATTTGATGGAGGTGATTTGTTTTCAATTAAGATTAGAGTAAATAAACCAAGCTCAGGTTTTATTCCATCAACGGTAGAAATAGATGATGGAACTACTCTTTTTCAAATTAGGTTAGTTCCAGTCATAGATGCTGAGCTTCTTCATTCTGTCCAATCAACGGAGGAAGATTCTTATTGCAGAATAGGAGAAGTTGAAGTTTGCAGAAGTTTAGAAGATGAACAGAAAGTCGAGGATGATGGTGAGGAGACAAAATTGACAGATGGCAGATGGAGAAGGAAGGAAGTTGAGGGGGTGCCCAAAAAAAGATGTATTTCCATTCTGATGGTGGCAAAAATTTTCTTGAAAGCAACAGAGTACAGTTGAAAGTAATAAAAGATTGTGGCCATATTAATTGTGGTGGTGATATCATTGAATCATTAAATAGGATGGGTGATGGGTGTAATGTGGAGTGTCCTAATGGGTCTGGTAATGGGCCTGAAATTAGGACTGAGAATGATAGATATAGGCCTAATAAAATCATGAGTTTTCCACATGAAGGTTTAATTTTATCCACTAAGTTAGAGGGTAAAAAGGTAAATACAGTTATTAATTCAGTGTTAGTTAATTATACCGATTCTGATCCTGATCTGAGTCGGAAACTGAGTCAAACAGTGAGTCATTCACTGAGTCAGACGAGTCATTCACTGAGTCATCAAATAAACTAAGTAATAGCAGTTTGGAGATGAGGTTGAACTCAGAAAGTGCCGATCTGGAGGTTTCAGGGGCTGTTTCAAGGATTAAAAATGTATTGGTAGATAAGGTTAGGGCTTATAATGGAGGTAGTCTTGAAAGGGTTTGTGGGATTGTGGTGGGGACACAAATGAAGTCAGAAAGGACACATACTTATTTCGGGACTAAAAACAGAAGGTGTTGAAGGGGTAGAAGCAGCTGTGGTTGCTGAGTCACATATACTTTAGAGATGCGGCTCAACTTAGAAGGTGTCGATCTGGAGGATTCAGGGGCTGTTTCAAGGCTTAAAAATGTAAGTGCAGATGAGGTCAGAGCTTATGATGATGGTAGTCTTGAAATGGTTTGTGGGAGCGTGAAGAGGAAGTCAGAAGAGGCTGCTGGTATGCTTATTTCAGAAAAAATAAAAGAAAGTGTTGACGAAGCAGTTCTGGTTGCTGCAGGAGCTCCAAATGTTGGAGCAAAGGGGTCTTCTTGTGAAGTAGTGGAGGAATACAAAGAAATATGTGAAGAAGAAGAAGAAGAAGAAAATTTTCAAGAATTGGAAGATGAGTTCAGAATGGTGGATAAAACATACAGCAGTGACATAGACAGTGAAGAATCTGAAGAAAATATTATGTGTTGTAATAAGGTGGGATCAGATTCGGAAAGAGAAAATATTAGACAAGAGTCAGAAAAAAGTGAGCTGAGGTTGAATGAGTTATTTGAAGATAAAATATATGAGTAGAAAGAAAATTTAGAAAGGCAGAACTTAGAAGATGGGAAGATCGTGTTAAAACAGTATATTAGGAGGAAGAAGGCATCAAAGACAAGGAGTGAGGAATCAGGGTATGGTTTTGAAGATAAGGATGAGGAATTAATAAATGATTTCTGGAAACAATATGAGGGAAAAATGAAGAAAATGAAGTTGAGATGTTGCCATGATAAAAAGAAAGAAAATAAAGAAAGTAGAGCAACAAGGGAGTTCAGAAATCAAAAAATTGATGTGAATTATGAAAAAATCAGAAATGATGTTGTACAAGGGAGTTCTATGTTTTTATAATGAAGATACTCAGTTGGAATGTAAGAGGTTTGAGAAATTGTAGGAAGAGAAGGGTAAATAAGGAGATGGTGAATAAAATAGGGCCTGATATAGTTATTTTACAAGAGACGAAGAGAGAGCTATTCGACAGAAAAATGGTGGGACGTATTTGCAGTTCAAGATTCAAGGAGTGGCCATTTCTACCTTCAATAGGAAAATCCAGGGGAGTTGTGATGATGTGGGATCCTAGGGTTATAAGGGTGAATCAAACTGTTGTAGGAAGATTTACTGTTTCAATCCAAATCTTCCTATTTGAAGATGATTTTTGGTGGTTAACTGGTGTTTATGACCCTGTGTCTTATAGAGATAGAAATAAGGTTTGGGAGGAATTAGCCGATGTGTATGGGTTGTGGTATCCGGGGGAGTTGTGATGATGTGGGATCCTAGGGTTATAAGGGTGAATCAAACTGTTGTAGGAAGATTTACTGTTTCAATCCAAATCTTCAAATCTGAATATGATTTTTGGTGGTTAACTGGTGTTTATGGCCCTGTGACTAATAGAGATAGAAATAAGGTATGGGAGGAATTAGCAGATGTGTATGGGTTGTGTTATCCGAATTGGTGTATTGGTGGTGATTTTAATGTGGTTAGATATGTCTCAGAGAAATCAAGCGAGGGTAGGGCAAGCAGAAGAATGAGAGAATGTAATAAATTTATTTTGGAAACAGAGTTGCTTGAGGCAGAGTAAGGGGCCTTAATTTACTTGGTCAAATATGAGAAGCAGTCCTACACAGTGCAAACTGGATAGGTTTCTGTTATCTACTGGGTGGGATTCACTTTTTCAGAATTGCAGACAAGTGGTAATGTCCAGAGAAACATCTGATCACTGTCCTATAGTGTTAGATACCAATGATAGGAGATGGGGACCTGTGCCATTTAGATTTGAAAATGTATGGTTTTGTCATACAGATTTAAATGAGAATTTAAAGAAATGGTGGGCGGATGACGTTGGAGAGGGCTGGGAAGGTTTTAAATTTTTGAAGAAACTAAGAGGCATTAAAGGGAGGTTGAAGATATGGAATAAAGAAGTATTTGGAGATGTTAATGTTTAAAAACAGAAAATTCTGGAACAAATAGAAAATTTAGATAGAGAGATGAGTGATAGATGGGATGATAGTAAAAAGCAGGAAAGGATTATTAAAAGGAGAGAATCTGAAGATAGTCTTTAAAGAAGAAGTGGTGTGGAGGTAGAAAGCTAAGATTAAATGGGCTAGCCTAGGGGACAACACCACAAAGTTCTTTCACTGTTTAATGAAAGGAAGAAGGGTGAGAAACAATATTGATAGGTTAGAAATTGAGGGAGAAATCATAGAAAATCAGCAGTTGATTGAGGAAGAAATTATCAATTTTTTTAAATGTTTATGCACTGATCAAGGTGAGGAAAAACTAAAAGTTGATGGCTTGCACTGGTGCACTATTAATAGTAAGTTAGCTGAATGGATAGAAAGGCCATTTGAGGAAGATGAGCTCAGAAAAGCTGTTATGGTGTGATAGAGATAAAGTCCCTGGGGCTGATGGGTTCACATTACAATTTTTTCAAACATCATTGGATGTCGTAAAAGGTGATTTGATGAAGGTTACGAAGGAGTTTTTTGATTCTGCCATTGTAAACAAAGGAGTTAATCACACTTATTTGTGTTTGATTCCTAAAAAATTAAATGCTTGTAAGGTTGGTGATTTTCGGCCCATAAGTTTAGTATCCAGTATCTATAAGATCATCATCAAGGTGTTATCATTAAGGTTGAGGGTAATATTAAATTCTACAGTTTTAAAGAACCAATTTGCTTTTGTGAAGGGGAGACAACTTATAGAAACTGTGTTAATTGCGAATGAAATAGTGGAAGATTGCAGAGTTAACAAGAGAGAGGCTATTGTTTTTAAAATAGATTTTGAAAAAGCCTATGATCATGTTGATTGGAGATATGTAGACTTTGCATTAGAGAAAAAGGGTTTTAGAGAGAGATGGAGGAAATGGATTAATGGGTGTATAAAATCAGTAAACTTTTCAGTTTTTGTTAATGGTAGACCTAGAGGGTTGTTTGAAGCAAGTAGAGGGTTAAGGCAAGGTGATCCTTTGTCACCATTTCTTTTTACTTTAGTGGTTGATGGTTTGAGTAGGCTGTTAAACAGAGCAGTGGATGTGAGATTAGTGAAAGGGATTTCAGTAAGGAATAGTGTATTCTCATTTTCTCATCTCCAATTCGCTAATAACACCATATTTTTTACTAATGGAGAGACGATTTTTATGGAAGAAATCTGGTGGGTTGTGAGATTTTTCTGCAAAATGTCAGGCTTAAAAGTGAATAATTCAAAAAGTTTTTAGGAGTGAATTCAAGCGTGGATAAGATTCAGGGTTTAGCCGACGGTATAGGATGTGAAGTTGGTTGTTGGCCTCTTAAATATCTGGGTCTATCTTTAGGGGGAAAGCCTAAGACAATGGAATTTTGTAATCCTGTGGTTTAAAAGATCCAAAAAAGACTTCAAGGTTGGAAAAATGCTTTTTTATCTGATGGTGGAAAACTGATAGGCCCTTGGAGTATGTCTATGCAAGAAGAGTAAAGGCTGGGAAAAAGAAAGTGTCAGCTGCTGTTTCTAATGAGACAAAAGAAGAGGACATTGAGGGCAATGGAAGTGCAGGGCTGAATATTCAGTCATTGCGTGCACTTGCTGCAAAGCCAAAATGGACTGGACTAGTGGGGGCTGATGCTGGAGGGCCCAGTAATGAGTGAATATTGGAGTTGATTTCATAATGCCACATCACTTGTTTGTTTTGCCAATTGTTAGAAATCAAGGCATTCTGTTATGCCATTCTCTTAGTTCTTATTTTGTCTTTAATGAATGTGGTTGTTAAAAAGAGGGGAAGCAATGATGGGAAGTGATACAGTTTAAGTCTCTAGCAAAGAGGCAATTTCAAAAATTGAGTCCCAGGTTTTATGGCCCTTTGTGGTGACTGATAGGATTGGCGAAGTAGCATATAGGATAGATTTACCCACTTCAACTTCCATACACCCTGTGTTTCATGTCTCCCAATTAAAGAAGGCTCCCTCTGGAATTCCAAGTCAGCCATTATCACCTAACCTCAATGAGGAGTTGGAATTGATAGCTATCCCTGAAGCTATTAGAGAATGCAGGAAGTTGTTGAATGGTCAGAATGAGGTATTGGTCAAGTGGACGAATTTGCCGAAGTGTGATAATTCTTGGGAGTTAGCAGTGGATATGGAGGAGCAATTTCTAAACTTTAACCTTAAGGACAAGGTTAAGGATTTGGGGGGGGGGGGGGGGGGGGTATTGATAGGCCCTTGAAGAATGTCTATGCAAGAAGAGTAAAGGCGGGGAAAAAGAAAATGCCAACTGCTGTTTCTAATGTGACAAGAGAAGAGGACACTGAGGGCAATGGAAGTGCAGGGCTGAATATTCAGTCATTGCGTGCACTTGCTGCAAAGCCAAAATGGACTGGACTAGTGGGGGATGATGCTAGAGGGCCCAGTAATGAGTGAAGATTGGAGCTAATTTCATAATGCCACATGTCACTTGTTTGTTTTGCCAATTGTTAGAAATCAAGGCATTCTGTTATGCCATTCTCTTAGTTATAAATTTTTGTCTTTTATGAATTTGGTTGTTAAAAAGAGGGGAAGCAATGATGGGAAGTGTCGAAGTGATACGGTTATTTTTTAAGGAGGTCCTAGCCCTAGAAGCTAGAGGGGAAGGCCCCTGGAAGCTAGTGTATTTGTTTTCTCTTGTTTGTATGAACTGGCTATTCTTCTCAATACAATACTATCCATTTTATTCAATCTATCTCATTCATGTCTCATATAATGCTATTTGATTAGAATTTTGCTGTGAAGAGTTGTGTGTCCGTAACAAAAACCCTCATTCAATATGTTCTAGATAGCATCCCTATTTTTTATCTTTCGGTTTTCAAGATTCCTTGCAAGGTGGCTGATTATATTGAAAATATGATGAGAGATTTATAATGGGAGGGTTTTGAAAGGAAAAGGAAAGTTCACTTGGTGAACTGGAAAACAGTAACAAAGGGGAGAGAGTATGGGGGCTTAGGGATAGGTAATGTTAAATTAAGAAATATTGCTTTGTTAGGAAAATGGTTATGGAGGTTTGTGTTTGAGAAAGAAACCATTTGGCATAGGGTGATAAAGGGTTTTCATGGGGTTGAAAATAATTTGAGAATTCCAACAAGGATAGATAGGAGGTTTGGGAGAAGCCCATGGAAATACATAATTAGTTCTTGGCCTGATTTTAGATTAAACATTAAGATAAATATTGGTGATGCAAGACTTATTAGGTTTTGGAGGATATTAGGGCAGGAAATGTTTGTTTTGCAGAAAAATTCCTAGACTGTATAGGATTATTCGAGAGAGAGAAGTTTTTGTTGAGAGCATAAGGTTGGGGGAAGAAAACCATGGAGCTTGGAACTTAGATTTGAGAAGAAATTTGAAGGATGAAGAGAGTTCAAAAGTTGTTGATTTGTTAGATATAATTGATGATGTTTTGTTGATAGAAGGGAAGAAGGATAGCTGGGATTATTAGAGAGAGAAGTTTTTGTTGAGAGCAGAAGGTTAGGGGACGAAAACCATGGAGCTTGGAACTTAGATTTGAGAAGAAATTTGAAGGATGAAGATAGTTCAGAAGTTGTTGAGTTGTTAGATATAACTTTTGAAGATCAATCAGGGAATTTTTCTTGCAAGTCTTATTTTCAGAAGTTATTAAAGAGAGTCAATCTCAAGTTTCATCGCTGGAAAGCTCATATGGAAAAGTAAATCACCTTCAAAAGTTAAATTTCCGGCATGGCTTGTAGCGCTCAATAAAGTAAATACCATGGACAATTTTCAGAAAAGATGGCCAGGAAATGCTTTGAATCCACAATGGTGTGTTTTATGTAGAAAAAATGAAGAAACAGCTGATCATATATTCATTCATTGTTTTTATACTAAGGAAGTATGGTGTAGATTGTTGAAGGAGGCTGGTTTGCTATGGGTATGGCCTGGAAGTTGTAAAGATCTGTTTGAGCAGTTTTTGTTTCCTTTTAAAGGAAGTAAGAAAGTCAAACTTCTATTTAGGTGTGGAATCATGGTTTTATTTTGGGAAGTTTGGGCTGAGAGGAACAGAAGGATTTTTTAAGATCAAAAGGGTGCAAAAAGTTTTGAGTTGTGGGATAAAGTTCAATTTAAAGCTTCATGATGGGCTTCGTTTTTGGATGAATTTAGTGGAATTCCTCTATCTACCATTAATAGAAATTGGATAAGTGTTGTTAAATAAATTCAATTTTTAGTTTTTTTGAGTTGTTTAGTCTTTGTTTTGTTTAATTGTAAGATAAGTGGATCCCTTATCCACTTTTGTGTAATGTTTATGTTATTTCCTAATAAAGTTCATGTTTCCTAAATAAAATAAAAAAAAAAAAAAAAAAAAAAAAAAACCCACCTTGGGCTAAGATATATTCAATTCTATTTATCCTTATTTGAATTTAGGTTTTTCTCTAAAATCCTAAATTCTCCAATTCTAATATAGAATAAACCCTAGGATTGAATTAAACTCCCTAAACCCCCATATTCACAAAATTCCTTGTGCAATTTGCTAACTTATCGAAGAAGACTTCGTACCTTGAGGATCAAGCCAAGGGTGCCTAGGGTTGGTTGTTAGATTCTTAATCAGGCCGTGGACAATTTGACATTCTAGGTATTTCGTACTAGAAAACCAGATTCTACTAGACAGAATCTCATAGGTTTTGGCGTCTATTTTCCTGCACTCAACACCCACCACTTCACTATGAAAAATATTAAACATAATTTCTCGTAAGTGATGGGTTATCCATCAAAGAAACAGTGTTTTAAGGCACGTGATTCAGTAGTTATTCAAGATTAGCTCGCTTATCACATCACATGCAAAGTACTATCATAAAGCATTAAATGATTGAAATTAACAAACCCTCAAATGAAAATAAGACCATACCTGATCATGTACATAACAGAACTGCTTAAAAAGTATGAACTGCAGAACTGCTGGGCAGCCTTAGTTCCTTTCTGCAAAAAAGAAATTTCACAAATAGGTGAACAATGCACTTAAAGAAACCCAACAGCGGGTTAATTAACAAACCATGCTCTTGCATGAATTCAGCATGCAATAAATAAATACAGGATCTTCTCTGATGGTGTTAATGAGTAATCTGTTTAGCATGATGCAACATAAAGGGCTTAAGACTTGGTTGTCACGTCCTGAGTTCAAGTCCAGGGGGTGCATTTCTTGTAAGAGCCTAGGACAACCGGGGGTTTTACATGCTCCGCTTAAGCCCGGGTCGGGTGGTTTGGTGGCGAGGTTTCCAACGTTTCCAAAAAAAATGATGCATCATGATAAAATTAAAATATCAAACTAGCCAGAATGCATATCCTAGCAAACTAGTCGATTTTTTCTAAACAAATCAACAGGTTAAATTGACAAACCATGCTCTTGCATGAATTCAGCATGCAATAAACAATACAGGATCTCTGATTGGAGAGCAGTCGTTGTCTAAGTGATTAGTTGTGTTGTTTTATATTCTAGATTTTCCTTTAAGCATTTTTCTTTCTCTTTACTTCAGTCGATTCCTTATCCAGTTGCTTCGTAATTCTCATTTTTCTTAATTAAGTTGTTTCGTATCCAAAAAAATTGATACATCATGACAAAACTGGAATCAAACTGGCTGGAATGAATATAACTGCAAATCAGCCTATCTTTTCTACACGTGTGTGATTGGGGAAAATAAAGATTTATTTCTCTGAGTCAAACGGCAAAAACCACTTTTTAATACTTTATCCATTCTAGCCTGAAAAACTTGTGGGGCGATTTTTAACCCAAACGGTATGACTAGATATTCAAAATGTCCTTAACAACTAAAAGCTGTCCAGGGAATTGACTCTTCATGCAATCTGATTTGCCAAAAACCACTTTTACAATCGAATTTAGAAAAGTAATTTGAATTTTGTATATGTTAAAAATAGGAAAATATCTTTAAGATTGCTAAAGATATGGTAATTGATTGTATGTAATTATGGGTAGATTTATCTTCCTTTTATAGAGAAGACCGAAAGCTATATAAAGCCTATTCTTGTATAGTTTAAAATAAGAAAATAAAAAGAGGGTTTCCTCCATTTCTTCTTGGTATCAGTAGGTTGATCTTAAGGTTTCTTTTCGCTTTTTTTTCCCCGGCGTCACTGTTCCGGCATTACTGTTCACGCGTACTGTTCACGCGCACTGTTCACTATTCCGGCTATATCCCTGAACTCAGACGGCTCCGATCTCCCCGTCTCCCGAGCCGCCCTCCACTGTTTTCACTGCCATGGCCGACTCGAGCAAGACTGTTACTCTGTCTAAATCCGAATATGCAGCTTTCCTCCAGTATCAGGCCTCTCAGTCATCCTCCTCTGCTTCCGTTGCTCATACTGGTAATTATGTTGTCTGCATCACTCAGTCCTCACCTTTGGGCCCATGGCTCCTGGACTCTGGCGCCTCTGATCACATTTCTGGTAATCCCAAACTTTTGTCTTCTTTAACTAGTTCTCATTCTCTTCCTATGGATACCCTTGCAAACGGTTCTAAAACTGTCGCTAAAGGTATTGGACATGCCTCTCATGTTCCCTCATTACCTCTGAAATCTGTGCTTTATGTACCAGGTTGTCCTTTCAATCTTATTTCTGTTAGTAAACTCACCAATGTCTGAATTGTTCTGTCACCTTTCTTAATCATTCTGTTCTTGTACAGGACCAGGGTACGGGACGGATAATTGGTACAGGACGTGAGTCACAGGGCCTTTATCATCTTACGCAGTCATTGCCTGCAGTCGCTTGCACCTCCACCGATTCTGCTGATGTTCTCCACAACCATTTGGGTCACCCCAGTCTCTCTAAGCTCCATAAGCTAGTTCCGCAACTTTCTTCATTATCTTCACTTCCATGTGAGTCATGTCAACTTGGGAAACATACTCGTGTACAGTTTCCCAAGCGAGTCAATAATCCAGCTGCGTCCCCTTTTGCGTTAATTCTTTCCGATGTTTGGGGTCCATGTCGTGTCAACTCTGTTATGGGATTTCGGTATTTTGTGACATTTATTGATGATTACTCTCGAAATACTTGGTTGTTTTTAATGAAAGATCGTTCTGAGTTATTTCCTATTTTTCAGAAATTTTGTGCTGAAATCAAAACTCAATTTTGTGTTCCTATTCGTGTATTTCGAAGTGATAATGCTCGGGAGTATTTTTCTACTCCTTTTACCACTTTTATATCCTCTCTTGGTATTCTCCATGAGTCATCATGTGCCTATACACCCCAACAAAATGGTCTCGCTGAACGTAAAAACAGACATCTCATTGAGACGGCTCGTACCTTATTAATCCATAACCATATACCCTTTCATTTTTAGGGGGATGCAGTTCTTACTGCTTGCTATCTCATTAATCGCATGCCTTCTTCTGTTTTACAAGACCAAATTCCCCACTCTATCTTATTTCCCAACCAACCTCTCTATTCGGTCCCACTTCGCATATTTGGTTGTGTGTGTTTTGTCCATAATCTAACCCCGGGACAAGATAAACTTTCTTCTAAGTCTACTAAATGCATCTTCTTAGGATATTCCCGACTTCAAAAAGGGTACCGATGTTATTCTCCAGATAATAACCGTTCTTTCATCTCTGCCGACGTCACATTCTTCGAGTCATCACCTTACTTCTCTCCTTATACCCCGACTGTTCCCACCCCTTCTACAGTACTGCCTGTTCCATTTTTCCAACCCACACTTGACACTGTGTCACCACCTTGTCCTCTTCAGGTATACCACCGTCGTCCTCGTTCTATATCTTCCGCCGGCATTGACGCTGCAGCCACCGACTCACAACCTGCTCCAGCTCCTGCCCGTACCGTGGACCTTCCTGGCCCTCCTGGCCCAATTGCCACCAGTAAAGGTATTCGTTCCACTCGTAATCCGCATCCTATTTATACATTTCTCAGTAATCATCGTTTATCTGCTCCATATTTTGCTTTTGTCTCCACCTTGTCTTCTGTTTCTCTTCCTAGAAATGTCCATTAGGCCTTGTCTGATCCAGGATGGACACAAGCAATTATGGGTGAAATGGCTGCTTTACACTCAAGTGGCACTTGGGATTTGGTTCTGTTACCCCCTGGAAAATCTACAGTAGGTTGCCGATGGGTTTATACGGTGAAAGTTGGTCCTGATGGGCAGGTTGATCGACTCAAGGCTCGCCTGGTTGCTAAAGGTTATACCCAGATATTTGGTTTGGACTATTCTGACACTTTTTCTCCTGTAGCCAAAATTGCTTCCGTCCGTTTGTTTCTCTCAATGGCTGTTATGCGTCACTGGCCGCTCTATCAGCTGGACATCAAGAATTCCTTTCTTCATGGAGACCTCCAGGAGGAAGTCTATATGGAGAAACCACCTGGTTTTGTTGCTCAGGGAGAGTATGGTCTGGTTTGTCGGCTTCGTCGCTCTCTGTATGGTCTCAAACAGTCTCCTCATGCTTGGTTTGGGAGGTTCAGTACTGTCATTCAGAAATTTGGTATGACTCGTAGCGAGGCAGACCACTCGGTTTTCTATCGACATTCCAATGGCCAATGCATTTACTTGGTTGTATATGTGGACGATATAGTCATTACTGGAAGTGACCAAGAGGGCATTCGACAGTTGAAAAAACACTTATTTAATCATTTTCAGACTAAGGATTTGAGACTACTAAAGTACTTCCTTGGCATAGAAGTAGCTCAGTCTCATACCGGTATAGTCATTTCTCAGAGAAAATATGCTCTAGACATTCTTCAAGAAACTGGCATGTTAGATTGTAAACCTGTTGACACGCCCATGGATCCAAATGTTAAACTTCTACCAAAAGAGGGGGAGCCATTGGAGAACCCTGAGGAGTACAGGAAACTAGTTGGAGAGCCGCTAAAAGACCTTGGACGTTACAGACGGTTAGTTGGAAAGTTGAACTATCTTACGATTACTCGCCCAGATATCTCATTTCCAGTCAGTGTGCTTAGCCAGTTCCTACAAACTCCATGTGAAGGTCATTGGGATGCTGTCATACGCATTCTTAAATACATCAAGAAAGCGCCAGGACAAGGATTATTGTATGAAGATAAAGGCAATACTCAGATAGTTGGATATTCTGATGCAGATTATGCAAGCTCTCCGTCCGACAGGCGTTCTACTACAGGACATTGTGTTTTAATTAAAGGCAACCTAATATCCTGGAAAAAAGTAAGAAACAAGCAGTTGTCGCCAGGTCAAGTGCAGAAGCAGAATATCGAGCTATGGCCTTGGCAACATGTGAGTTAATATGGTTAAAACAGTTGTTACAGGAATTAAAGTTTGGAGGTGTGACACAAATGAAGCTAATTTGTGACAACCAGACAGCTCTACATATAGCATCTAACTCTGTGTTTCATGAAAGGACCAAACACATAGAAGTTGATTGTCACTTTATCAGGGAGAAAATTTTATCTGGATGCATGGTCACTAGCTTTGTCAACTCTGAAGGACAATTAGCGGACATCCTTACTAAGTCTCTTCGTGGTCCTCGTATTGATTTTATTTGTAACAAGCTTGGTGCATATGATTTATATGCTCCAGCTTGAGGGGGAGTGTTAGAAATAGGAAAATATCTTTAAGATTGCTAGAGATATGGTAATTGATTGTATGTAATTATGGGTAGGTTTATCTTCCTTTTATAGAGAAGACTGAAGGCTATATAAAGCCTATTCTTGTATAGTTTAAAATAAGAAAATAAAAAGAGGATTTCCTCCATTTCTTCAGTATACAATTGATTAAGCTTACAAAGTTTAAGCAGGAAGAAAAAAACTAACCTTGTTCAATATCTTCTGCCATTTCTTGTATGCAACCATCATTACCAGATGGTCAGATTGCGATAAACTGTCATTTGAATCACTTGATCCCTCTAGCTTATCAGTCAACAGAGCCAATTTAGCTCTTTCAACATTTTGCCTCTGCGATTGTTTATAAGAGGAAAAACAATAATTATATCCACACCAAAATTTCTCTCTTTTATAGAAATTTAGGAAACAGCAAATAATTTAGTCCAGCACTATAAAAGGTACCTCATCCTTGGGATAAACAAATGGTGACTTGTAGCTAAGAAAAGCTGATATGGAGAGAATGGGTGATAAGCAACTGAATATTCCACCATAAAGCAGCATCTGCAGTTTCAAAGAAGAATAATACTAGGTTTAACCTGAGAAAGTTGCCCGTGACAGTTTACTTATGAACAAGTATGTTTATAGAATACAAAGTTTTTTAAAAGTAATATTCAAATTAATCATATACGATTGCCTTTGTGTGACCAAAAAAAAAAAGAAGCAGCCCAAAAAAAAACTTTAGACAATCATTCTCAGTGGGCTGAAAGAAAACATGGATGGCTCCAGCACTACCCAAAGAAGAAAATTCTCAAGTCCAGAAAGAATGCATCTTATAGTCCATACAGCCAGAGCTAAACATGCTGGATAAAATATTTAGGAGATTCGGGCCAAGGTCTACCAGCCTCGTATTAAAGATATTAAGGTATAGAGTTTTATACGCATGTTACAGGTAAGATGTATGCATATTTTGTCCCACTTGCTTTAACATGTTGATCTCTTTTAAAGACATAGACGCAACAAAAATGAACAAAAAAAGGTTTCAATTATTGTTTTACAAACCATATTTCTTATAAATTCAAAAAACAGTTTGGTTTAAGGTCAGATCTAACCGACCATCAAATCTCAACCAATCCAATTTTCATTGAATTTGATGAGTTGGTCGATTGGGTTAGGTGCCAATTTTAAAAACCATGTATTGATAAGAGAAAATCCGCCACACCAATAATTAAAAGAACCATATGTACATATTTTGTTTGGAAACATTTAAATTTGAGTTCATGCATTTAAGATCGGAAAATAAATTAATTTATCTGAACTGGATTGAAATGGACTAGAGATTGGATTGGATTGAATTGAAATGAATCCAACTTGGTATGTGTTTGGATCTTGCAAAGTGGTATGGGATTGGATCGTGAATCGTCTTGCTTTGGATAGAAGATTTTCCAAATGGATTAATATTTAATCGGCTTATAGTTATTTGTTCAAATTGATGTTCAGCACTCTATCCAAACTACTTGGCCTCTCTGTAAGTTGTATTCATCAATACGCCAGAGCTCTGATTCTCTATGGTAATAACACTATTATTAAGGCACACTTACAGATGTGGAGGTCAATTCAAGTGGCAACCACAGAGCATACTTAACTTATTTACTACTCATATTAACTATTGAAAAAAGACTCGAGAAATTTTAAGCAAACAATTATTACATAAAACACAATTTACAACAAGGGAGAAAGACATGAGAGAGGTTAGTTCTTGAACAGAGAAGCTTCCCAAAGAACTCCGCCTTCAAGCAAATTAAGCACTCTTCATCATGTCTACAAAGGACTTTTACGGTTCTAGATTTCTCCTAAATATCTCTCTGTAACAGATGCCTCTATTCACTTTACTGTTGCTCGAGGCAATATTGAATTAATTGACATTATGGTGAAGGAAATATGGACACTTCACTTCCATTATGTTTGGTCGTACTAAAGAGGAATATATGGACATCTCGCACAGGGATTTTGAGTTCAATTTTAGATCAGATTGGCAAGGACGCTCAATGAAGGATCACACGCCTCGAGTGCTCAATGGATCTAAATTTTACCAGAGGGTCTACAAATAAGATTGCTATAGGAATTCAAGAAGAGCAACTACATAGAGTTCTTCTACCACAAAATTGACTTGATAGACCACCCCATCAGTTTCCAATTAATGCATCTTAGATACAATATCCATGCCAAAATGACTTGATAGAAAACCTCATCAGTTTCCAATTAATGCATCTTGATACAATATCCATGGATAGACACAGACAGAGAATACCAAACTTAGCCTTCACCAAGGAGACTGTTTTAATGACTGACAATCTAGTATTAACCAATATCACATTTACTGGCTTATGGTATTTGCTTAATATCTATCCTATTGAATGTTGATTCTGTTTGATTAGAAATCTTGGTTATTTGCCAAAACTTGTAGAGGTACAGTGTCTGAAGAAATTGCTTCAGAAGATTGTCCCAGACATTCAGGAAGATTTTACTGCTCCTGGACTAGATATGGAGTCTTAAAGCTAAATGGTATGAAGATAAAGAATCAAAGATGATTCTTGTAGATTATTGCCAACTCTACGTTAATGAGCCATACTGCCAGACAATAAAGAGGATATCATGTTAGGTATATGGATGCAACCAAGGAGTTCTACCATATACAAATCTTAATAATCCAAAAGGCAAAACAATGGCTCATAAAGCAAACAATACAAGACTCAATCCCTAAATGAGACAGCGATTTTGAAGTTTGAACCACAATGATCTCATGCAACTCTTCAGATGACCTCTAGCCAAATGATGGATATGATCAGCTAACTCATAACTGGGGTGGCCCAAAGCATATTCCCTACTATCCAAAAAAGTAATGTAAAGGAATTTGCATTACGTCAGTGTGAGGTGTCTAAGAAAATATATTCACATTTAGTATTGCTAGACATAAAGGTCTATCCACATTCTCATAATTCTCACCATCACCACCATTATGTCAACTGAGAAAATGACATGGACATAAGATCCAATGATGAAGAGAATAAGCATTTATGATGCTTAAAAGATATTTAGGAAAAATCTGTAAAAGAAAACGATATTTTACTACATTAGGTCTCTGGACTCTGAGTAAAAATACTGGGTCCTTGAAGGAAGATTTGTTTGGAAGCTAAAGATCTGTTAGCAAACCAACCTCTTTATTTCTTTGTTGTAATCTTTGCTCGAGTAATAATAATATGTTTTGTTTGTGTTGGAATTAGTTGAGAAGCTAATTAGTATTTATTGTTAGATTATATTCAACCAAGCATTAATTGTGTAGTTGGTAGTTGTGTTGTTGTGTATTTAATATGGTAGTTGTATAATGCCTATATAAAGGCCTCTCATTGTAAGTTTTATATCAAGCAAATTTTAATAAACAAATTTTCCTTCACAAATTCTCACATGGTATCAGAGCCAATCTTTCTCTGGGTTCTAGTATCTCACTTTTAGAGTCGTCGTTCAAGTCGGCGCGTGGGGAACACACACCGCTATATATGTGTGAGCCTCACGCGCCGCATCTTCTTTGGCAATCTTGACAATATCAGTGACGACGAAATGCTAATTCTTATCCCTTATTTGCACCAAGTTCCACATCTGACTTTTTTCGGGGTTTTTGTTATTGGGTGATTTGGCAAGTTTTCTTTAGATGTTTTGAGCTGTTCTGGAATAGTTTAAACTTTTCAGCTGTGCATTTTCCAGCGATGTTAAACTATCCAAACCTCCACATCTGTTCTCGTTGTGCATTCTCCAACGACGTTAAACAACCAAGTCAGCATATATGTTCCTGCTGTGCATTCTCCAACAGCGCTTCTTGTGCTGATTTCATCTGTAACAAGCTTGGTGCATACAACATGTATGCTCCAGCTTGAGGGGGAGTGTTGGAATTAGTTGAGAAGCTAATTAGTATTTATTGTTAGATTATATTCAACCAAGCATTAATTGTGTAGTTGGTAGTTGTGTTGTTGTGTATTTAATATGGTAGTTGTATAATGCCTATATAAAGGCCTCTCATTGTAAGTTTTATATCAAGCAAATTTTAATAAACAATTTTTCCTTCACAAATTCTCACAGTTTGCTTGATATTTCTAAAGTCTTCTTAATGTTAACGATAGCCACTAGAGTGGATCCTCCACATCCGAAAATGAGTCATAATAGTGTTACTTCTGTAGAGAATTAACAGTTGATAGCCTTGTGATTTTAGACTAGAAACTAGCTTGCTGGACCTAATTTCCCATACAATAGTTAACATTGTAGCCCACCAAGAAACTACCACATACTTCTTATGCCCAGAACTATGTCCATATCATAATCAGGTAATATGTAATATTGAAGAGCAAGAATAAGATTAAGGGAAAATCTCATAAGAGAATCCCCAAAACATTTGACATCAAGAAGAATTTATCAGAAGATATTTTTTTCCCATTTTTTTCCTTCTTTTGGGTGTTTGACCACCTGTATTGACTATAACTTCTTTAGTTAGCAAAGCATTAAAAAATTGTTCGATTATTGGCCAAACCCTATCTGTTGGCACTTGTGATGTTCTGCTGGATCTTGACAGTTATGTAGATTTTTTTTTATGTTCCCCATTTAGAATCCGTAAGATATTGTTAGAATCATAATCATAATCATCCAAAGATATGATTATGATTCTACATATCTCTAAGATATTATTACATAATCATTGAGATATGATTATGTAATCTTAATGATTAGTAATATATTTAGTTTCTATATTTAACTTAATATAATGCCTATATAAAGGCATATCTCTTTAATTCTAAGCATTCAGAAATATAAAAACGTCATATTCTTTTACATGGTATCAGCGCCAATCTTTCTCTGGGTTATGGTTTCTCCTTTTTAGAGTCATTGTTCAAGCCGGCGCATTGGGAACACGCGCCACTATATGCGTGTGAGCCTCACGCGCCATATCTTCTTCGGCATTCTTGACAATACCAATGGTGACGAAATGCTCAGATCTTATTAGTTATTTGTCCCTTATTCACATCAAGTTCCACATCTGATCTTTTTTCGGGGTTTTGTCATTGGGTGATTTGGCAAGTTTTCTTTAGATGTTTTGAGCTGTACTGAAATAGTTTAAACTTTTCCCGTTGTGCATTTTCCAGTGATGTTAGACTATCCATACCTTCGCATATGTTTTCGTTGTGCATTCTCCAACGACGTTAAAACATCCAAGTCACCATATATGTTTCTGCTGTGCATTCTCCAGCAGTGTTTAAACACCCTAATCTCTGTAGTTCTTGTGTTGGTTTCATTTGTAACAAGCTTGATGCATATGATACGTATGCTCCAGCTTGAGGGGGAGTGTTAGAATCCATAAGATATTGTTAGAATCATAATCATAATCATCCAAATATATGATTATGATTCCACATATCTCTAAGATATTGTCACATAATCATTGAGATGTGATTATGTAATCTTAATGATTATTAGTATATTTAGTTTCTATATTTAACTTAATATAATGTCTATATAAAGGCATATCTCTTTAATTCTAAGCATTCAAAAATATAAAATCTTTTTATTCTCTTGCAGCAAATCTAGACTGGCATCTTGAGCAGCTTGATGTAAAAAATGCATTCTTGCACGGGGATTTAGAATAAGAGGTGTACATGGAGTTGCAAGTTGAAAAAGTCATTGCATGGACTAAAACAGTCACCTTGCGCTTGGTTTGAGAAGTTTACTAGAGCAATTCGCCGATTTGAGTATACTCAAAGTCAAGGTGACCATACCTTATTCTTTAAGCACTCTAAAGATGGGAAGATCACTGCTTTGATTGTTTATGTGGATGACATCATTATTACTGGCAATGATTTTGACGAAATAAGAAGACTTAAAAGAATGCTCGCTGAAGAATTTGAGATTAAGGATTTGGGAAAACTAAGATATTTTTTGGGAATAGAGGTTGCAAGATCAAGTAAAGGAATATTTCTCTCACAAATGAAGTATGTTCTAGACCTTCTCCAAGAGGCTGGTATGTTAGGCTGCAAACCATCAGATACTCCGATTGACCCTAATCAAAATTTGGAACCACCAGATATTCCGATTAATCCTAATCAAAATTTGGGGGCTACAGTTAAGAGTGATCCAATTGACAAGGGTCAATACCAAAGATTGGTAGGAAAATTGATATATTTGTCTCATACTAGGCCAGATATTGCATTTGATGTTAGTGCAGGGAGTCAATTTATGCATTCCCCATTTGAAGTACATAAAAAGGCAGTTTTGAAAATTATAAGATATTTGAAAGGCACCCTTGGAAAAGATTTACTCTTCTCAAAGAATTACCATCTTCAAGTAGAGGGATATACGGATGCCGATTGGGCAGGTTCAAGTATAAACAGAAGGTCCACATCTGGATATTGCACGTTTATTGGAGGAAATCTCGTCAGTTGGAGAAGTAAAAAACAATCAGTAGTAGCTCAATCTAGTGCCGAGGCTGAGTTCAAATCAATGGCTCAAGGAATTTGTGAATTGATGTGGTTGAAGACATTACTGAAGGAATTGTAGGTTGCTCGAATAGATACAATGAAACTATATTGTGACAACAAAGCTGCTATTAGCATTGCTCATAATCCAGTTCAACATGACAGGACTAAACATGTTAAAGTGGATAGACACTTTATCAAGGAGAAGATAGAAGATGGTCAAATTTGTATTCCATTTGTTACCAGCAAAGAACAGTTAGCAGATATATTTACCAAAGGGCTACCAAGACCTAATTTTCTTTCATGGGTTAGCAAGCTGGGAATGATAGATATCTTTGAACCAGCTTGAGGGGGAGTGTGGAAAATAATTGTAAGAGTGATTGTAGGAGATTTTGTTAGAATTTCTAAGATATGATTGTATAATCCCCTAGATATGATTGTACAATCATTGTAATTATGAGTAGATTTAGATTTCATATTTATCTTAGTCTTATGCCTATATAAGGCCATATTCCTTGTATAGTTTGAATTATTCTAATAAAGAACATTCAGTTTTTTCAACAGGGCGATTTGGCAAGTTTTCTTTAGATGTTTTGAGCTGTTTTGGAATAGTTTAAAATTTTCCCGTTGTGTATTTTCCAACGATGTTAAACCATCCAAACCTCCACATCTGTTCTCGTTGTGCATTCTCCAACGACGTTAAACATCCAAGTCACCATATATGTTTCTGTTGCGCATTCTCCAGCGGTGCTTTAAACACCTTAATCTCTCTGTGGTTCTTATGCTGATTTCATCTGTAACAAGCTTGGTGCGTAGTTGTATAATGTCTATATAAATGCCTCTCATTGTAGTTCTAAACTTAAGCAAATTTTAATACACATTTTCTTCACAAATTCTCACAGTTAGAACAATGGTTCAAATCAATATAGTTTTTGTATCTTTCAAATGAGATTTTGTGCTTTGTTATGATGGTGTTAATTAGTCTGCAAATGACAAAGAAGCAGTAAATTATAAAACCATCAAAAAAGAATTTCAAACACTCAAAGCTCCTTCCTAGGTTCTTAGAAAACACTGCCAAGTGGAAACTTGACCTAAAAGCTTAAGCTTATAGGTAAGCACCCACAAGGGTATTTAAGCTCTAACACTTGCAATGATGTCGAAAGAAGAATCATAATCAACAAAATTGTAAATCCACAAAAAGTTTGTATTAGCACTCTAATTCCAATCAGAAAACTGATATCAAGGAAGAAAGTGATGCACACCTTTCCAATCAATACATCAACAGGAAGTTTGGCCAAATGATGCCCAAGAGGTGTCAATTCCTCATCCCCTTCAATAGCACCAACCTAAACAATTCCCAGTTGCACAGTATAAGTTTATAGATCTTGATAGATTAAAAAATTAATAATTGGAAAAGAAGCAACAGCATTTAATTCTTTCCACTGACAATTTTATGCCATAAAAAAAGATGATACTTTTCTTTAGAGGAAGAACATTTCAAATAGGAAAAGTTTTATCAAGCATCTGAAACTTTGGGTTTTCTATGAATAGTTAGGAACAGTAGAATACCATGGGTCACATTAAAGGCAATAATCAGTTAATAGCTGACAATGCAGAAGGAATGACCAATAAATACAATCTCATGTACTCTTAATATATACCTTGTTTCCATTACAGCAAATTTTAGAAAACACTACTTATTCCATAATTTTGATGATTTCAATTTTTAAGAGGTTTACAAGGCAAACCCCCAAAAAAAAAAAAAAATTGGTTACTAAGTTCGAGGACCTAACTTCATATTGACTCCACATTTCAGTTATGTGAAATGGTATTTTAGTGTTCCTTAATATCAATAGTTTGCAAAACTTGCTTAATTTAACTGCTATATCAATAATACTTCAGGCAATCTTGCTTGATCACCCTTTTATATGTTTATTCAGCATGGCTCTAAGAACTCAATCTGAGGTTGATTCAAGAATATTTGAGAATCATATTTTGATTTTTTGTTATTTCTCTCTGTTAAAAATAGGAAAATATCTTTAAGATTGCTAGAGATATGGTAATTGATTGTATGTAATTATGGGTAGATTTATCTTCCTTTTATAGAGAAGACTGAAGACTATATATGGCCAATTATTGTATAGTTTAAACTAAGAAAATAAAAAAGAGGGTTTCCTCAATTTCTTCATGGTATCAGTAGGTTGATCCTAGGGTTTCTTTTTACTTTTTCCGGCGACACTATTCCGGCATCACTTTTCACGGTACTGTTCACCGTCACTGTTCACGCGCACTGTTCATCGTCACTGTTCACTCTTCGGCGCCACTGTTCCCTGCCATGGCCGACCCGAGCAGTAATCATCCTCCCCGCCCATCCGCTTTGGGTAAGTCTGGTGCTCCCATTCCTGTAATCTCTAGTAATTGTGTTCTTACATCTGAAAAATTATTTGGCCCTCTAAATTATGTGTGTTGGGCTGCCTCTGTTGAACTCTGGTTTATGGGACAAGGATGTGAAGACCATTTGACTTCCAATGCTGAAGATATTCTTCCTGAAGAACGACCACTTTGGAAGAAAATAGATGCCCAGTTATGTAATTTACTTTGGCAGGCTATTGATCCAAAACTTCTGGTTATTTTTCGGCCTTATAAGACCTGCTCCAAATTATGGGGCAAAGCTCGCTCTTTATACACTAATGATATTCAACGTTTCTATTCTGTGGTATCTAACATGTTCAGTTTGCATCAGCGGGATATGGATATTTCTGAATACATTGGCAGAGTGGAATCCCTTAGAGAGGAGTTCAATTCTCTCCTCCCAATTACTTCGAATTTATCTGATCAGGAGCGCCAACGGGAACACTTCTTTATGGTCTTAACTCTTCTTGGGATACGGTCCGAACTTCAACCAGTCCGCGACCAAATATTAGCTAGTGCTACAATTCCCTCTCTGGAGAATGTCTTCTCTCGCCTTCTCCGTGTCTCTTCTTCAGCTATTGTTGACCTCTCAACCGAGTCTTCCATTTTGGCCGCTCACGGCCATTCCAGCGGCGGTCGAGGTAATCCTCGTCATCGGGGCGAGCGTCCGAAGTGTACCTACTGTCACAAGGTTGGCCATACTCGGGAGCGTTGTTATCAGCTCCATGGAAAACCACCACATCCTCCTAAGGCTAAGGTTGCTCAAGTTGATCTTTCCCCGTCCTCGGACTACTTCGACCAGCCCTCTCAAAATGTTACTCTGTCTGAAGCCGAATATGCAGCTTTCCTCCAGTATCAGGCCTCTCAGTCCTCGTCATCTGCTTCCGTTGCTCATACTGGTAATTCTGTTGCCTGCATCACTCAGTCCTCCCCATTGGGCCCATGGGTCTTGGACTCTGGCGCCTCTGATCATATTTCTGGTAATCCAAAACTTTTGTATTCTTTAACTAGTTCTCATTCTCTTCCTATGGTTACTCTTGCTAATGGTTCTAAAACTATCGCTAAAGGAATTGGACAAGCCTCTCCTGTTCCTTCCTTACCTCTGAAATCTGTGCTTTATGTACCGGGTTGTCCTTTCAATCTTATTTCTGTTAGTAAACTCACTCATGATCTGAATTGTTCTGTCACCTTTCTTAATCATTCTGTTATTGTACAGGACCAGGGTACGGGACGGACGATTGGTACAGGACGTGAGTCACAAGGCCTTTATCATCTCACGCAGTCATTGCCTGCGGTCGCTTGCACCTCCACTGATTCTGCTGATGTTCTCCACAACCGTTTGGGTCACCCCAGTCTCTCTAAGCTTCAGAAGCTAGTTCCGCAACTTTCTTCATTATCTTCACTTCCATGTGAGTCGTGTCAACTTGGGAACATACTCGTGTACGATTTCCCAATCGAGTCAATAATCGGGCTGCGTCCCCTTTTGAGTTAGTTCATTCCGATGTTTGGGGTCCGTGTCGTGTCAATTCTGTTATGGGATTTCGGTATTTTGTGACATTTATTGATGATTACTCTCGAAATACTTGGCTATTTTTAATGAAAGATCGCTCTGAGTTATTTCCTATTTTTCGAAAATTTTGTGCTGAAATCAAAACTCAATTTGATGTTCCCATTCGTGTATTTCGTAGTGATAATGCTCGGGAGTATTTTTCTGCTCCTTTTACCACCTTTATCTCATCTCAAGGTATTCTACATGAGTCATCTTGTGTCTATACACCCCAACAAAATGGTCTAGCTGAACGTAAAAACCGACATCTCATTGAGACGGCTCGTACCTTATTAATCCATAACCATATACCATTTCGTTTCTGGGGGGATGCAGTTCTTACTGCTTGCTATCTCATTAATCGTATGCCTTCTTCTGTTTTACAAGACCAAATTCCCCACTCTATCTTATTTCCCAACCAACCTCTCTATTCGGTCCCTCTTCGCATATTTGGTTGTGTGTGTTTTGTCCATAATCTAACCCCGGGACAGGATAAACTTTCTGCTAAATCTACTAAATGCATCTTCTTAGGATATTCCCGACTTCAAAAAGGGTACCGATGTTATTCTCCAGCTAATAACCGCTACTTTATCTCTGCCGACGTCACATTCTTCGAGTCATCACCTTACTTCTCTCCTCATACCCCGACTCTTCCCGCCCCTTCTCCGGTACTACCTGTTCCATTCTTTCATCCTACACTTGAGACTATGTCACCATCACGTCCTCTTCAGGTATATCACCGTCGTCCTCGATCTCTATCTTCCGCTGGCATTGACACTGCAGCCACTGACTCACAACCTGCTCCAGCTCCTGCCCGTACATTGGACCTTCCTGGCCCAATTGCCACCAGTAAAGGTATTCGTTCCACTCGTAATCCACATCCTATTTATACATTTCTCAGTTATCATCGTTTATCTGCTCCATATTTTGCTTTTGTCTCCACCTTGTCTTCTGTTCCTCTTCCTAGAAATGTCCATGAGGCTTTGTCTGATCCAGGATGGAAACAAGCAATGATAGATGAAATGGCTGCTTTACACTCAAGTGGCACTTGGGATTTGGTTCCGTTACCCCCTGGGAAATCTACAGTTGGTTGTCGATGGGTTTATGCGGTGAAAGTTGGTCCTGATGGGCAGATTGATCGACTCAAGGCTCGCCTTGTTGCTAAAGGTTATACCCAGATATTTGGTTTGGACTATGGTGACACTTTTTCTCCTGTAGCCAAAATTGCTTCCGTCCGCTTGTTTCTCTCCATGGCTGCTATGCGTCACTGGCCACTCTATCAGTTGGACATCAAGAATGCATTCCTTCATGGAGACCTCCAAGAGGAAGTCTATATGGAGCAACCACCTGGTTTTGTTGCTCAGGGGGAGTATGGTATGGTTTGGTTGTCGCTTCGTCGCTCTCTGTATGGTCTCAAACAGTCTCCTCGTGCTTGGTTTGGGAGATTCAGTACTGTCATTCAGAAATTTGGTATGACTCGTAGCGAGGCAGACCACTCGGTTTTCTATCGCCATTCCAATGGCCAATGCATTTACTTGGTTGTATATGTGGATGATATAGTCATTACTGGAAGTGACCAAGAGGGAATTCGACAGCTGAAAACACATTTATTTAATCATTTTCAGACTAAAGATTTGGGACTACTAAAGTACTTCCTTGGCATAGAAGTAGCTCAATCTCATACTGGTATAGTCATCTCTCAGAGAAAATATGCTATAGACATTCTTCAAGAAACAGGCATGTTAGATTGTAAACCTGTTGACACGCCCATGGATCCAAATGTTAAACTTCTGCCAAAAGAGGGGGAGCCATTGGAAAACCCTGAGGAGTACATGAAACTAGTTGGAGAGCCGCTAAAAGATCCTGGACGATATAGGCGGTTAGTTGGAAAGTTGAACTATCTTACAATTACTCGCCCAGATATCTCATTCGCAGTCAGTGTGCTTAGCCAATTCCTGCAAACTCCATGTGAAAGTCATTGGGATGCTGTCATACGTATTCTTAAGTATATCAAGAAAGCGCCAGGACAAGGATTATTGTATGAAGATAAAGGCAATACTGAGATAGTTGGATATTCTGATGCAGATTATGCAGGCTCTCCGTCCGACAGGCGTTCTACTACAGGATATTGTGTTTTAATTGGAGGCAACCTAGTATCCTGGAAAAGTAAGAAACAAACAGTTGTTGCCAGGTCTAGTGCAGAAGCAGAATATCGAGCTATGGCCTTGGCAACATGTGAGTTAGTATGGTTAAAACAGTTGTTACAGGAATTAAAGTTTGGAGGTGGGACACAAATGAAGCTAATTTGTGACAACCAGGCAGCACTACATATAGCATCTAACCCTGTATTTCATGAAAGGACCAAGCACATAGAAGTCGATTGTCACTTTATCAGGGAGAAAATTTTATCTGGATGCATGGTCACTAGCTTCGTCAACTCTGAAGGACAATTAGCGGACATCCTTACTAAGTCTCTTCGTGGTCCTCGTATTGATTTTATTTGTAACAAGCTTGGTGCATATGATCTATATGCTCCAGCTTGAGGGGGAGTGTTAAAAATAGGAAAATATCTTTAAGATTGCTAGAGATATGGTAATTGATTGTATGTAATTATGGGTAGATTTATCTTCCTTTTATAGAGAAGACTGAAGACTATATATGGCCAATTATTGTATAGTTTAAACTAAGAAAATAAAAAAGAGGGTTTCCTCAATTTCTTCACTCTCATATTCTTTTTTTAGAAATAAAGGATTTTGTTCCAGCCAGAAGGATACAGTCATTGTTCACTAACATCTCTCCCTTTCCTGTCGATACTTGGTGTTGAAAGAGAGTATCTATGCAACGTGCCTCACTATCTACTGTAACAAGTGCTCCTAAAATTGGTCTCTTCGAGGGAACCAAGCCTCCAGTATTAAAGATAAATAGGAATCAATCAACTTTTCATTCATTTTTTGCATAAAATCTTTAATTACAGCTTGAGATTTCCTAAATACAACATGAAAATAACTACCCAGTTAGTGGAACCTCCTAACAAGGCCACTAACATATTGGAATTGAAAAAGAAACTGCTAAAAGAACTGCTACAACTGAACATGGAACTGCTAAAGAAATTGCAACGTGAAAATCATGAAATAAACAAAAACATGAAACTGGACTTAAGACTGGATTGAAGCCCATATCAGAGCTTGCCTAACTTAGGCCCATAGCAAGCCTTCCCCCTTAGAAAACCTTGTCCACAAGGTTAGGGTATTTAGACTGGGCGTCCAGCTCTTCCCAGCTTGCGTTCTCAGTCGTGATTCCCTGCCATTTGACCAGCATCTCCACCATGGCTTGGTTATTCCTCTTCTTGCGCCTCTTCCCCGAAATCAGTTCTGGCTCCGGATGGATCGCGCCTTCGTCGTCAATATGGGGTAATGTGTGGATTACTGGATTGTTATCTCCAATGCGTCGTTTGAAATCCAGTGTAGTGATGATGATGGCTGCTAAGATGATATTGGGAGTGTAATAGAACAGTGGCATGAGAAACAGTAGAGTCACTAGCACTGTCGACGCCATTACTATGTTAGAAACTGTTGTTTGTGCTCCAGTATTGCAGTTCACAGCAGAACGTGAAAATGAACCTGTGGTAACAAAACATGAGGCACATGAACCGGCCATGTTCATGAAACCAATCGCCATAATTTCTTTATTGCTGTCAACTTGGTAGCTCTTTAGAGCAGCAAATGTCCTACTGAGTGAGAGGATCCCTGTAAAGTGGCCAATCATTGAGATGTCTTGAGCCTTTGAATTGAAAAAGAAGACTATTAGAGTTGACAGTATAACTGATGTCAATGGGGCAGCTGCTGACACCCATAAAAGCTTTGGTTTTCTCATGCTAATTTGTCTTGTTGTCAACAGAAATACTAGGAAGCCGAAACCTTTGTGCAGCTATAAAGCAATGCGTGCTGCCAGAATCAATAAGCACGGACAGTGACTGATTTCCTAATTTTCCCAGCACTCGCATGGTCCTGGATGAAGGGGAACAAGTCATAGCATTGAGGGAGATCTCTACTTTACCTTCTCTACAGGCGAGCGATTGCTCGCCTGCCCATTCGTCGCTGACCTCTCCTCTCTCCAACACATGGTCCACCCCGAAATTGACGCCATCGAGTAAGAATATCGTTGGTTTTTTTGCATCTATGGCCACTTTGCCACTTCTCATCACAATAGTAGCATAACCCTTTCTCTCTTCTCTCCTTCATTCTTTCATTGGTAATTTGAGTGGTGTTGATGGTATTTTTGGTTGCAGGATGGGTTTGCTGAGATGACCATGTTTGGGCCTGTTTTTGACTAGAGTTATGGTTTGGGAGTTGGCTATTGTTTGAGGAATAGGGCGAAATTCTGGCAGATTTGTGGGTTAAGGCAGTGAACCTTTCTTGTAATTTTGCCACCCCAAAGGCTTGGGTGACATCGGTGGGGTTTGCAAGGCGAACAGGAATTTCTAACTCCTCCCTCAAGCCAGCTAGGAAACAACTAAGCTTATACTCGGCACTAAGATTAGGAAGCCGATTAGACAAGAACTCAAATTGGGCCTTATACTCCTCGACGGTTGAATTTTGTGACAAGCGTTTGAATTGGGCAGCGGGATCATCATAAGCTGATGGACCAAACCTAACCATGATAGATCTTGAAAGATGCTCCCAACTTGTAAGCTGCCCTGCGTTTTCCATTTCTTGGAACCACACTAAGGCTGGACCTTCCATATAGTAAGAAGCTAGCATAATTCGGTGTTGTGGATGAGTGTTATGGATTGCAAAAAAGTGGTTTGCCTTGTATAACCAACTCATAGGATCATCTCCCTCAAATCGAGGAAACTCAACTCGAGGTACTGCCAAGCGAATTCCATGTAAGTCATTGTTGCGAGGTGCTAACTCTTCCATCTCACCTCCTTGTCGTCTTTGATTTTGCAGGAGATTGTCAAGCCGTGTGTTCACCCCTGCCAGTTGCTGCATCATCCTCTCGAGTGACTGCTGCTGCCTCTCCAAGGTCTGCTATTGGAGAGTTAGTGTTTGGTCACTGGCGCCCTGAGCTTGCTGAAGTCCCACCACCGCGTCAGCTAGTTGAGCAAGACGAGTGCCTTCTGCCATGGGGATCGAGTGCTCTGATACCAATTGCAACGTGCCTCACTATCTACTGTAACAAGTGCTCCTAAAATTGGTCTCTTCGAGGGAAGCAAGCCTCCAGGTATTAAAGATAAATAGGAATCAATCAAACTTTTCATTCATTTTTTGCATAAAATCTTTAATTACAGCTTGAGATTTCCTAAATACAACATGAAAATAACTACCCAGTTAGTGGAACCTCCTAACAAGGCCACTAACATTCTGGAATTGAAAAAGAAACTGCTAAAAGAACTGCTACAACTGAACATGGAACTGCTAAAGAAATTGCAACGTGAAAATCATGAAATAAACAAAAACATGAAACTGGACTTAAGACTGGATTGAAGCCCATATCAGAGCTTGCCTAACTTAGGCCCATAGCAATCTATATACAAAGGGGTATTTTAGTCACAAGACATGTATTTTAGTAAACCCTAAACCTAATACTTATCTATAAATATGTATTATGGTGTGTTAATAAAAAAAAAAAAAAAAAAGATTTGTGGCTACTTGATTACTGTTAACATGGTATCAGAGATCTGACCACCTCTAGCGACACTGCTGCAACGGAAATAGCAACCAGTGGGAGAGGCTGTGAACAGTGGTGGTTGTGAACAGTAAACCCGGTTATAAACAGTAGCATCAGTGAACAGTAAACCATAACTTTCAAGTTTTTTCCTAGATTTCCTTTCCCTGAAAAAAACAGAGGAGAAAATGCTTTTTGCACAGTAAAAAAAGAGTAAAATGTCTGTTTCTGTTGATTTGGTGGAATTGATTACTAATTGATTTATGATGGCATGTGGTTTGGTTATTTGTATGTTGATGATGGTTGGTGGCATATTATGTTGTCTTTACATGCTTGGTTGTTATTGATTTTGGTTGAAGGATTAAGCTAATTTTTTTTGTTCAAATATTTGGTTATTGGTTTTGGTTGGCGATTTTTTTTATGGTGATTGTTGTTATTTCTGATTGGAGATTGTCATTGATTGTTGTTATTTCCGTGAGACTTTGTCGTCATGGCTGCGAGTAGTAGTGAAGAGCAAAAGGTTGTTTCTAAATTAAACCCTTTTTCGACAAAGATTACTGATAGGAGGTTGAGTGGTAGTCATAATTATTTTCAGTGGAGACGAACGATACGGCCAATGTTTAAAAATACGGATAACGCCTCGAGGCGGTCGGCAGTTCAGGAGCGAGGCTAACCTCCTCGAGGCGGCGAGGCGGGCGCCTCAATCTGAAAATTAAAAAAAAATCAAAATCATAAAATCAGCATAATAAAAGCACCAACAAAATTGATGACCTAATTTTAATACACGGAAACCTTATTATAATACCCATAAATTGACCTAATTTTAATACAAAGAGACCTAATTATAATTTCAAAATTGACAGAGACCTAATTATAATTCAAAATTGATAGAGACCTAATTATAAATTTCAAAATTGACCTAATTTTAATTCACATAGACCTAATTATAATACACAAAATTGACCTAATCAAGTATCAAAGATAGAGCAAAGATAGAGAGCAAAGTCATTACCTTCATGTGAGAGAGGTAGAGAAGCAAAGATAGAGATGTGAGAGAGGCTTAGAGGCTGAGAGAGATGCGAGAGGCAAAGAGAATTTTATTTTATTTTGTTTATATTCAGCCCTGAACGACGACGTTTTGGGGGGTTTTAAAATACCTCCAAAACGTCGTCATTTTGGAGATAAATTTTTAAAAAAAAAAACAAAAAAAAAAAAGAGACCTACACCAACGCTGCGAGTGAGTCAGCCGCCTCACGCCGCCTCGTGCCACATCGGCGTGAAGCGGCCAGAGGCGGCAACCTCACTCGTTGTAGTGCGGGAAAATTGAAAATGACGCCAGAGGCGGCCGCCTCAAGGCGCCTTCTCCGCAAAGCGGCGACACAGCGCCTTGAGGCGCCGCCTCTAACCGCATTTTTAAACAATGGATACGGCGATATGTTTCGGGGATTTATATGGAAGATCACCTGACTGAATCCTCACCTTCTGAGAGAGATAGAGTTGCATATAGGAAATGGATGAAGACAGATGATAAATTGTTCAACTAGATTCAGCACGCTCTGGAGCCATCTGTTGATGATGTCACCAACCATTGTGATACCGTGAAGGATCTTTGGGATTATTTGGAATTTTTGTATGCTAGTAATCAGTATATGTTTCATGTTCACTATATGATGGTGAGTATTTATCGAGCGGAGAGAAATGGTCGTCCATTATTTGAATATTATGCAGAAGTGAAGAAGGTTGCTGAGGACAAACAAGAAATGTTCCCTATTGTGAATGATGTTAAGAAAATGCAAGAACAAGGTGGCAGACTTATGGTGCAGTGCAGTGTTTTCTGGCTGGTCTGGGAAAGTGACAGACCTCCTAATTTAGCAAATTTCTTATCACTGACAACACCCAACTTTTTCTCTCCAGGGAAAAAAAAAGGGAAATAGTTGGGCTTGAGACTAGCATACTAGAACAAAGACTAATGTCTCAGTGGGTTGATGCTCTCATGTAGACAAGAGTAAGCCAAAAGAATTGTTGACATTTGTAGAGCGAAGAAGAAGAAAAAACTGGTTAGCAAGAATTCTGATTTCTGTATATTTTTTATTTGTAAGTTGCCAGCACCCAGACCCTCCCCACCCTCGAATTAAAAGTATCCCCTTGGACTTGAACCCTTGACCTCTTGCTTCCACTTGCAAGAGGCCAACCAATTAGGCTATCCTTTGAGGATAAATATTTGGATTAATGAAAGATACAAGATGTATATAGTGCTAGAGACTAGATAAGAAAGGAAAGGACTCTTATAGATGAATCACGTCTGATAGCCTACAGCAAATGACATCTCAGATTTCCTTGATAATTTCTAACAATATTGAAATGAAATGCCCATCAACATCTATTTTAAATTCACTTATTTATATCTGGAATTCATAACCTAGCTTATTGCCTCGGTAAGTTAGAGTGAGCAATATGAAGTTGGATTATAATCCAGCCAATTCTTTTTTAAAAGAAACATGAAATTAAATAATTAATTAAAAGAGAGTAAAATGTGGATCAAACACGTGGACATCCAAAAAAGAAGAAAAAGGAAAGAAAGCTATAAAAAAAAATGACCCATCCTTCGAAACAGAGAAAACAAGCATCATACGCGAAAATAGATGCTAACCAATAAGCCAAGACTAATTTAAAACTCTGCAACAATGAGGTTGGTGAAGTCAAATGAAGTATTGTATCTTAAAAGTCCTTAGCGGCCGAAGCCCAAGGAGATGCAAGAAAGTGATATTTATCCCATCTTGGGCAATTGCTACACATTCAAATGTAGAATTCAAATGAAGAACTAAATTAAACAAATAACACATTCGAATGTAGAATTCAAATGAAGCACTAAATTAAACAAATAATCCTACCTCATACAATACTGAAATTGCAGTGGTCATAGCTTCTTCCCTAGGAGGTTCTAAAGCCTGGAAACAGAGTTTAACCAAAAACTCAGCGTGACAACTAGCGTCCATCACAAGAAAACAAAAACATAAAAAATCTTTAAACTAACTGTAGTAATGTTTACCTTGGATAGAAATGCCTTTATGTGTCCGAGAGAAAGTAACTTAATTTGTAAACATAGCTCTAGAAGAGGCATCCTCTGCATCTCAGGTACCTTGCATTGTGGAGAAACAAGAAATAAAGACAGATGATCAACAAGGATGCATATCAGGTACTTTGAAAGTTGAACATTAGGTACTTTGAAATATAAAGCACCTGAAATGAAACAATTTTGGAAGTAGAAAATACCTGATATGGACGCATGAGCTTTTCATATCTATGGCGTGTATACAAAGAGAAGCAAATTCCAGGTTTTACACGTCCAGCTCTTCCTCGTCGCTGCCTTGCATTTGCTTGGGATATCCAATCTTCAACTATACTTGACAGTTTCTACAGAAACCACACCATCAATGGGATACAGTAAATTCTCACATAAAATTCAAGTGCTACATTCCATCTACAACGAACAGACATGAACTCCAACTTTTAAGGTTTAGCGTTTGGAAATTCTATCGATTGGGCTTCCACCAAACAATATCTTTCCTGGGTTGATCATCCTGTTTAGTTTAGTTTATGCTTGAGACCATTTGTTTTAGGTATTCAGTATGACTATTGAAAGAAAAATGTATTTAGTTAGACTACTTGTCCTGCAGTCCTGATCAAATAGCATAAGCTTTTATGTCAGATTTCCTAGCAGCAACTACTAAAGAGGTGACAGACTCAAGGATAAGGAGCCAGATTGAGCTTTAGAAAGGATGCAGATCAGCAGAATTCATGTCGCTTATCCTTTATTGTCCGATATTGTTAGATCTCATACTGTTATTTATCTTGTATTGTCATTCAACAGCTTGTACTGCCAAATCTTAATCCAAAGTATATCCATACATATATGAATATCCATATATCAAATAATGACTCTAGCGCACAATTTCACATCTGACAAAATAATTATTGGAACAAGTTATTTGAATTTGTAAATTGAGAATTTATATGGAATAGCACAAAGCAAATAATAAAAAAAACAAAATATTGAAAACCATAGAATATGACTAAGGTATTTTGAAGTCTCACTTGGAACAAATTTTGGTGGAATCTATCGAGAAGACTAAAACAAACCCCTAAAAAATTAATCCATCTCAAACTGAACTAAGACTAAATACTAATCTAATAACAATTCGGTTTCCAAATAGATAACGCAGTGTCGCATTCATAAAAGAAATAAAGAATAACAAAGTTAATTGACTCAACACTGAACTAAATAAAAAAGGATGGCTCAGAGCACGAGGCTATCCACACTGTGGGCTATGGGGAGGATTTAATATGTACACAACCTTACCCTTACTTTTTTAGCAAAATGGGCTGTTTCTGCGACATGAACAGGTGACCTCCTGGTCATAATGGAGTAACATTAACATTACATCAAGGCTCATCCTCAACTCTTGAACTAAATAAATATGCAATTATTTTATCACTAAATCCAAAAGCTTAAGGTAGTAGGTAAAGGCCCATATATTAGTATCTAAGGTCTAACAAACACTCTCACATTCAACGTTGACTCGGTGAGACCAAGAAAGATGTGAAAAAAAAAATAAATAAGATAAAAGTGGTACGTGAGGTTCGAACAAATACCTATGCAATGTGTCACGGTCCTAGTTTCAGACTAGGACGTGCAGTCACTTTACAAAGGAGCTCATGGTTCGGGACATCGGTTTAAGGTCGAAAAGGGTTATATGTACCCTTCATGTACCCTTGTATTGGTGAGTTTCCATCCGTGAGGCCTTATTCGGAAGTTTGCCTGGAGATTTAGAAACGTGCTCGCTTGCCGCTAGGAGCTGGCCTAGTTGTGCAGCGTTGTAAAGGAGCCTATATTTCGAAATGCCGGATTGAGCTTGCTCCAAGCCCTAAGTAACTTTTATGGGTAGATGTACTGGGAAGTTCTCACCCGTGGGGTCCCGTTCTGAAGTTTGGCGGGATATTTTGAGATACGTTAGCTTGCCGCTAGTCGTTAGCCTAATTTGGTGCATTGTGAAGGAGCTAACGACTCGGGGTGTCGAAGCGAGTGGGACCAAGTTCCAAAATGAATCTTATGGTCACTTGTACTAGGAAAATATCAGCCCCAGAGTTGGATTTCGAGATTTGCCGGGAGATTTTGGCAGTGTGCCCCCTTTTGGGTCTTTTCCGATAAAATGGGGGTGTTGTGGAAACCCATCAAGACGAGCTCGTTTAGGGACGAGATTTTAACCCAAAGTCGCTTATATGGTGGCTTACTGAATGCCAGGAAGAGTTCCTGAAAACTCCTCTTAAGATAGATTTTAGAGGGGGGTGTGACAACTCAAGCGCTAGGTGCGTATACTGGTGAGACATGTGCAATGTCTTTAAAACCTCTTTAGGGGGGGAAGCCTAGGTGAACCTTGGGAAGGGCCAAGGGGGCTTCGGTGGTCTTGGGGCTTTAGCCGTGAACCCTCTCGCCCTTAGACAACGTTGGGACAATGATGTATTGTCGAGATTGAGTTGGCGGGAAAATGCCATATTTTATATCTGGTTGTGCTATTCGAGTGCCGGGTCCCGGTGTTGAACGGGCCCGCAAGTGTATGCATTGAGATAGCTTGTGAGCTTTCGTAATTCATTATATTATGGGTCTGAAACCTCCCAAAAATGAGAAATTGGGTGTAGAGGCTGGAGATAGGCTGACTTACACGGGACGTGTTCCTTAGTGCCGCACGAGCCTTTTTTCCGTTAAGGAAAAAGTTGGCCCGTGACACAATGCATAATCAATATATATTATACAAAGTTCTGATTCACTTGGAAAAACTACTTGTCAAGATATATTATCACTCATGACGCCAAAATCATTAAAATGAAAAATGATTAAAAAACAATTATTCACAACACATATTCTCAATAAATGCTCAGGACTCTTGATTAATAAAACTCCGAACCTTTTGCGAATTATAACGGTGTTCCTTATGCCTTCCACAATCGATCACATATACCACATCATCTATCGTAATACTCGTCTCTGCAATATTTGTAGCAATAATAACCTGGATCATAAATAAATGTTTTAGACAAACATAAAAAATTATTGCTGCAATTAGTCAATTGAAATTAATAATTTCGTAGCATAAATATATAAACTAGACCATGATGATAGTAGGCTTCCAATTTCTTTGTTGCCATGATTTCTTGTCAACCAATATATATCATTACACTTGACAAAAAAGATCAAAAATTGAGTTTCAACAAACTTCTATTTGCAGTTTTTGAATCTCATAATGAAAAGCATTCTAGCATTTCTTCATGCCTAAACCAAGACAACATACAAAGTATGTGGTAAACATATCCCACATATAAAAAATGGCATTGGCATAGCCCTTGAGACCATTAACCAGGTACCAATCTTTAAAAATAAATAAATAAATAGAATAAGAAATAGTTTATTTCTTTCTTGAATGCCACCAAGTTTTGCCACAGAAAATGTAGATATCTACTTCCCCACCTCACTCTTATGGTGCGTTTACGTACTCGTAATCGGAATGAGCTGTAATTGGAATGAGTTTGAATCGGAATGGGCTGGAATCGGAATGGTGAATTGGAATCAAAAAAAATTATTTACTTAACTGTAGGAATCATAATCGGAATCAAGTAGTTTCATTGATATGTTTACTTTGTCTATTAATCATAATAAATTGTTAACAAGTTACGAAAATGTCTTTAGTTAAAATTACATATTAATTTATTAATTCATTAGTTATTAATTTTTTATTAATTTATTAAATTTATTATGAACTATTAACTATTAATTTATTAATTAGTAAATAATTTTTAATTTTTAATTTTTTAAATTATTAAATATTTAATTAGTAATAAATTACATTTTTATTATTAACATTAATAACATTATATTATTGTTGGAATAGAAAGGGGTAATTTTGGAATTTACAAAATGTTAGAATCCCTAAGATATTGTTAGAATCATAATCATCCAAATATATGATTATGATTCTACATATCTCTAAGATATTGTTACGTAATCATTGAGATATGATTATGTAATCTTAATGATTATTAGAATATTTAGTTTCTATATTTAACTTGTGAGAATTTGTGAAGAAAATTGTGTAATAAAATTTGCTTTATATAAAACTTACAATGAGAGGCCTTTATATAGGCATTATACAACTACCATATTAAATACACAACAACACAACTACCAACTACACAATTAATGCTTGGTTGAATATAATCTAACAATAAATACTAATTAGCTTCTCAACTAATTCCAACACTCCCCCTCAAGCTGGAGCATACATGTTGTATGCACCAAGCTTGTTACAGATGAAATCAGCACAAGAACCATAGAGAGACTAGGGTGTTTAAAGCGCTGCTGGAGAATGCACAGCAGGAACATATATGGTGACTTGGTTGTTTAACGTCGTTGGAGAATGCACAACGAGAACAAATGTGGAGGTTTGGATGGTTTAACATCGCTAGAAAATGCACAGCTGAAAAGTTTAAACTATTCCAGAACAGCTCAAAACATCTAAATAATCTTGCCAAATCACCCCATAACAAAACCTCGAAAAAAGTCAGATGTGGAACTTGGTGCAAATAAGGGATAAGAATTAGCATTTCGTCGTCACTGATATTGTCAAGATTGCCAAAGAAGATGCGGCGCGTGAGGCTCACACATATATAGCGGTGTGTGTTCCCCACGCGCCGACTTGAACGACGACTCTAAAAGAGAGATACTAGAACCCAGAGAAAGATTGGCTCTGATACCATGTGATAATTCATGGGCCTAACTCAACCCAAAAGCCAGCTTGAGAGTTGAGGATTGCCCAATGTTTATTTTTGAGTTTAATTGTTTATCTCAGCCGATGTAGGATATTTTCCTCAACACTCCCCCTCACGTGCAAACCGGTCATTTGCCTGGTTCATGTCACGTGGACAGGTAGTGTGGGCCCACCCGTGCATGAGTGTGGCTCTGATACCATGTGAGAATTTGTGAAGAAAATTGTGTAATAAAATTTGCTTTATATAAAACTTACAATGAGAGGCCTTTATATAGGCATTATACAACTACCATATTAAATACACAACAACACAACTACCAACTACACAATTAATGCTTGGTTGAATATAATCTAACAATAAATACTAATTAGCTTCTCAACTAATTCCAACATAACTTAATGTAATGCCTATATAAAAGCATTATTTTTGTAATTCTAAGTATTCAGAAATATAAAATCTTTTTATTCCTTTACATGGTATCAGCGCCAATCTTTCTCTGGGTTCTAGTTTCTCTATTTTAGAGTCGTTGTTCAAGCCAGCGCATGGGGAACACGCACCATTATATGGGCGTGAGCCTTACGAGTCGTATCTTCTTCGGCAGTCTTGACAATACCAATGGCGACGAAACGCTCAGATTTATCAGTTATTTGTACCTTATTCACATCAAGTTCCACATCTGATTTTTTTTCAGGGTTTTGTCATAGGTGATTTGGCAAGTTTTCTTTAGATGTTTTGAGCTATTCTGGAATAGTTTAAACTTTTCCCGCTGTGCATTTTCCAGCAATGTTAAACCATCCAAACCTCTGCATCTGTCCCTGTTGTGCATTCTCCAACGACGTTAAAACATCCAAGTCACCATATATTTTCCTGCTGTGCATTCTCTAGCAGTGTCTAAACACCCTAATCTCTTTGTGGTTCTTGTGCTGGTTTTATTTGTAACAAGCTTTTATGCATATGATATGTATGCTCCAGCTTGAGGGGGAGTGTTAGAATCCGTAAGATATTGTTAGAATCCCCAAGATATTGTTAAATTCATAATCATCCAAAGATATGATTACGATTCTACATATCTCTAAGATATTGTTACATAATCATTGAGATATGATTATGTAATCTTAATGATTATTAGTATATTTAGTTTCTATATTTAACTTAATGTAATGCCTATATAAAGGCATATCTCTTGTAATTCTAAGTATCTAAGAAATATAAAAATCTTCTTATTTCTTTACACAAAATATATGAAAAATAAAAAAAGGAGTTCACGGAATGGAAGTCTCATTCCCAACTCCCCCATGGGAATGGGAATCCCATTCCTCATTCCCAATTTTAGAGGGACTGGGTCCCACCAATTTGATTCCCATTCCCTAAGCTCATTTCAGCAAGTAAACACAACAATCACTCCCATTCCTCATTTCCATTCTTCAATCCATGATGTTAACACCATTATTTTTGTTGGAATGGTGGATATGGGTCACAGTTGCAAGAGTATATACTTTCTGTTATAGTTATACATGATATAGTCGAAGAAGAAGAAATAGTTTGTGCATGAATTATAGAACTCTTCGCCACAGGATAAAACAATATGAATATGACAAACATTATTTTAAGTGATTGCTCCATATAAATATAACAAGGAAACCATGCACGAGTCATTTATCAGGCACAATATGCATCTTTAGCTTTAATTTTGAATTTATGAAGTAAATTTCGTACATGCAGCAACTTTCAGAAAGGAAAAGAAAGTATTGTTGCAAAAAGCATATGGAGTACCTTAAAACAAAGTATATTTCACATGAACCGAGAGTAAACATATCAATTAGCAAGAGAAGCAAAATTTACCTTGCGTATGTTTTCAGGAGGCCGTAAAAACACCCTTTTTTGATCAACAGATGCTACAGCTGAATGTAAAGGAAGAAGCCAATCCAAAGATACCCCACCAAATCGATAAGAAGCAGCTAATCTATCGAGTAAAATGTGTATTTCTGACATTCCCTGTTATGCAATAGTATTATACCAGAATAACCCTTTTCTCATAAACATAAGAAGAAGCACATGAATAACCAATTTGAAAGGATTGCTGAAAGCACTTACAGGCAAAAAGACGAGTATGGCACCCTCACCGCAAGTTTCATCAACATGACATACCAGGTCTTCAAGAAGATCATAATCAATAACATCTTCATTCAATCTTTTCTGTGCAAGAGATCGTACAATGATTGCGTTATAGACCAGCAACATAAATGGAAGGACCAAAGTGCCACTGTAAAGATAAATTTGCATATTAATGAGATACCAAATTCAGCCGTGTCTGTTCACTGTAAGATTGATAATTACTCGGAACATAATATGGGTTAATATCCTCTTCTGAGAGCAGAGAATCATCACCCCACCCAGACAAGACAAGGTTCTTCTTCCCCCTACGATTATTGACAGGACCACTCTGCAGTTGTCACAAAGGAAAGAGTTCATTAATTAGATGTTCATTTCCTAACTCCGACTCACATCAAATTCATTGAAATAAAAATAGAAAGAGAACTCAGTATGCCAATCTATATAGATAATAGATGATCTAAATCCCAAAAGCATTGTAACAATATACCAATAGAAAATGTTCAATGTATAACCTTAAATTTTCACAAATGTGCCAATTACAATTCAATTAGTTTGCATCCCTATAAGAACTTTTTGTTTATTGTTAGTTTATTTATATTTTCAATTGTTTATTCATAAATTAATTTGTTAATATTATACCTTTAATTGAAATATGCAAAAAATAACCTAGATCTTAGCAAATAATTTAATTAGAAAATTTCAAACATATATAGTACTTAAAAGAGGATGTCATACTAATTTCAAAAAAAAATTCTTATTAAAACAAACAACATGACGCTAATAATCAGACGTTAAACATAATAAATAATTAAAAATCATGAAGACATATGCATTCAAACCTTTTGGATTTCAGACCATAAAACAAACACTACCCCTTCCATCAGATATTAAAGTTATTCAAACCTTTTAGATTTCAGACCATAAAACAAACACTACCCCTTCCATCAGATATTAAAGTTGATATCGCATTTGTATCATAGCTGATGTTTACCATTATGCTATATATAATGACAATAGTATTTGAAAAGTAATGTCCGACCTAAAAGAAGATTAAACTTCATTTCTTCCACTTAGTTACTTTCATCTATTTATCTAGTCCTTGTTAAGATGAGATAGGCATATTCCTATATAACACTAAGCTGGGAAATTAAAAAATGAGAAATCTGAAAATCTTGGAATGGGAATTAACGAGTAATCAAAAATCGTTTTTTTTTCTAAAATTTAGGTTTGGGAACAAAACGAATATCTTCATCGCATGTGAAGAAATAAAGCTTGAATCATATTGAAAACAGTAATCTATCCAGAGAAACTATAATCAGACTGCAAATCCTCAAAATCAGTACAAAAGAAAACCATCCACTCAATGCTAAAAGACTAACAAAATAATCTTCATATCCAAATCCCCAAAAATCAAAATCATGATATTCAAAATTAGCCCAACACCCCTCCCCAAATTCAATTTATAAGAAAGAAAGAAGTGTCTTGAAGTTCATTAGAGAGGCTAGCAAATTAAGGCTATCCCATAAATAGTGGGCATCTTCCCCAGCCAAGCTTTAAAAAAAATTCTACTTTATTGGCTAACCCAAAAAAGTGCCAAAACAGCTCACTTCTGCAAAACTTTTTCCCTATCCCCGTTACCAAACCTTGCAGAGCTGTCCCAGAAATAATGAGCAACACATTGCTGGCCTAGCCAACGTAAGATTAGCTACAAGAATTAATTTGTTCCACAAACTAGAAGTAGAAGCAACAAAACAATGAACTAAGAAATGATCAATACTTTCCCCATTACCAACAATATTCTGTAAAAAATTTGCACATAGTGCAAGAAGATGGACAAATAACAAACAAAAAAAAACGTTAAAAGGAATGCAAACCACTGCACATCTCAAGTATATTAGCCACCTTTAATGCCTTTGAATGCCATTGCTGGGTCTGGAAACTGTGTAATATTATAATGTTCTGAATTATCTAAGAATGCATACTAAAAACATATGAAGATGAGGGAATATATATTTAAAAATCAGAGAAAGAAATTTAGTAAAACAAAAGGAACATGGAAGGAGACTTAACAATAAACCATAATTGTAATAAGAATATGAAAATACCTGTGTGGATGCTTCATATCTTATTGCAGCTGATGAGTCTGACACAAGGTGATAGTTGATACTCTCATATATATCCTCAAGAAAGTAAGTTGTCACGGGATGTGTTCTACCTTGTGCAGTAATTACAGGGCAATCTCCAAAGTATCTTGAAAATAAATTTGAGTCAACTGTGGCAGACCTGAACATTCAGATTGAGAGAGAGAATCAAAACAAAGCAGAATGGAAACAACATACGTATCCATTTGTTAGATACAGCTAGAAACAATCAGAAGATAGCTAACATACATAAGAATAACCTTCAGTTTTGGTGTGCCATGAGCAGACTGCTTCTCAAGCAGATCCTTCAAAACTATGAGCAGGAAATCACCCTATCAAGGGGAAAAAATCTGTCAACTTTAATTTCCAAGTTCAACATACTGTTATCATTTCAATTTTGTATGCACTTGGTAAAAAAGATAGCCTCTGCAGCAGCAGAACACATGCAACCACAGACTATCTAATGGGTAAATGATACTTAGAACTCCGGTAGTTACTAATGGTAACTAAAGTTGATTGCAAAAAGTTTCCCAACTTGCCAATTGCAGCAGAACACCAGGAAGTGCACCTTGGCATGGACCCGAATGGGAGTGCAAGTGAGCATGTATCCACTGCTCATGATCAAGAGGCAGCTAAATCTGCTAACCTAGTATTTATTGATCAAGAGTCAGCTAAAGCCTCTATCACAAAACTTATGACAACAAGGCACATACGAGTAACCCAAAGCTCCTTTCCAATTAAGAACATTGAAGAAGAATGACGTATCTTGAAATTCCTTAGTTTCAAAGGCCCATAAAGATGCATAAAACTTTTTAGCTTCTCTCTTATCCTTAAAAATACTTATGTCTTACCAAATCACCCACAATAGAGCAAGGACCTGGACAGCCTAACTTGCACAAAATCCTTTTAGCTTTTTCCCGTCAATTCATAAAAAATTCCCATAAGCAAAGAACTTGATGTTCCCAGAACTGCCCCCTTGATTCTTCCTTCCTTGCATATTGTATACGACACAAATTGGAAGCCACAAAGCAATGGATAAAAGATGATTACAGGAGTGGGACCTTTCCCATAAGGTGTATGTTATAGCATAACGCCACTGCCTAACGTCAAATTGGGAGTTGAGAAGACTGACATGAAAGTTCAATTTTAAAATTTCCATGACATTAGTGTGATTAAACTATAAACCATAACAATCTTGAAGAAACGGGTGAAATTGAATTGATTTTATCCAATGTAAATTGGTAGAGAAAACAAATCTACATGCCATGATTGATTAATCAGAATATAATAAGTTTATGGGATCCACGCATGTAATTTATTGACCGTGAAGCTAATGAAGCCAATGAAGTCCGTCATAAGATACATGGAGATATTCCAATTAACTATCATGAATTTGGTCCACTCACCAATAGAGACCGTTCATGCACTTCATCAACTATGACATGAGTAATACCAGTTAAGTTTTTATCCCCCTGCAAATTACAGAAATTCATATAAGAATCAATCTCCATGTATGTTATGTATGGTGATTTATAAGCAAACAAAAGGTTTATGACATAAATGAAAAGGCATAATGTTAAGGAAACCCAACCTACTAATGTTCTTGTGAATATTTCCAAAAGGTGATAAATTAACTTAACAAAAAGTTCAAAGATTCCTCTTATCCTCAGCTAAAGATATCCTAATCTTATAAATACTTAATTTTTACACAAGAAACAAGAAGCTGCTAGCAGTTATTCAAAAGAGTGAACAAGCTGTGTACAAAAACTAGGAACAACCTGAAGGAATACAAAAATGCCCTATATATTTATTATGTTTACGATCTCTCATCTGATCATATTAAATATCACAAGTATACTTGCTAATTTCACTTATAATAGGAGTCTAAGAATCTTTCAAGGATTAATTCATTTTTTCCTAAAGCTTCCTAATTCCCCCCACATTTATTCAGTGAACAGAGTCCCTTTCTCTTTATCTCCATTATGGTTCACACCACCTTATGTTTTCCCCAACATATGTATACAAAATTTACCAAAACTCTAAAACAAGATGACCTTTTTATTAAGAACCATCAACAAATTTTTTTTTAAAACAATTAAAAAAGTGTAGAAACGAAGGTGAAAAAAAAATCTTCCTTTCAATGGGCAAAGCAATACATATTAAACCCAAGACAGCAATCGAGACTCAGAGTTTCTTGGGCTTGGTAGGATACCATTCCTTTGCATAGCTTCTCCAATAACGCACTTGACCAAAAAAAGGGTCGATTTTGAGCAGACTGATGATTGCAAGTAGGCCTTTATGAAATTGAAGTGATTGATTGACTTTGACATTCGTGCTTCACGGTCCTAAGCAAAGGCAAGGCCTTAAGGTGGATCATGAAGCTTCGTATTTCCAATTACAATGGTCGAGTATAGGTTATACTGCAAGTCAGCTTCGTCCCAATCAGACAACTGACTTAAAATTTGGCAATGATATTGTACCCAAAAAAATTTGGCAACACTCTACATAAGGAGAACTTTAAGGTCTCCTCCAATCATAAAAAAATGTTGAATAGATGTTGAATATTCAGTATTATTGTTATTTATGTTTTATTTTTAAGTTTGAAATTTACTATTGATAGCCTTTCCTTGTATTTCGGATAAGGAATGATTTATCTTTCTAGTCTTATCCAATGGTTATGGTTAGTTAGTAGCTTCTTGCCTATTTAAATGTGAATATTATTTCAGTTTTAATATATGAATAAAAAAGCATATTTTCTCAATAGTTTACATGGAATCAGAGCCTAATGCCATGGTCAGAGCTTTGAAAGGAGGAGACTTATGCCTCTAGGCTTTGCATTAACCATACTGTCAACGAGAACCAGCACAACAATCATCTTGGTTGTATTTTTTGCTCCATTCGCTGCAATAACTCGGAAACAGCAGCTGTGTTTATCACAGGATCTCAGCCGGTTTTGTTCCAGGCCTCAATATTTTGGTTATTTATTTTTCTGGGTCTGAGCTTCTCTTCTTGGTATTTTATTTTGTTTGGGTTGGTCTCCAAGGAAGCCCATAAAAAATCCTACTGTAGCCTATCCAAGAAGAGCGTTTTATTTTCTCTATACTGTTATTTTGTTTTCACTGTGACTATGATCAATTTTCTAACAGTGACTAAGGGAATCCACTCTATGATCAATTTTCTAGCAGTGACTAAGGGAATCAACTCCATCGCCCAAAATATTACCTGAGTCGCCCACGGATTATAGACTCAGGTGCATCCAATCATATGACGGTAATAATCACACCTGTTTTCTTCTTACAAAACTTGTGCAAGAAATCAAAGGATCAAAATAGCAGATGGTTCCCTCTCTCCAATACCTAGAAAAGGATCTATTGTTCTCTCTCCTTTTCTTACCCTTCATAATGTCCTACATGTTCCTAGTTTGTCTTGTAATTTATTGTCTATCGGTCAATTGATTCAAACTCAAAATCGTCAAGTTAGCTTCTTGTCATGTCACTGTGTATTTTAGGATTATAGACTCAGGTGCATCCAATCATATGACGGTAATAATCACACCTGTTTTCTTCTTGCAAAACTTGTGCAAGAAATCAAAGGATCAAAATAGCAGATGGTTCCCTCTCTCCTATACCTAGAAAAGGATCTATTGTTCTCTCTCCTTTTCTTACCCTTCATAATGTCCTACATGTTCCTACTTTGTCTTGTAATTTATTGTCTATCGGTCAATTGACTCAAACTCAAAATCGTCAAGTTAGCTTCTTGTCATGTCACTGTGTATTTTAGGAATTGAGCTCGGGGAAGATAATTGGCAATGCTGGGCAAAGTGGAGGACTCTATTTCTTTAAGAATGGATCTAACTTGAAGAGACAACCTCCAAGTACTTGTCTATGTAGAGGATTAGCCTTTTGTAACGGTAAGTTTACTCTATTGTGACTTGGTGGTCACAGGTTCAAGTCGCGGAAACGACCTCTTTGCAGAAAAACACGGGTGAGGTTGTGTACATTGAATCCTCCCCAGAACCCATAGTGTGGGAAGCCCTGGGCAGTAGACCATCTTGTTTTAGACGATATTATCCATATGGGAGAGGATTTGTCTGAAATGACCAAATTAAAGAAGTGTAGTTGTTGAATTTGAAATCAAGGACCTGGGATCATTAAGGTAATTTTTAGGGAATGGAGGTAACTCGTTCAGAAAAGGATATTGTCGTCTCACAATGAAAATATATCCTAAATTTACTAGAAGAAACTGACATGAGTGGTTGCGAGCCTATTTATACTCCCATAGAATACAATCTCAAGTTAGGAGATAGAAACAAAGGAACACGGTGGATACAGCAAGCTAATATACTTATCACACTCGACCAGATATCGCTTTTAAAGTCAGCTTAGTAAGTTAGTTTATGCATTCACCACAAGAAGATCATTTGGACACTGTCTACCGAAATTTTAGATACTTGAAATGTACTATAGGAAAAGGTTTAATGTTCAATAAGAGTGAGCAACAAGGAATAGAAGTTTATACTGACGCAGAATAGGTTGGATCCATTATTAATAAGAGATCAACCTCAAGTTATTATATCTTTGTTTGGAGTAATCTAGTAACTTGGAGGTAGGCCTGGCCGCAGTTCCAGAACCGGCGGTTCCGGTTCCGATTGGAACCGCAAAAAATGCTGTTAGGATCCGGAATCGGTTTCGATTCCGAACCGCAAAATTCTGTAAAAAAGAATTAAATATAAATTTAATTTGTTTTAAATTGGTTTTTAATTTGAAAAAAATGAAATTAAAAGGATTTAATTTGATTTAAATTCGTTTTAATTTGAAAAAAAAAAAAAATTAAAAGGGCTTGGACTTAATGCTCATCTATTGTTGGATTCTGACTTGCATTTGACATTTTCGTAATTTGTAATAAATATACTAATAATGAGAAATTTAGATAGTATTTGAGAATTAAAATAATAATAGAGAGTAATTGAGAATTTGAAAAGAAATTGAGATAATAGAATTGTAGATAGAAATTGAGAGAATAGAATTGAGATTTATGAAAATTATTGTTGAGAAAACAATGAATTAAAGTGGGAATTTATAGGAAAAATTTTAAAAATTTAATTAAATTAAAAAAACAAAATTGACAGATGGTCAAACTGGCCAAGACTGTTGGTTGAATTCAGCCAACGGTCTTGGCTGAATTTGGTCAAAAAACAATTTGTCTCCAACGGTCACTTCCTTTTTTTTGCCAGTTCCTGAAACGGAATCGGAGGTTCCCGGCGGTTTCGGTTCCGGTTCTGGTTCGAGACCGAACTGTGGCCAAGCCTACTTCGAGGAGCAAGAAACAAAGTGTGGTTGCAGGGAGAAGTAACCTAAACCCAAACCAAACAAAGCTTTTTCCCACTATATAGGGTCGGCTACATGAATCTTTTGATACAATAGTGCTCTATCTGAGAACATTGATTCATCAAGCTCCATAAAACTTAAGTCTCTTTTTATGGTTTTTGTCCATGTCAACTTAGGCATTCTCCTTCCTCGCTTGGCAAATGGCAACACTATTTGCTCTCTTTTTCTCACTAGATCACTTAAAGGCCTACGTTGGATATGTGCAAACCACCTTAGTCTTGTTTCTCTCATCTTCTCATCAATCGAAGCTACCCTAATTTCTTCCTAATTACTTCATTACTAACTCTGTTTTTCCTAGTTTATCCACACATCCATTTGATCATTCTCTTTTTAGCTACCTTCATCTTTTGGTCATGTTGATATTTTATTGCCTAACATTATGTGCCATAAAGCATTGCAGGTCTCACGGCAGTCCTATAATATTTGCCTTTAAGTTTTAAAGGGATGTTGCGATAGCATAAGACCCCAAACGCACATCTCTATTTCCTCCAAGCAGATGGAATTCTATGTGTAACATCTCGATTGACTTCTCCATCCTTTTGGATGATAGACCCGAGGTAACTAAAAAACTCGTTACTTGAGATTGGTTGGTCGCCAATTCTTATTTATGTTGCATTACTCTACGACCTTTGTTAAACTCACATACCATGTGTTCAGTTTTTAACTTACTTAATCGATGCCTTTAGCTTCTAAGGCTTTTCTCCACATCTCAAGTTTAGCCTTTATACCTTCTATAGACTCATCCACCAATACTATATCATCAGCAAAAGGCATACACCATGGCACCACATCTTGGATATCCTTAGCAATTACATCCATCACTAAGGCAAAAGGATAAGGGCTCAATGCAGAACCTTGTGCAAGCCTATGGTAATAGGAAAGTGCCTTGTTATTTCTCCATGAGTCCTGAAACAAGTCATTGCACCTTCATACATATATTTAATGGCTTGAATATAAGCAACACATACTCCTTTCTTTTCTAGTACCCTCCAAAAGAATTTCCCTTCGTACTTTATCGTATGCTTTTTCTAGATCTATAAATACCATATGGAGGTCTTTCTCCCCACTACGATAATGTTCCATCAAGCCCCTTAACAAAGGTATTGCTTCCTTAGTCGATCTTCCTGACATGAACCCAAATTGGTTCTCAAATATACATGTTTCTTGTCTTAACCTGCATTGACTCATTAGCTTTATGCATTTATAATTTGCGCAATTTTGTATATCCCTCTTATTCTTGTAAATAGGTACCAAAATACTATTTCTCCATTCCTCTAGCATTTTCTTGGTTCTCAAAATAATATTGAATAACTTAGTTAGCCAAGTTATTCCCTCTTCTCCTATACATTTCCACACTTTTATTGGAATTGCATTTGGCTCCACTTATTTCCCATTATTCATCTTTGCTAATACAACTTCTCGGATCATTAAATAGCTGGTAAAAGTACCTTCTCCATCTTTCTTTAATCTTTGCCCCAATAACTATTATGTTTTGTGCCTTATCCTTGATGCACTTCACCCGGTCTAAATCTTGAAATTTCTTTTCTCCTGTTTTTGCCAGCTTGTATATACTTTGCTCTCCTTCTTTGGTACCCAACCTCTTTTAAAAATCCTCATATGTTGCTGCTTTCGCCTCGCTCACTGCCTTTTTCGCTTCCCACTTTGCCAATTTATAATTTTCCAAATTATTATCACTTCTACATTCATGCAAAGCTTTGAAACAAGCTTTTTTAGCCTTGATCTTGTGTTGAACCTCTTCTCTCCACCACCAGGATTCTTTATCTTTTGGGATCAATCCTTTCGATTCTCCAAAAACTTTTTTGGCAATCGTTCTAACATTAGTGGCCATGTTCTCCCATAGTTGGTTAGTGTTAGAAATAGAAAGTATCTTTAAGATTGCTAGAGATATGGTGATTGATTGTAATTGATTGCATGTAATTATAGGTAGATTTATTTTCCTTTTATAGAGAAGACTGAAGGCTATATAAAGCATATTCTTGTATAGTTTAAAATAAGATAATAAAAAGAGGGTTTCCTCTATTTCTTCATGGTATCAGACGACACGTTGATCCTGGAGCTTGGGTCACCTTATTTTTCTTCTTGTCTGGTTTTCTTTCTTCGGCGTCTACAATAACCTCCGCGAGTGCTCATCACGCGCCGCCTCTGTCCCGGCGCGTCCCACCACCGGTGCCATCAGTCGCAGACAACACCGGCGATCCCACCTCTGCTGTCTTTTTTGCCATTCGTCGTGCCTAGGTCATCGGCGCGCCGTTCTTCCCGCCACCGAAACCCTAGTTTTATGCTCGTCGTGTTTATGCCGTTGTTTCTCATCTCCGGCGATATCCCTGAACTCAGACGGCGTCGATCTCCCCGTCCTCTGAGCCACTCTTCTTGCCTTAGTCGCACGCGCTCTAAAGTGCCACCCTTCCTTCTACGCGTCTGCCTCACGAGCCCCGGCCTCCTCTCCTTGCCTCAGTCAGTGTTCTTAGCCAGTTCTTGCAAACTCCATGTGATAATCATTGGGATGTTGTCATACGCATTCTTAAATACATCAAGAAAGCGCCAGGACAAGGATTATTGTATGAAGATAAAGGCAATACTCAGATAGTTGGATATTCTGATGCAGATTATGCAGGCTCTCAAACCGACAGGCGTTCTACTACATGATATTTTGTTTTAATTGGAGGCAACCTAGTATCCTGAAAAAGTAAGAAACAGGCAGTTGTCGCCAGGTCTAGTACAGAAGCAGAATATCGAGCTATGGCCTTGGCAACATGTGAGTTAATATGGTTAAAGTAGTTGTTACAGGAATTAAAGTTTGGAGGTGGGACACAAATGAGCTAATTTGTGACAACCAGGCAGCTCTACATATAGCATCTAACCTTGTGTTTTATGAAAGGACCAAGCACATAGAAGTTGATTGTCACATTATCAGGGAGAAAATTTTACCTGGATGCATGGTCACTAGCTTTGTCAACTCTGAAGGACAATTAGCGGACATCCTTACTAAGTCTCTTCGCGGTCCCCGTATTGATTTTATTGTAACAAGCTTGGTGCATATGATTTATATGCTCCAGCTTGAGGGGGAGTGTTAGAAATAGGAAAGTATCTTTAAAATTGCTAGAGATATGGTGATTGATTGTAATTGATTGTATGTAATTATGGGTAGATTTATTTTTCTTTTAAAGAGAAGACTGGAGGCTATATAAAGCCTATTCTTGTATAGTTTAAAATAAGATAATAAAAAGAGGGTTTCCTCTATTTCTTCAGTTAGCAACTCCTTTTGCATCCCAATTTATTTGTTCTAACAATTTTCCTCTGAAAATTATATACCCATTGCCTTAAGCTTCCACCACTTAATTCTACAAATTTTGAGAGTTCGATCCTTTCTCTGCCACCTTTTTATACCAAAATCTAGAACCATTAACGAAGTTGGGTTAGGCTCTCACTTGGTATAACCTTACAATTCTTACAAGATTTGCGATCCCTTTTTCTCATTAAGAAAAATCAATTTGAGTTCGTAAAGTGCTGCTCTTGTAAGTAATAATGTGTTCCTTATGCTTCTTGAAGAGGGTGTTAGCTATCACGAGATCATAAGCCACTGAGAAATCTAAAATAGTTTTTCCTTCCTCGTTCATGTCCCCAAAACCAAAACCTCCATGATTGCCCTTGTATTCTAGGGTTTCCTTTCCAACATGGCCGTTTAGATCCCCTCCTATAATGATCATTTCTCCTTGAGGGATCCCTTGTATAACATCCTCAAAGTCTTCCCAAAATTTTCCTTGATATTTTGGATCAATCCAACTTGAGGTGCATATACGGTAATGATGTTAAGAGTTTCCTCTCTTAGCACCAACTTAATAGCTAATATCTTATCACCCTTTCTTTTGACCTCCACTACCTCGTCTTTTAAAGTCTTATCTAGGTCAACGCCTACTCCATTTCTACCATTTTCTTTACCAAATTACCAGAGCTTAAAACCTGAACTCTCAATCTCTCGTGCTTTCTTGCCTACCCATTTAGTCTCTTGAAGGCAAAGTATATTAATTTTCCCTTTAAGCATAGTATCAACAATTTCCATTAATTCGCCGGTCAACGTCCCAATGTTCCAAGTATCACATCGAATCCTACTATCTCTCTTGGAATAGCTTCTTTACCTGCATCTGTCCATACCGATGCGGCAGCCCTTGCTCATTTTGCACTACACTCAGACCATGTAGCGATTCTTACTTTAACACTGTACTCGGACGATACAGCGTGTTCCTTACGGGGAACAACCTAACCTAGCATTATTAGAAATATGTGTAGGATCCATGTCATAAGAATTTCGACTCGTTTAACGTTGGTTGTCGAGGCCTAACACAACCCTCTTTATATTGAGCAATGGCACATGGAGTTTCTGAGATACTATGGCTAAAATATGTATTAGAAGAATTAAATAAGCCTAATACTCTTCCTATGGAATTTTATGGTGACAATAAAGCTGCAAATCAATATAGCCTACAATCCAGTACAACATGATAGGATGAAGCGCATTGAGATCGATAGACATTTCAAAAAGGAGAAACTTGAGATGAGTGCCATATGTTTACCATTTGTTCCAACTACTCAACAGATAGATGATATCTTGACTAAAGGAATTTTGAGGCCTAATTTCGAGTATTTTGTTAGCAAGTTGGGAATGGTAGATAACTGAAAATTTAGTATTATTGTTTTTTAAGTTGTATCTTTAAGTTTGAAGTTCATTATTGATAGCCTTTCCTTGTATTTCAGATAAGTTAGGATTTATCTTTCCAAACTTATCCAATGGTTATGGTTATGGTTCGTAAGAAGGTTCAGCTTTTCTAGGCAGCTTCTTGCCTATTTATATGTAAATATAATAAGAATAAAACAGCAAATTCTCACAATAGTTTACAGATGTTGATGCAGACGGATCTTAACCAAAAGCAAAAAATGGTAACTAGAGTACATAGATCAAAAAATGGTCACTCAATGTGATGGCACACGCTCTAAGTAGGAGATCCCAAGATGAGATGACTAGTTTCCTTTGCAATAATATAAGGATAGTGTGTAACTCAAATAATACAATTTAATGGTTGAGAGATCAAAGACCCAGTTTATCCATTTTAAATAGTTGACTAAAGATCCCAAACCACTAGCTATTAGCAATCACGTTTATCATAGGAATAGTACAGATGAAAACTAGTGAAGTCGGTACCTCACTAAAGTCGTGCATAAAAGAAAATAAATAAAATGAATCTTTTTTCCAGAAAAAACAAAAAGGTAGTAAGGTACATTTCAAAATATACCTTCTATTCATTACAACATACTAACACACTAAATCAAATAGTAGGGCATACCGCGAGTTTTCTTAATAAAATCCCTGTAGTACAAAAAAGGAGCTTTGTCCTTTCATTCCTGAAAAGGAGCAAAAGGTAGTTCACATGTTAATAAACAAGAATATGATTTCAAAACAGGCCGATCAAGATACAATAACATCAATTATGTAACACATAATTACAATTTCGTGAAAAAACAAATAAAAGAAAAATGTAACAGTAAAAGTAAAAGAATAATCTGTACTGTTTCCATCACAAAAATTATTGTACAATACAAATGAGACCAAAGAAAAAGCATTTACGGCTTTATAGGAATAATCTTGCCTCTCAATAAAACTCAAAAACTGTTCCTGATTTACGTTCAAAATACAGTTCCACGGTGGTCAAGGATGCAGAATAGTTGGTTTAATGTCAAAGCTCCTTAAAATTTGAAGAATAATAACACTAATTATTATTCAATTCTACTTTGGGCCTCTGTACTAAGGAATTTCAAGTTCTTTCTTTTTCTTCATAAATCTAAATTGGGAAAGGATCTTGGGTTAATTTTGTGCATTTTTGAGTTAACTTTTTATTTATTTTGAGATCACACAATCCTATAGATCCTATACATTTACTTTTGAAAGTTGATCAGTATATAATCTTTAGATCATTCTAGTGATCTTTTAGAGGTTCTTCTTTTGTTGGCTTCTTGTTTCCCTTGCATACTTGCTTCAAACAATCTTCTAGGTCTACCATTAACAAAAACTGAAAAGTTTTTTGATTTTAAACACTCATTAATCCATTTCTTCCATCTCTCTCTAAAACCATTTTTCCTCTAATGCAAAGTCTACATATCCCCAATCAACATGATCATATGCTTTTTCAAAATCTATCTTAAAAACAATATCTTCCCTCTTGTTAACTCTGCAATCCTCCACTATTTCATTCGCAATTAACACAGCGTCCATCAGCTGTCTCCCCTTCACAAAAGCAAATTGGTTCTCTGAAACTATAGAATCTAATACTACCTTCAACCTTAATGATAACACCTTGGTGATGATCTTATAAATACTGGATACTAAACTTATGGGCCGAAAATCACCAACCTTTCATGCATTTGATTTTTTAGGAATCAAACACAAATAAGTGTGATTAACTCCTTTATTTACTATACCAGAATCAAAAAACTCCTTCATTACCTTCATCAAATCACCTTTTACCACATCCAGTGATGTTTGAAAGAATTTAATGTGAACCCATCAGCCCCAAGGGCTTTATCTCCATCACACTCCATAACAGCTTTTCTGACCTCATCTTCTTCAAATGGCCTTTCTATCCATTCAGCTAGTTGACTATTAATAGGGCACCAGTCCAAGCCATCAATATTCAGTTTTTCCTCACCTTGATCATTATATAAACATTTAAAAAAATTGATTATTTCTTCCTCAATCGACTGCTGATTTTCTGTGATTTATCCCTCAATTTCTAACCTTTCAATATTGTTTCTCACCCTTCTTCCTTTCATTAAACAGTGAAAGAACTTTGTGTTGTCCCCTAGGCTAGCCCATTTAATCTTAGCTTTCTGCCTCCACACCACTTCTTATTTAAAGGCTACATCTTCAAATTCTCTCTTTTTAATAATCCTTTCCTGCTTTTTACTATCATCGCATCTATCACTCATCTCTTCTTTATCTAAATTTTTTAATTCTTCTAGAATTTTCTGTTTTTGAACATTAACATCTCCAAAGACTTCTTTATTCTATATCTTCAACCTCTCTTTAATGCCTCTTAGTTTCTTCAAAAATTTAAAACCTTCACAGCCCTCTCCAACTTCATCCACCCACCATTTCTTTAAATTCTCATTAAAATCTTTATGACAAAGCCATACATTTTCAAATCTAAATAGCACAGGTCCCCATCTCCTATTATTGGTATCTAACACTATAGGACAGTGATCAGATGTTGCTCTGGACATTACCTTCTGAAAAAGTGAATCCCACCCAGTAGGGAACAGAAACCTATCCAATTTGCACTGTGTAGGACTGCTTCTCATATTTGACAAAGTAAATAAAGGCCTTTTACTCTCTGCTTCAAGCAACTCTGTCTCCAAAATAAATTTATTAAATTCTCTCATACTTCTGCTTTCCCTACCCTCCCTTGATTTCACTCAGACATATCTAACCACATTAAAATCACCACCAATATACCAATTCGGATAACATAACCCATACAAATCTGCTAATTCCTCCCAAAACTTATTTCTATCTCGATAAGACAGAGCCATAAACACCAGTTAACCACCAAAAATCATCTTCAGATTTGAAGATTTGGATTGAAACAGTAAATCTCCCTACGACAGTTTGATTCACCCTTATAACCTAGGATCCCACATCATCACAATTCCCCCATATTTTCCTATTGAAGATAGAAATAACCACTCCTTGAATTTTGAACTCCAAATACTTCCCACCATTTTCTGTCGACTAACTATCTCTTTGTCTCCCTATATCAAGCTCTATTTTATTCACCATCACCTTAATTACCCTTCTCTTCCTACAATTTCCCAAACCTCTTACATTCCAACTGAGTATCTTCATTATAAAAAATATAAAACTCCCTTGTACAGTATCATTTCTAATTTTTTCATAATTCAAATCAAATTTAAGATTTCTTAATTCCCTTACAGCTCTACTTTCTTTCTTTTCTTTCTTTTTATTATGTCAACATCTCAGCTTCATTCTTTTAATTTTTCCCTCGTATTGTTTCTGGAAACCATTTATTAATTCCTCATCCTTATCTTTACAGCCATACCCTGATTCCTCACTCCTTGTCTTTGATGCCTTCTTCCTCCTAATCTACTGTTTTAACACCATTTTCCCATCTTCTGACCTTTCTAAATTTTCTTCCTTCTCAAATACTTTATCTTCAAACAACTCATTCTACCTCAGCTCACTTTTTTCTAACTCTTCTCTAATACTTTCTCTTCTGAATCTGAACCCAACTCATTACAACACAATATTTTCTTCAGATTCTTCACTGTCTTTGTCACTGCTGTATGTTTTATCCACCATTCTGAACTCTTCTTCTAATTCTTGAAATTTTTCTTCTTCTTCACATATTTCTTTGTATTCCTCCACTACTTCACAAGAAAAACCCTCTGCTCCAACATTTGCAGCTCCTGTAGCAACCAGAACTGCTTCATCAACACTTTCTGTAATTTTTTCTGAAATTAGCATACCAGCCCCTTCTGACTTCATTTGAGTCCCCTTCACGCTCCTACAAACCCTTTCAAGACTACTACTATTATAAGCTCTGACCTCCTCTGCCAATACATTTTTAACCCTTGAAACAGCCCCTGAATCCTCCAAATCGACACCTTCTAAGTTGAGCCGCATCTCTAAACTGATGTTACTGAGTACATGTGACTCAGCAACAACAGGTGCTTCTACCCCTTCAACACCTTCTGTTTTTCTTCCTGAAATAAGTATATCGGCCCTTTCTGACTTCATTTGTGTCCCCACCACACTCCCACAAACCTTTTCAAGACTACTGCCAATAAGCCCTAACTTCATCTACCAATACATTTTTAAGCTTTGAAACAGCCCCTGAAACCTCCAAATCGGCACTTTCTGAGTTCAACCCCATCTCCAAACTGCTATTACTTGGTTTATTTGATGACTCATTGAGTGACTCGGCTGAATTGGCTGACTCAGTGAATGACTCACTGTTTGACTCGATTTCGGACTCAGTATCAGGTTCAGAATTAGTATAATTGACTAACACTGAATTATTAACTGTAATTACCTTTTTACCCTCTAATTCAATAGAGAAAATTAAACCTCCATGTTGATAACTCATCATTTTAATGGGCTATCATTCTCAGCCCTAATTTCATACCCATTACCTAACCCGTTAAAACATTCCACATTACACCCATCACCCACCCTATTTAATGATTCAATGATATCACCACACTAAATATGGCCACCATCCTTTATTACATCCAACGGTACTGCTTCCAAGAAAGTTTTTGCCACCATCAGCATTGGAAATACATCTTTTTTTTTTGGCACCCCCTCAACTTCCTTCTCCATCTGCCATCTGTCAATGTTGTCTCCTCATCATCATCTTCAACTTTCTGTTCATCATCCTCAACTTTTTGTTCATCTTCTAAACTTCAGCGAACTTCAACTTCTCCTATTCTACAGTAAGAATCTTCCTTTGTTGATTGGACAGAATGAAGAAGCTCAGCATCTATGACTGGAACTAACCTAATTTGAAAAATAGTAGTTTCATCATCTATCTCTACCATTGATAGAATAAAACCTGAGCTTGGTTTATTTACTCTAATCTTAACTGAGAACAAATCACCACCATCAAATTCAATTAATCCTCCATAATAATCTACTATTAATCTAATGTAGCTGTCTTTTCTCATGTGGAGAGGTAAGTCTTTAATGAAAATCCAACCGCCTTTAAACATAATCTTCTCAGCCTTGTAATAGAGCTTAGGATTCCAATTTTCCACCGGAAAACTAAACTCTCCAACAGCTATCTTACTCTTTCGAATTATCAAATCAGCTTCCTCAAGAGTATTAGCAAAGAAGAATGCCTTATCAACATGGAAAGGTTGTATCTTAAAATTCTTTCTACAAACTCCATTAATGATTTTATGTATTTCTCCCATTCATAATCTTTTCTCCCTCTTATGCAGACTACTGTCCTCCTCCATTTCCCATAAACTATCATTTCATTATAGCTCAACTTTTCAGAATTCTTTTGAAACTCTAACATATTATTCTTTGCGGAAACATCTCCATCTTCCTTTGATCTCCCAAACTCCACTTTACTATTGATAACACTCTTATTAACTACTTCAGACCACCTTCTTGTCTTATCAAACTCAAACCTATTTTTCTTACCCCAAACATTACCTTCCACCTTCTATACTCTCTATCCCTGATAACATTTTTACCCATATCTCTCCTAAATCTATCACCCTTGACAACGTTAAACATAATGTTGCTTAACCTTCTCCACCCATCTTCCGTAACACCTTTAGGCACTACAATAACCCATATGTTCTTCCTATTAGTAGTAATCCTGATAAAAGAACCCCTAACCTTGCTAAATTTCTCATACCAAATCCGTGAATCTCCATTTCTCAATATATCAAACATTTTCTTTTCCTTCTGAGATTTTTTTCTTTCATCGCACAACCACATCATCTCATTTTCTCCCACTATAATACTATAACTCCTCAGCCTATTTTTCTCTATTATCCTAAATATCATTCCATTCGTGTTCAGAACAGATTCTACTTCAAATTCCTTGAACTCTATTCTGCAAATGTTTCTGGTTTTTTGTGGATTAAATCTACCTATTTGCTATCTATTTCTGATGCTTTCATGGAATGAATTCATGAAAAACTTTCTATACTCCTCACACACCCTCTCTCTAGGCGTTAGGGAAATTCGCACCTATTGATATAGTCTAAACCAATGCATATGCCATCTTTTTTAATATATGTTTCTTCGTTTCCTCAAAAATATATATATAAATATCACGCTCATGACAAAGGGAAAACTAGTAACAGCTTATAAAGAAGCTGTCATAACAAAAAGAATCAACTGCATGACCAGAACAACCATATTTACCTAATTCTATTTTCATCAAATAAAATTTAACTGATTTCCTTTATCACTCCACAAAATACCTTACAATTTCTCTAATCTAATCTCATTCTCATACGAGGAAAGGAGCAATTGCAATCATTTTATACACTACATAAGCCAGCAGGTTAAGCATCTTATCAGACCCACCATGATATTTAAGAAACAGGACATTTATTTCATAACCTAGTATACCTTTTTCATGACTAGATCTCATGCTAATAGCATATAAGACAATAGGTACAGTTATAAACGATACATAGCTCAGCCAAATGTTGAAATGATATATACACGAACTAAAAACAAGCAAGCCCCATAATTCAATCAAAACACAAAGAAACAATGAATGCAATTAACATTAAGCAATTTAAAATTCCTAGAACGAAACATGTATACACCTTGCACTATCAAGACGAACTTGATAACCAACCAAAGAACCATCTGAACCTGGAGAAGGTTCACAGCGCTCATCAACAACTCTTTCAGCCACAGAAATAGCCTACAATAAAAGCAGCAAACCAAATACTACATTAGCAAGTAGGTAGAAAGCTTCCATGATATTCATAGTATAGAACTAATAGAACAATAATCTGCATTTTTTTTTTAAACAAGAAATTTTATTGATAGAAGAAATAATTACAAAGTATAACAAAAAGGACAAGGGGTCCTTAGAGTAAAAACAGAAAACATAAAAAGGAAAAGACTATTCTAAAGAAGACCAATCCCTTAATAGATCGGACAATGATAAATCACTAAACTTATTTTCTCTATGGACTCATAAGGCAACCCAAAATTTGATCTTATTCCAATTTCTTTCCAACCAAATGCCCCAAAAACAAGCGACAACCGCAACTTCCCAAAGAGTGTTTTTCTCCCTCTCAAATCAGGCCTTAGGAGAGGACCAAAGAGATCAGAATAAACTTTGGGTATTACCCAAAAGACATCAAGTTCCTGAAGCAAAAACCTCCAAATTCTGAACGGAAGTGAAGAAATAAGTGATTTGCATCCTCAGTATTATTCTTCCACATCATACACCAACCCGGAGACATAAAAAACCTAGGGTTTTTCCGCTGCAAGAGATCATGTGTACATCTTTCCCATAGCAAGAATCCAACAAAAACCTTTTACTTTTGGAGGGGCTTTCACTTTCCAAACAGACTTCAAAAACTTAAACTCCGCCCCAATACCCTCATTGGTCAAAAACAGAAAACAAAGACCTCACTGTGAAAATACCTGAACTTTCTAAACACCAAATTTTCCGATCTTCAGTATCTTCCCGGATGCTTACAACTTCAAGAATTGAAACAAGATCCACTGCCTCCCGAGATTCCCTTGCTGAAAGGTGTCTAAGAAAATGAAGATCCTAAGAAAAACCATGCCGCTCCCTATCGACATCAGAAACAAAACTTTGGATGGGAGAATTATGAAGAGCGGATAATTTATAAAGTGACGGGAAATCATTCGCCAAACAAGACTCCCCTAACCAAGAATCTTCCTAGAATCGAATTATCCCCCCATTCCCGACCTTCCACTGGAGATGACAGATAAAACTATCAGAAACAGAGAGAACAGCCTTCCACAGACACCGGTAGTTCACTCTACAAGAAGAACCTGAAATCCACCCTTTATCACACAACCCATATTTTCCTATAATCACCTTATTCCATAAAGCTTCTTTTTCTAAAGGAAATCTCCAAAGCCACTTACTAAGCAAAATGAATCTTATAGAACAAAAAAATATTATAATCATATTTATCTCTTTTATTTGATATTAATAGAAATTGTGCACCATAAATATAATTTGAACAAAATTGATTAGCAAGATTAGATTTGTTTGACACAAACATGCCAGCTGCCGGAGCAAAACATAATAAATTAAAATACAATTATGTACCCACCGCTATTCTTCTTGGTTGCGTGCATATCATGTTACAATACCCACCATGTCCCGATTCAATCATATCATCCAATATAAATTGTGGAACCTACATTAAAATTATGTTAGGAAACAGGCTCTAGGGTTGAACATAATAGGGAGGAGAAGGCAAAGCACATACAGTTTAAGACATGACAAAAAAAAACAAAGAAAAGAAAAAAGACCATTCCTTATTGCCAAAAACAATGTAATTGAAGGCCAGGGGCGAGAGAAGGATGGGTTTTATGAGGATCTGCACTAAATTTAAAATTTGACCTGAGTAGTCTTTCCAGAACCTGTTTCCCCACAAACGACAAGCACATTATTCTCCTTCAGCAGTTGCAATATATCACCTTTCAAAGTCGCAATCGGGAGAGCAGCCCTAGTTTTCAACATGTCCTAGAAGGAAAAAGTAATACATACATAAGTAACAAACAGACAGATACGCAACTCTAAATGTAGTGACAATACACAAAAAGAAGCCATGACAATATGACATTTATTGTGGCAAGACTTGGGGTACATCCACTACTTTGCAAAGAAAAAACAGCATGAATCCTAATGAATATGCACACTTTTGATTATTTTTTTTGGTCTTAATGCATGTTCTTAAACCATACACCAAATAATGAATTATCATTCACCGTGACTGGCTAAAAAGATCAATGAGATATTGATATTATCAGTTTTTTTATCAAAAAGTGGCAGATAGAAAAGTTTGGATATTTGAAAGGGGGATAGTAAGACTGACAAAATTACTTAAATCTATCAATCCACTTCAATCTTAATTAAGGCATGCTACAGTCCAGAATTAGAAATATTGTTGATTTTAAATTTAATCCTCTCAAGATAGAAAGTTTCTTTTTCAAGATGTTCTCCAAATTATAAATTTTTGGTGTGTATTTGGGCTAGTGGATAACTTTTTCAACTGTTATCAATGTTTCTTGTTTCAGTAAAATCTTCTTAGCTTTTATCTATAAAAGAATCTTGAATTAGAAACACTGCATGTAGACAGTCAAAAACTATTCCTATTTCCATGTTGCAAGGAAAAAAAAAATGCCTCCAGGAAGAAATAAAAAGACCGCATGCTTCCAACATATCTAAGTCTTGACATCATTGCCAGAAGCAGATAATAGGCTTGTAAAACCTAAAATCCTCACAATATGATTTCGTTAAAATTATGAAATGAATATCAAAATCTGAAATCCCCCATTTAGAATCTGAAAATAGCCTATAAACTGGAGAAGCTGATATGTACTGCAGAAAAAGGCCTTTTAGAGGGATCAGAAAGGTTAACACAAAAGGCAGATGGAACCTTTTCTACAGTCAAAAGCTCAACTGCCTCCACAGAGAAATATTCTACCTAGGAGAATTCAAACAAGAGGAGAACCAACCTTGTACGTCTGCATTTTCTTTTTATTTTCCTGCTCCTGTTTCAGATGACAACTCTCGGCTTCTTTAATATATTTCACTCCTACAAAATGACATGGAGAAAAGCTTGAACAAAAACCAGAACAAATTGAAAAGTAATATTTTTACTACATTGAGAAAACACGTGTTGCTCTTTTCAGAATGCAATATCTCCACCTGTATCCGCTTCTACTCGTAGCTTTTTTTTTCACAGGTTTAATTTTTTCATTGATACAAACAGAGTTTCATCACAACAGAACATTAGCTGCAAGACGGGGTAGTAAGAGGACAAGAGAATAAACAGTACTAAATGGTAGGGAAGACAAACAAAAGAAGAAAGACTAATCTAGGCAACCACGTCCATTAACAAAACCTAATAGAAATGGGTTCCGTAGTCAGCAGCGTAGAAACTACATCATTTTCTTTCCAATGCACCAAGGCAAAATGAGAGGAGTCAGAGGACATAAACATACTTCCTTCATTTGAATCTGCAGCTGCAGTTCTCAAATGATCATTCTCTTGAACATTGGTTTGAACCGAATCTGACACAGACCTATTAGTAGCATCAATAAAAGAAGTGGAACTAGAAGTATCTGCTCTCAGTAACTGATCCACAAAAACAGCCCTTCGATCCTCCTCACTGTCTTCTATTTTAATTGATGATTCCCCTGCAAGCACTCAAATAATTTAGCAATTATTAGCTACTCCAACAACAGGACTTTTCACAGTTCTTGGAACACTGGCACTTTAAACTGGCAAGTATCTTGAAATCAAGAGGATGATTTAAAATACCACCTTCTTTCCACCTCAAAATGAGTGAAGCATAAGGTTCAGTTATTGCAAGATGAATGGGAAGATCAGGAAACAGGTTATGAAGAGCGAATGCCGCGACTCGGTTCTGTGCATCCTGTAACCACAATACATCTATTATTTAAACGTCTAATTCGCTACATGAGCATTTATTACGTCATTCCGTTTAAAGTTTAAATTTGATTTAATAAATGGGAAAACCGTGAATTTAGCAACCATTGCACAAAATAAGTAATGTCTATTATAACCTTGGAAGAATATTACCATGAAGAAACATTAAACTAGTTTGCAATGGACCTGACTCTAGTGAAGAAGTCCAACGTAATTAGTGCCAAAACCAACTTGAACTCCAACTAAAGTTTAACCAAATTTTACAATGGCCACTAAGACCATCACCTCATAGATCAAATTGATTAGAGATTGGGCTCTATAACTTTTTATATAAAGCTATAAAAATAAGTTCCCATGTAAGAACTTTAAGCAACAATTATTCAAGTTAAATGTCTGGAAGTAAGCTATAAAAACAAGATTTTAGAACTATAAGAAACAATTATTCAAGTTTAATCTGTAACTTCCAGCATCTGCAGAATAATCACGTACCACATGGCGAACGAGTTTCCACTACATCCAGTGATAAGCATGAATTCCAATGAAAATTATAACGGGTCATGGGTGCAATAAAAAATAGTCTTACACCATTGCAATTTAATCCTACCTCATGTTACGAATGCTTAAACACCAATCACCATGGTAAGAAAAAGTCCATTAGAATACTATGGTATTCCAGCCACTAAGGTCTCACTCAGATAAAGCAAAATCTAAGAGGATAAAACACCAATATCTGGCACTTTGGAGTTCGGACATACTAACCCTTATTAAGGCCCTTAGGGCCAATTTGGTATTTTTTGTGATATCGTTTGTGCATATGAATGCATAGAGACAAGTCAATACCTCAACAGATTCAAAGGCTTCGTCCTGATCAGGAAGCTGAAGGGTGATCAGTCCTCCAGCTTTTCTGCTCTTGCCCCTGCCACTAGCTTTACGTAATACACTAACAGCATATGAGAAGTTATTATCTTTCCCAGTAACTTTATTGAATTTCGGTGCATCCCACTCTGATCTTTGACACAATTGATGTAGAACAGCCTTAGGAATCTTTTGGGGCTCCCCCTGTCATTGTTGGACCGCATCATGAAAATGGAAGAATAAACAAATAGCTTTTACACTACATATAATTGGACAAAAACTAATTAAGGCAAATACAGAACAGAAGGAGCCTAATGTGGTTCAAATTTCATACGTGTCCACCAAGAAATGAGATAAGCTCATTTTCATTTTTCTATAGAACTGTTTAAGTTTTAGAATACAAGGAAAGTACAAAAGAGAAGAATGAGTCGATCCACCTCAGGATTTACAAAAATCACTAGAACGAAAAAACCTATAAAAAATCTCACTGTAAATTTGATTACCAAGTACGCTTAAATACAGGATCATGACTAGGGAACTGGAGAACAAATCCAGCTATGCATTAGATATTCCCCATCACTATATTTACAACTCAATCACAGCATTGCAATTCCCAAATACAAATATGAGAACTATAAGGTAGAACATAAAGATTTCAACAACATCAGCAGTCACTTTATCATTCAGGCATTCAGCACTTTTGACACTACCTAAAAATTATAACATCACAGACATTACCTTCCTCCAGATGCCATCTAATTTCTCTAAATTCTTGTCACTACAAAATTCTCTCATCTTTTCTTTCTTCTGTAATTCCAAAATTTCAAGAGGTAAAGCATCACTAGATGGAGCATCTTCTGAAAACAAACCACCAAGCTCCACGTCTAATGATTCATCCTCTGTTTTATCCTGGACAAATTCTACAGAGGGAACAAGTCGGAGTGGAAACTCCTTGGAGATGCAGATCTCGGTAATTTTTCCACCAATTATCGATTCACCTGTATGCGTGTCAAAATCTACGCCACGACATTCATCATCTACTATATCAAACTCTGGGTCTTCATCAGGCACGGAGGTAGTACATGTGTCCTGAGTAGCACAAGCAGAAGACCCTTCATGCCTAAAATCGTATGCCAAGATATCATCGGATAATCCTGCTCAATGCACCCAAACGGCTGATGAGGAAGGTTTAAAATGACCATATATTAACATAGCGAAGAAAGAAATTTAATCTGACCTAAAGCAGACAATTCTTGTTTGAGTTTACGGATGATATTGCCAGCTTGTTCCTGGTTTTTCCTGTCCCCTTTTTCTTTAGATTTTGTAGCTTCTAGCCGAGCCATATGGTATTCTCTGACAATAACATCATATGACCTTGGTTTAGAGACCTATCAAAATACGAAAAATCAAAATCAAAATAATCACAAGAAACTTATTTCAGCAACAAAAGGAACTGATAAGCTTGAAAATAAATACATCACCTAACATTAGAAGCCAGAAGAGAGAAAAACAGTAAAGACCATTGTTTTCATACAGAAAGAGATTAAGAGACGCACAGCGAGAGAACAAAATTACCAAACCAATACAATTTTCATGGTACAATTTATTATTTTACTAAGTTCAACTCTTTGTATTCCTCACACTGAATGAAAACAGAAATTGGCACAACAGAGTTTCTATTAATCGTATTAACATCTAGTCTAAGAGGAATGTTTTTATGGCAATTTAATAACTACCTTTATAGCTCCACAATATTTCAATATTTGATACTGCCTATAATCTGCATATACCAAGAAAGACAGTGTGGTCTCATGGGGCTACAATGAAATATTTACTCATGGGTGCAGCAAGCTTTTCTAACCAGGTTCATTTTCTCTAAGCTATAGGTTCATCCAGATGGGAGATCAAGCTTCAAGAAGCAGAGATAGGTCTTATGATTTTCATTAAAAAAAAAACAAAGAAAGGATACGAGAAACACAAAATACTTCAGAATGCATGCAATGGAAGCTTCATAAAAAGGATGGTAGATGGTAGGCAATCCATTCATCGTCACCGCCTTGTTCAAGCAAGTAATAAGAAATCTGCTATAGTGACGGCAATGAAATAACTAACAGGCTCATTGCTACTAGGAAAAATGACTAGTCATGGTTAGTACAATTTAATAGATAACAGAATGTCATCATCTAAACTGAACAAATGTTTAAGGAAATCATTCCCATTCCTTGGGGTGAGCAAGAAGACCAGATGTTTTCATACAGAAAAAGCTTAAGAGACGCACAACGAGAGACCACATTTACCAAACCAATACAGTTTTAATGGTACAATTTATTATTTTACTAAATTTGACTCTTTGTATTCCTCACAATAAATGAACATAGAAATTGGCACAACAGATTTTCTGTTAAGCGTATTAACATCTAGTCTATGAGGAATGTTTTTATACAGTAATTTAATAACTACCTTTGTAGCTCCACAATATTTCTATTTTTGATCAGGACAATAATCTGCATATACCAAGAAAGATGTATGGTCTCATGAGGCTAAGCTACAATGAAATATTTACTCATAGATGCGGCAGGCCCTTCTAATCAGGTTCATTTTCTCTAGGCTATAAGGTTCATCCAGATGGGAGATCAAGCTTCAAGAAGCACAGATAGGTCTTATGATATTAAAAAAAAAACAATGAAGGATACTAGAAACACAAACTACTTCAGAATACATGACGTGAAGCTTTATAAAAAAGATTTTAGATGGTAGGCAATTCATCAATTGTCACCACCTTGTTCAAGCAAATAATAAGAAAGCTGTTATAGTGACGGCAATGAAACTGTTAGAATCCCTGAGATATTGTTAGAATCATAATCATAATCATCCAAAGATATGATTATGACTCTACATATCTCTATGATATTGTTACATAATTATTGAGATATGATTATGTAATCCTAATGATTATTAGTATATTTCGTTTTTATATTTAATTTGATGTAATGCCTATATAAAGGCATATCTCTTACAATTCTAAGTATCCAGAAATATAAAATTGTCTTATTTCTTATGCCAATACTTTCAAGCATTAGGTTGATGGTGTGAGTAGCACATGAACTCCAAAAAATATTTGGCATCTTCGCCTTCAACAACTTTGCCGCGGCCATATTGTTCGAGGCATTGTCTGTTACAACTTGAACCACATTTTCCGCCCCCACTTGTTCAATGCCCGTCATCACATACTCATAAATGTGCTCCGCAGTATGCGCCACATCAGAACTTTCCTTGGAAGAAAGAAAAGTGATGCCTATTGTGCAATTAACACACAAATTCATAATGCTTCTCCTTTTCCTATCACTCCAAGCATCTGTCATGATAGAACACCCGTTCTCCATCCACTCCTTCTCATGTAGTTTCAGGAAATCTTTAACACTTGCAACTTCCTCTTTCAACAATGGCTCCCTCAACTCATATTGGCTAGGACCTCTGAAACCCGGTCCAAATTGACCAACTGCTTCCATCATCGCTATCCAACTGTCATTGTCAATAGCATTGAAAGGAATTCCGGATTCATACACCCACTTAGCAACAAATCGCTTGACATTATGCGTTTTTTCTTTAAAAAGCGCTTCATTAATATTTTGTTGCCGCATTGTTTTACCATCACCAGTTGAAGAATCAGGAGGGGTTACCACTGTCCACCTATCCAAAGGGCCGCGATGCCGAGGGGGTCTTGAATCTAACCCTTCTTCTATTTCACGAATTTCAGCTTCTTCTTCATCGCCCCCAATATTAACTCCTTGCCTTATCTCACTAACATGCTTCTCTTTTCTTTTCTTCCTATTCTTTGCCTCTAAAATGGCTTGTCTACACTTCTCTTGATCTTCTTTACTAGACTTTGGACATTTTGCAACATTCCCCGATATATGCCCAATATGTTCTTTCATTCGGTAAACTCCACCGGAAAAAAATTTTTAACACAACTTGCATTTCACTTTATCCAAGTTATTCGGATCCACTAAAGCCCCATACTCCCATCCAACATCATTTGAATTCCGTTTAAGAACGGGACTACTCTCCGAATTAGAAGCCGCGGAAGAAGAAGCCATTAACCCTATTAAGAATGAATCACAAATTTGATTATTAATTGCTAATTCGGTCCATACATTTTCTTTCAAGAAGCTACTCAACCGGTTCAGTACCAAATCCAAAACCAAAAACAACACAGAATTTGAAAAAACAGCCACCAGTTTCTAAATAGAAAATCTCAAAATCAACAATGTCAAAAGAATATGATTAGTGTCTGTAAGAAGAATATGATTAATTTTAATTTTTTTCAAAACAACAGAAACGATTAGTGTCTGTAAAAAGAATATGATTAGTGTACATGATTAATTTTAATTTTTTTTCAAAACAACAGAAACGAATATGATTAATTTTTTTCAAATCAACAATGTCAAAACAACAGCAACCAGTTTAATGAAGAACAGAAACCCTAAAATATGATTAGTGTCTGTAAAAAGAAATTTTTACAATTAATATTCAATTTATCACCATAAACCCTAAAATTCAATAATTTATTTGCTTTGTCTTCAATTTATCACCAATTTATCACTCAAAAAAAAAAATTTGAAGAACAGAAACGATTTGAAGAATACAAAGAAAAAAAAATACAAAGCCGAAATGAAGAGAAAGAAACCGAAATGAAAAAGAATACAAAGAAAAAGAATACAAAGAAACAGAAATGAAAAAGAATACAAAGAAACAGCAAAGAAAAAGAATACAAAGAAACAGAAATGAAGACAAAACCGAAATGAAGAGACTTACCAAATGAAGAATCAAAAACCGAAAAACGAAATGAAGAGCTGAAGCACAGAAGGCAGAAGCAGAAGACGAAGAAGATTGAAGAACAGAGGCAGAAGCAAAACGAAGAAGGCAGAAAGAAAAGAAAATGAACAGCCTTTTTTTTTTATTTACCCTAATCCCCAAAACGACGTCGTTTTGGGGGATTAATAATCCCCCAAAACGTCGTTGTTTTGGAAGATTATTAATCCCCCAAAACGTCGTCGTTTTGGGGGATTAGGGTAAATTAAAAAAGGCGCCGAGTCTCGGCGCCTGCACGGCCGATTTCCGGCCAAGTCGGCGCCTAGGCGCCGATTTAACGCAGCCGAACGAAACGCGCGCCTAACACGAACGATTTAACCAAAATTGCCGCGGCTGGGCCGCGACGAGCGTTTACGCGCCGCCTAGGCGGCGCGTTTTCGAACACTGCAATTAACACACGCATTACTATAAGGAAAAATGACTTGTCATGGTTAGTAAAATTTAATAGATAATGGCATGTCATCATCTAAACTGAACAAATGTTTAAGGAAATCATTCCCATTCTTTGGGACCTTGTCTTCAAGGTCCCAGGTTTAAATCCTGGATAGCACCCTTGTAAGAGCCTGGGACAGCACCGGTTTACCCACGCATCAAGTGAATGACGTGGGGTTTCCCGGTATTCCAAAAAAAAAAAAAAATTTGATGAGATAAACACAATATCAATATATCAAGTCTACGAAAAGTGATAAACAAGATTTGTAGGACCATCCAAATGTTTCAAACACTTATGTCTTCTATAACCATTTGTAAGAGCATCAAACATAGATGAACATAAGTACGTAGCCTATCCCCAAGTGTCCAACTCGCCAGATTTTCTACAAGGAAGTGTCCAGTCATAGACATCAATAGATTGGTTGTACAATATACAACAAACCACCTAAGTTCGATAAGTGTATGAATTTCTTTCCTCTTAAATAAACCATCAGGTAACAAAAAAAGCAACCAGTCAAAAGCTCACCCATGACCCATCCAACCACCCAAACCAAGAAATAAACAACTATGCAGTAAGAAAGTCCCATAATTATGTATAACCATGATCAATCCTTTTGTGCACTTGCACAACATGCATGCTGGTTAGTTAGAATTTACTTTTCACTTCCAAAAATGCAAGAAGTCGGCAAGTTTCTTACTTCATTTAAAAATTACAGTAGCCTAACACTGTCGTTACTGAATATGGGAGAGAGAAATTTCTAGTTCTAGTATAATACAGAGAACAAAATGAACAAACCTCCTTGGTGGAACTCTTGTCAGTTGCATGATCTTCCCAAATTTCATCTTCGTCCTGCGAAAATTGGAACTACTATTAACACTAAATATGTTCATAGACGTTTAAAAAAAAAAACATCAGCATTATCATCCCATATTAACACTAAATGGTAAACAGTATGTCAATGCACCTCTTCTTGATGTTCCACATATTGTCGAATCCAATCTGCCTGAGACTGTTGGAATGAATCCAGAGCATCATCATCCCAACGCCCTTTAATCCTTACAGAAATTTTTTGTGTTTCCTCACTAGGACTTGTAGACGAGGCCGTAGGAGTCCAATCTTCCTGTGCAACCGATAAGACGCCAACAGAAGCTCCTAACGAATGTCATAAGTGGAATGTTAACATCAATGGAAGCTTTTTCCAAGTTTTATGCATAGTTAGTTTCTATACAAAGCACAATACTCAGCAAAATTAAATTACCTCTGTTCGTTTGCTGTGAAGTCCCACTTGAAAACTTCAAAGGAAGTTCATTCCCCGGCGTATTTAAGCATAACCAATCCAGAGCAGCCTCTATTGTAGCATCATTCTACTCAATACAAGGACAAAATTTCATTTAACTCAACATCAGTATAACCTCCCCAAAACATAGCAAAAGAGACTAAGAAAGAAATAAAGGATCTGTTTTAGTTTCAGTCATAACAAACAAAAGTGAACAAAAAACTTGTATAGCAAACAAAAGAATCACAAGTACATGGAAACTAATTCTTAAAGATGCCTAAAATATTCTTACAGAAGCATCAGATTATCACAAAGGTCAAGCTTTCCAAGTAGTCAATTGAAAGAGATATAGAATTAGCTTGAAACCTAATTAGATTATTACATATAAAATTAATATTTAACTTAAAATGTTTTAAAATCGTAATAAATATTTTTTAAGTCAAAAAACCAAAAAAAAAAAAGTGATTTCTACTAATAATAACAACAATATTAAGAAATAATAGCAATGACAATGATAACTAATTACCTTGAGATGAGAGAGAGCCAGTTCAATTTGATCATTAGCAAATCCTTCGCAAGAGAGCTTCTCGTACACGGCTTTGAGCTTCTTAGCCTTTTGAGCCTTCGAGAGATTGTGTTGAGCCGAAGCCGCAGCCGGCTGGTCTAGGCGGACCGTGTTGAGTAGAAGCCGCCGCAGCCGGTTCTCGTTCTCGGACGAAATTTGTAATCTTGGACCGGACGAGGACGACAAAGATTCTGAATTTGATTTCTTTTTTCTGTTATTGATGTTGTTGCTGCTTTGTTTCTGTGGCTTCTTTTTGGGAGCCATTTTCTGAGAGAAGTAATCACAGTCACAGGAGAAATGGGGATCGCTCTCGCCTCGTCTTCTGCTTCCCTTTTCTTTCAGTTGTAAAACGGACCGTTTTGTTTCTCTCTCATAGCATGATGAAATTTAGACCGGGCTCCGGTTCCGGAATCGGAAAGGTAATATTTTGGTTTGGTTAGGGTTCACCCCTGACCGAACCGAAATCAAACCGCTGGAACCATAGGGCTCCCAACGGCTAGTAGCCTAATTTACGAATCGTGACTTTACTCACATGGATATCTAAACCCCTTATGGTACACATATAGGCCGACGGATCCTATCTTGCTTCGCACTGGACTACTGAGTGCATCGGTCCACACCCAACGAATATTTAGAGGCCAAGCCATGAAAGGTTTCTGACATACATGGCATCAAAGTATGGAGGATCTCATACAAAATCAATGATATCATATAATCAAAGGATTACATATGCTACTCGACTCAAAGAGATTACTATTGACGGTGGTGTTGACCGGCGTAAACACACACGTATAACGCAAGCGTACGTATCGTTCAAGTAGTATAAAAAGTATCGATCCCACGAGGACTTAATATCTAAACTATTAATTTTATGAAGTCAAATGATTACTAGTATCTAACGGATTGATTGATTGATTTGAAATGGTGACGATTCTAAATTTAAAAGCAAGTAAATAAGATTGTCGAAAGTAGGTTTTAAGAAAATTCAATATTAAAAATATCTAGGGTTGTGATTTCTTTGCAATATCATTTTAAAGATGAAGTGGTTATCTTATAGTTGGGTAATATATTGATTTATTAACCTGGAACACTAAATTATGTAAAAGCCTCTTCCGATGGTCAATTACAAATACCTAGTATAATCCAATTGAACCATATGTCTATGTCAACCAAATTACCTAGATTCATTAAGATTTAGTTCCAATTAAGGCTACCTCCGCCCGATAGGTATATTCCTATCCTGTAAGGAAATCTATTAAAGGGTTATTTATCCTCAAGGAAGATCGTGGGCTATTGAGTCTGAGGTCTTAAACTTAAAATCCCTATGTCTAGTTCATTTTAAGTTTACCTAATCAATTTTATTAATGGTCAGTTAATTAAAAAGCATTAAGATTAAGACTCAATAAATAAATCTTTATATTACCCAAACTATAATCTAACCCCTTATAAACCGGTGATATTGAAATTCATCACAACCCTAGATATTAACTTAGTTACGACACATAACTAGGGCTGGTAAAAACTTGAAAATAAAAGACATAAAGTAAAAATGCGGTAAAGTAAATACTGAAAAGTAAATTACAATAAAATAAAATGCTAAGGTAAAAGGAATTACTTTTACAACTACTAATTTAGATATCTCCCATAAAATAATATATAAACTTGTGATAATATTACCAACCGACCAATCTGGCGGTATCCTGATTAAGTCAAATTAAGTCCAACCAGCCATTAAGGGGGTAATATTTGTCCATAAACCAGCCATAAAGGCGGAACCAAAATTAAATTACCAACCGACCAATCTGACGGTATCCTTGATTAGTCAGGTTTAAACCAGATTAAAATTAAATTACCAACCGACCAATATAGCGGTATCCTTTTTAAGTCAAATTTTAAATAGTGAATATATTATTTTTAAGAGAGATTAATCTAAATAGCAATAGTAAAAGAATTACCTTTCACCATAGCTGGGGAAGTTACCTCCTCATGGTGAATAGTAAAATTGTAAAAAGTAAAGAAAGTAAATTACTATTATTACAAAAAATAATTAAAATTTAATTACAAAACTTAAATTAAAGACACTAGAGAGAGAAACTCTCTATTTACATCAAAGAAAGGAGAGAGAATGGTACATCTAAAACTGAAATCTCGAGCTCAATTTATAGACCCCGGTAGGCCTCCCGCGTCGCGACGCTAAGAGCTTGGGCGTCTCGACGCTGGAACAGTGATTCGTGGCATGCTCTCGGCTTGACACGTGGCGATTCGGATAAGAGGCGGCTGAGAAGTCAATTATGATGCTGACGTGGCGATGACGTGGCGACACGTGGCGAAATCGATTGTCAGCACCGTAGGATTGCGACACGTGGCGACACATGTCACGATGTGATTGGCTGATGATGATGTGGCACGACACGTGGCGATGTTGACTTGTTTACTTGCTGATGTGGCTGATGACATGGAGACACGTAGGATGCCACGTGGCACACGTGGCAATGGTGATTGTCGGCATCGTAGGATGATGACACGTGGCACGACGCACGTTAGCAGATCGGTTGTGATAGTGACACGTGGCACGACGCATTTTAGCAAAGTCAAACTTCTCAAATTCTGACCCGTTGACCCGGCGCACGTTAGCAGCTCTGGTGCACGTTAGGCGTCGCGACGCCAAAGGCTTGCGCGTCGCGATGCGCCAAAATTACCGAAATGCCCTTTTTGCCAATTTTTCCTGTTTTGCTCCAAATCACCTCCAGAATGACTTGAAACTTTATTTATCTACAAAATAACACAAAACACATCAAAATATTCACAAGACTCAAGAAACTATACAAAATATTAGGTTAAATGAGTGGAAAATAGTGATATAAATACCACTCATCACACCCCCAAACCTAACATTTTGCTAGTCCTCGAGCAAAACACAGAATAACATAAACATCTTTAAAAAAAAATTTAACTAAGCCACTTTCATAGGGATCACGGTTGTATTTAGCATATGCAACAAGCCTTTAAACCCCTAGGTGTCCCTAGTGGACGAGTTGTAGTCTCGTGAGGGTTTACAGCAATGATACCCACAGACATTTTACAAAAGTAAAAAGGTATTAAAACTAATGCACACAAAAGCAAAAAGACAAGCGAAAAGAGAATAAAGAAGTTAGTAACTAATCAGGTGAAACTTCTACTCCAAGTTACTAGTTGTTTTGTTTTATTCTAAATTACTGAATAAGTAAATTCTCCAATCATTTTTACCATTCTCCATATACACAGTTGACAAAATATTAATCAACTCATTTTTGCCCACAACAGTCATAAGTGCAGTTGATAAGAGAGTAATATTTTTGTCATAAAGTTCTATCAGATTTCACACCTTTTTGCAGCAATGGAATAATTTTTCTCATTTTTCTGATTTTTTCTTTGATTTTTCTTTTCTATTTTTTATTTATATACAATATCTTCCATCTATGTAATGAGTGTTAGGTCGGTGGCTCCCAAACCAGTTGGCTTTAGGGCACCAGGTGTTAAGACACCCCTACGGACTTAATTACTCAGACTTCAGATATATATATTTTTGCAGCATCTTTGATCCATGTAGCGAGCTTTGGGCCAGTGACACCCAAACCATTTGGCTTTAGGGCACTAGGTGTTAAAACAACCTTACAAACTTAATAACTCGGATCTCAGATGTTTTTTTTTTTTACTCCATCACTTTTTGAGATGCTTCCTCCGATTAAACAAGAGCACTGAATATTACAAACTTTTCAATTTTAGCTCATGTCCGTATGTTTCCATGTATGTTGATAATACCTGTCAACTTAGCATATGAAGATCCATTTTAGTCAGTGTTATGTAGAATTCACAAATTAAATAATTCAAAATGAAATAAACAAAAATTAACTTGTTCCGAAATAAATGGTTTGAGATACGTATCAGGAGTGGGAACTCCTTACTCAGCTATCTCTCACCAATTTCACCTTTTTAGTCAAAACACAAAAAAGCAAAATATTTTTGTAATTTTTTGAAAATTTTTCAATTTTTTTGTATTTTTCGAAAAAATTTTGGACTAAAAATAAAAACAACATACAAACTCAAAACAAGGTACTAATCAACTAATTCCCTCCCCCAAACCTAAATGAGACATTGTCCCCAATGTCTTAAACAGTAGAAGAAGAGTTTAGAAAATAATACCTGGTTAGCTGAAAATCTACAGGAATTTAAAGGTTAAGATCCAGATTAATCCGACGCCTCTTACCACGATCGTCCTCAGACCAATTTCTCTTTGAAAGAATAGGGTCAACTCGTGGTTCATAGGCTATGAGTTGGTCTATTAGATCCGGAGCAGTTCTGGCAGTAAAGATGAGTTCTTTTAAAGGTTTTGACACGAACCCATTTCTCCGAGCATCATCAAGAAACACACAAAGAAAATCATAAAATCCATCAACGTTGAGTAGTCCAATTGGTTTCTGGTGTATGTTCAGGTTCGCCCAAGATAATACTATAAATATTTCCTCTAATGTACCCAAGCCACCTGGCAAAGCAATAAAAGCATCAGCACGGTTAATCATTTATACCAAACGTTCAGACATACCTGGCATGATCAGTTCCTCTCCGTTTGATGGTTTAATAAGATTTGCCTCTGCCAAGGGTTTTGGGATTATTCCCAAAACGTGACTGCCTCATTCCTGTACGGCCTTTGAAACGATCCCCATTAGTCCAAGATTGCCTCCGCCATATACTAAGTGCATATTTCTTGCAGCTAAGACTCGACCCAATTCATGTGTTGCTTCTACGTATTGTGGCTTAACACCAACACTACTACCGCAAAACACACAAATGTTTTCAACTCGTCTTCTTGAAGTGGCTTCCATGTTTTACTCTGGATGTCTTCAAAAGTGCAATGATGAGTTGAATTTATAATACCTGAAAAAGGTGAGTAAAATAATAGCATTAGTACCTGCCAAATGACAATTATTAGTTAAACGAATCGTGATAGTCAAAAAGGTATGGATCCTGTCGGAGAAAATAAAAGAAAACAACAAAACAAATTACAATTATTAGGAAAAGACAAAGAGATATAATATTTACAAGAAAAGTAGCGGCTTGGTCGACGTCTATGCGTCAGGGACAAGCTTCCCATCCAATTTTCTTATAAACTGGCAAACATGGTCTTTTTGAGTCAGATTCCCGAGACTTAACAGTTGTCTTTCTTTTTGAAATTGTGTATGTAATTTACGAAAGGCTATGTGAACATATCCACTGGGATGCGTCTCAAGAGTCGAAGATATATCATCTAAAGACTCCTTACTCAAGCCATCCCTAATGAATTTAATTTTGTCTTCGCGATTATCAGACACCATTCCTAAAGAACGACAACGAATATTGCAATTCCATCGTGCACATTTGTAACAACACCCATTTGCTTAGCTCTACGTTTCTTTACATAGGTGCTTCTTCCAAAACCAGGCAGATGTGAAATAAAAGAGTCAGAAGACTCACCTGCCAATCGGACCCGTGCTTCAATTACCCAACGAATATCATTAGGAACACCGTGAATTGTTAGTAACCTCATCCTTACCTTCATCCGTTCCAGCGAGCTTTGTAGACTTTCATCAGAGATTTTTGAGGGAGAGAAGGAATTGCTTGTGAAGATTTGCGAGAGCTTCTTTCCACATTGAAATGACTTAATCTGCAAAAACTAAACACACCAAATTAAATTACACCAAATCACAATATATACACAAATTGCATGGGTTGCCTCCCTACGAGCGCTAAGTTTTAAAGTCGTCAGCTAGACTTTTACTTCTCGATCGTTAGGCTGGATCTGAAAGTGTGACACTTTCTTTTTGTCGCTCAAATGATTCTCCCCAGTAGTGTTTGACACGCTGACTATTAACCATTAATGTGTTGTTGGTGTTAGGATCCAGTAACTCAACAGCTCCATAAGGTAAAACCTGAGTGATCACAAATGGACCTGACTGTTGGAATTTATTCTATGTCCCAAGATCAAATCAAGACATGAAATATGCATGAATACATCAACGGAGGTAACAGAATACTCACATTGATCGGTTATGTTGATTTGGAGACGATTCAAGCCCAAAAACGCACTGCCTTGATCACCACCACTGCAACAGTCCACTGTCCTACACAAAAACAGAAAATTGAGTGAAGAAACGGAGCTCCGAGCTTCGTCCAATGGATCCCGGCTCATGGGTGACCTCCCTACCACCTTCGCAAGACTTGTAAGTGTGCTAGCACTTGATTTCTCACCATGAGAAACCACTCTTGCTTCCCTTATTCACGCCCAAACTGGTTCAAAACCAGTGAAGAATGGCCACCATTGCCGTGAGAGGAAGAGAGAATTTGAGAGAGATAAAAATTGTGTATTAAGTTGTCAAATGATTTACCAAAAATCAATTTATATTTATGCCATAATTATCATTAAATTAATAATAAAATTATGACACATAACATGCAATGGCTTAGAGTGTCAAACACTCAAACTCCATGCAATGACATTGAGTGCATGTACACAATCTACATGCAAAGCATTAGAATGACATGTGTCATGTGGGCCCCACACATTTCCAAATGAAAGTGGGCCCACGTGCACTCACGCGTTCGGGTTCGATATTTCCGAAATACCGAGCTTACGTCGCGACGTTAATTCAATCGAATTTAAATAAATAATTGCGCCTGGCGAAATTATTATTTACGTCGCTAACGAATTAATTCTAAATTAACTCGTTGGCTCGAATTAAAATCTGATTTTAATTCCGCGTCGAAATCTAATTCGTCTAATATATCGATATATTAATACATCATCGATTAATTCCGAATTAATCGTTTTCTCTCAATAGACGACATTTTATCCCAGATAAAATATCTCCGTTATTAATCCTAGATTAATTTTCTCTCTCTTCTGTATAATCCCAGATTATTCAAGAGTGCGAGTTGTGCGTCATCGGTGGATTATCGGGAAGCGACCCATGAGATCCCCGGATAATCTGGCAGTAAATACGGTCGTCGGAGTACCCGAATCACGTACGTACCAAGTACTACGTTCTACCGATTTACAAGACAAGGTCGACTCCTAGCAAAGCACCAAGTCTACCTAATTCTCCGGACATATCCATTAAAGAATATTAAGATCTGTATCAAGCGTAGTATACTAATGTATTGTGCATATCGGCCCAGTATCGGATAATCACGTGCTAGGGCTGGGGCTGAATAAGTGTCTGCCCCGTCCGAAACACATATCGGATGTCTGGTAACTAGTCTCTATAATCGGATATTCATGACCTGGTCATAATATCACGATTGGATGCGCATCTCTTAAGAGCACTAATACCGTATCCTGCGTGACATCATCTCCCTATGACTGGAGTGATACTTCCGTCTTGACATCACATCCAATACACTACGATTCTCAATATACCCGGCATTGGCGTACACAGAACTAGTTACAGTCCTAGACGACCTCAACTAAAATATATCGATTGTCGTAAGCATTAGCGATGTAAGTCTCAGGTTAAGACTATACACACCTACCTTGATTTCGGCCTCCCATAGACACATATTCATAATACCAATGGGATTCCGAGGGGTCTATCCAGAGCGAAGCTGTTTCCCGTACCATCGGTGAAACACGACCTCCTATCGCACTTGCATAAGTATCCAACACTTATATATATGAGAACTATGCCGTTGTGTCCTCACAACGCACACAAGTGCAATACTAGCCTATTCCGCATTATCGATGTCCAGTCTCGATAATACTACGGCTAGGGATATTTAATGATTAATCCTTCGTGGACTGATACTGTCTCATATCATCTCAATCTAGGAACTAATCATAGGGACCTCTCTTCATTTATATATCTATGGTGATCTAATCACAAATGATGAGAGTGCAATTTCCTTATTACATAGTTAATTTGCTACAACAACACAATGATCTGTGCAAATAGTGACGCTATAGGTCATATTATCCAACATCTCCACTTGGCACATAGCCAGTCACTCGAGTCTAACACCCGAACTATGTACAATTCGCTCAAATTGCTGAGGAAAGGTTTTCGTCAGCGGATTTGCTTATTATCGTCTGACGCGATTTACACGATCATCACATCCACATCGATGTATGATCCGAACGAATCAGATGATATAGAAGTATATATCTGGATCGTCGATGAGACCTTTAATTCCTTAGCTTGTGCTGACGCCTAGCTCAGCTGCTAACAGAACTATATCTAATCTAATTAGATTCACTTTCGACCCAAAAGACTTCTATTGCTGCCTCAGCTGCAGCAATAATCCGCAATCGTTGTTTATTCGGCAACAGTTATCTTGCTAGGAGATTTCCAGCTCACTGTCCCTGTTATTCAAACTTTATAGTACCGTAGTATTTTAATTGTTTGGAAACTTGCAGTAGTGATCCCAGTCACTTCAAGTTCTCCATCTCCATAGTTTAAGACAACATCTTTAGTTCTCTCAGATACTAACAGATGTTCTTAATGTTCAATCCAGTGACTATCACTTGGATTGACCCAATTGTGACTCCATATGCTCGAAGCGTATGAGACACCAATACAAGTACATTTTAAATGTACAATTTCCCAGAGAGTGTTAACCAACTCCAAATCTATCCCAGTAGATCTTTATTCCTTGAATAAAGGTTGTTACTCCCCAGAATTCTACGGAGAATTTCTATTGAAAGAATATGTATAAAGCCAAGCTTTCACCAATTGCTTTATGGGAATTTCATTGTCAGTGCCCTCTCCCTACTAACCTCCTTATATACACAAGAATTATTTCGTTTTGAGTTAAATCATAAACCATTATGATTATTTCAAAACGTCAGTTCCAAGAACCTTATGCTTGCATTGATCCAAACATGGATCGAATAACCCGCAACCTGGTTTGTCGGTTATACAAAATCGTCAGGATGTTGTAAACATCCTCCAAAAGGTTTCCTTTTCAGGAAAGCGATTTTGATCTATAACTGGCAAATTTCATAAATGAAATACGCAGTTATCAACAAGCATTTTCAAAATGGATTTACCATGGCAACAGGTAAAAGGTTGAACCGTTATTAACATAATGTTGATAACGATACCTTTCTGTCAAAAGCCTAGCTTTGTACGTTGGTATGTTGCCATCCATGTATGTCTTCCTTGAAGACGTATAATGTACCAATAGGCACAATGCTTGTGGTACAACAACTAGTATCCATAATAGTCGTTATACATGGAATCCATTTCGGACTCATGGCACTTTGCCATAACAGGGAGTCGATACCTTGTATCACTTCCTTAAAACGTAGTCGGTGGATTTACCTTCATAAGATTGACATCTTAATGAGGTTAGATCAGAAACCCATACCCTAGGTTGTTTTCTGACTCTATCCGATCTACCTGTTTTCTTGTGTATTTGAAGATTAATGGTACAGATTCATCATAAATGAATTGTTTGTGTTCCATTAAGGACTTCGTGCTATGAATAGTATTACTCCGATTTTCATTGAGTATCACTATCCTCCCACTGACCACTGCATATCGGTATTCCTCTCAGGAAAACCGCATGGTGAGCAACAATCACATTGTTCTCATGTGGGATTTATAAGTACTATACTTATGGTTTCCCTTAGGATAACCTATATTGGCACTAATCCAATTTGGGTTCTTAGTTTGGTATCATCCAAACTTTATGCCTGGCATACCCAAATTATCAGGAATAAGAAACCTCGTTTCTTTCCTGTTCATATCCTATATGATATCTGTCAAACAGATTTATATGGAACCTTATTCCAATAAGTTTTGCACTGTTAATACATATCCTATAGAAGGAAATAGTAGCTCAGAGCGACTCGTGATAAACCTTATCATGTCCAACAAAATCGGTTTTAGTTCAGACACACCGTCTAACTGACGTGTCTCGGGAGGAGTCCTCACATGAAAGAACACTGTACTCTTTCATTATATATGAAACTTACTACTTAAGTATTTTCCATTCGGTCTTACCGTGGCGGATAACACTATAGCCGATCTGTTTGTTTTCTTCTGTCGTGTCGAAACTTCAAAAGTTTCTGATCTGTGTTCTTCAAAAGAAACACATAACCACAACGTGATGCTACATCCGTTAAGGTCACGAAATATTCATGTTCACATCTAGCCTAGCTAGATATGGGCCCACTTACTTCACCATGAATAGGGCTAACAGATCGGTGGCCCTTTTACTATTACCAAGTAAATAGTATTTTAGGTATTTTACCTAATAAACTAGATTCGTAGACCTTATTTGAATAGTCAAATCAGTCCTAGTATCCACTCTTCAAAAGTGTGGATATACGAGTCTTGTTAATTGTGTCCTAGACAACAATGCCACAAATAAGTCTCTATTGATCAAATCAATTTGAGCTATTTATTTGTCATTTATATGTTTGAGATTTTATTTATATTCAAAATATAAATTATGTTATTTACATCTAATGTATTTATCTCAGTATCATCTTTATATAATGAAACACTTTAGTGTTTTAGAATATAAAGGTTTTATCCGCATCGGATTAAACACTGATATAGAGATAATGTCTCTAGTCTAACTAGTTACATTATAACATTTTTAAGTACATACCCAAATGGTAGTTCCTAAATTTAGATATCTACGGTCGAACAGCGACTTTCGTCCCGTTTCCATTCGCAGAGAAATCTCGGCTTGAAGCCAGTATCCAGCACAGCGGATTCTGAACGTCAATACATATATGTATTATGTACCACACTAAGTATTTAAAATCCAATTTTAATACTAGTAGTAAACATAACTTTGACAAATATTTTTAAAGTTAGAGCCTCTCCCTATCTTTAATTCCTTCGTGTCTTCCATATCCAAATGGTAGTCACTTTGGGATATGTCAATACCTTTTCAATATTTCACAAACCTTTGGCCAAGCCTTGGGTTTTAGAATATCGAAATGATGTGCACCTTGTGCTACATGCCCAATTGCAAACTTTGACTTTTCTCCACTAGAATGGTCAATTAATTGCAATTTTAATACTTTTAAATCTAAAGATAGATTTATGATAAGTATAATAATTAAGCACTAAAGTCATCATCACATAAATCTTCCAAAGATTTTATGCTCTACTATTTGCTTAATTATGGGCTTAGTCATAATAAGTTTGTTATTTTAAATCAAAATTAACCTATTATTTATTCCCAATATGAAATTAAATCATTTAAAGCATTTAATCCAATGATTATATATTTTAAATATTCAACTTTTCAATTCTTTCTTGATTTCAATAGTCCAACTATTTAATCAATTTAATAAGGTACTATTTATTATAATGATTACAATAATCCAATTATTTAATCAACTATAATTTAATATTGATTACTATAATCTAATTATAAAATCAACTATCATTTTAATTCAATTATATTGATTACTATAATCCAATTATAAAATCAACTACATATTGAATGAGTTTGTATATAGTCCAACTATATATATATTTAAAACAACATAAAATATTAGTCCAACTAATACTTTTGATTAATATGACGAGTAAAATATAGATGAGCGCGTTTAGCGAGTATTCGAACGAATGTTGCAAATTCAATACTTGCCTCCCACTATTTTTCGTCGAGCCTCTAACCCTCTGTCGAGTACTCGGGAAACCGTGTTTCCTAGTGGGCTAGGATCCCGTTAAATATCACACAATCTTGACTTTGGCCAACAAATTGTATGATAATTAACTAGGTAGATCTCTAAGATCAATTGGATCTAATCCAACTCCTAGATCCAGTAGGTGGACATCCAAGTCCTAAACATATATCTTATATATGTCTATACATCGAATGTATACCCTAACCTTTTTCCTCTGAATCAACTAGGCCTTGGCTTTGGCACAACAAACCTAATGATCCCAGTCAAGCGCGGACCCATTGACATGGAAGCTTCGTAATCAATGTCAATGGACAAGAAGTGGTCTTGACTTTGGCCAACAAACCACAACTTGGACACGACACCGATATGGAACAAAGCCTCGTGATTAAAACACATCTTCGAAGGACAAGGGCTTGACTTTGGCCAACAACCCCTGCCAATCTAGGATCTTGAGTAAGAATCACTCAATGGAAGGAAAAACGCATGATATTTGATGAGGGCTTTTTCGCGTGCAAATTGGCTACCAATTTAATTATCTTTGTTAAGGTCTCATCATCATACACCCTTAAACATGCATTCTAAATACATAATAAAGCGAGTATGAAAATAAATAATAATGATATGCGGATGGATACTTAACACATTGATCCTAGATCAAATCTCTCCCTTTCTCACTCAAGCTAGCACTAGTATTACTTCTTCTACCCGTTACACTACACTTCTAAAGAAACCTCATATACATAGAGGGGAATAGGTGAGAAGAGAATACAAAGAGAATAGAGGTGATAAGGCTGGACACGCAGTCCAATTTAATAAATCGAATTTATTACAACAATTTCTAAAATTGCCCACCCGACTAATATCCATCCGATATACATTATTCATTCAACACAACCACGTATTCACACACATAAGCATGCTATCAATCATCTAATCAAATTAATTAATCTGATAATTAAGTGATCATCCAATGTTCAAACAACGATTTGATTTTGTTCGAGTCAAACTCGTTTTTTGCGAATAAGTACTTAAAGTACGAATTCATGAATTAAATTAAACTACATCATTAAATCTAATTTAACATGTATTTAATACTAATTCACTATTCAATTCCAAATTAAAATATACACTTTTATTTAATAAACCTTTTACGATTTAAATTCCAAATCTAATCGTAACGCGTCTCAAAGACCGATTAACGTCCAACGTCAATTCAATTAAAGTCCAATGGGCTTTTGATTGATTTCTTAAGGCGTGGACTTTTGGTCAACTCGGGTCAAACCGATAACCAAAGTCCAATCCGGGATTTACCCCATAAGCCCATAAATCAATCTTGGCCCATTAGGCCCAATTGAACTTTAAAGGTTCATTAAGTCGCATTTGGGCTTTATGGTCAAGGTTTTGGGCCCAATTGGATCCAATCCATTTGGCCTAAACCAAACTTGATAAATCAAGCCCAATAGGCCCAATTACAACAATTCAAGCCCAAATCCAATTTAGCCTAAATAATTAAATTACACTAATCCAATTACAATTCAATTACCTAAAGTGCATTATATGATTAATCGACTAAATCAATATTTCCGAAGCACAAATTAGTCCAATTAATCATGCTTAATTCATTATCATATGTCCAACACACAAATGAAAATCAAACCCATAAACATGCTTCAATGCTCTCGGCCAAGGAAGGGATTTTGTCCGATTTGAATTTAATCCGATTAATTACACAATTGACAACGTATTAACTTCCCGAATGATTTCATACACATCCAATGTTCTAAAATCAAAATTACCAAGACATTCAATAGGGCTATACATTCGGCCAAGTGAAGGAAATTGGGATTTTTGTTCAATTCAAAATTCAATCAAATTGACTTCAAATTAACATCATCCTATATCATTATAACTCATCCAATGAATTTAAAATGAAAAATTCCAAGAACTCCAAGATCCTACACATTCGGCCAACATGAATAAATTGGGGAAAATTATTCCAAATCAATTTTCAATAAATTGGTCCAACCAAAATGCAATCAAACATGTTATAAGCATACTTAAACAATCAATTTATTCAAATCATGCTCAACAAACATTTACCCAAATTTTAAGCCCTACATTTTCATGCTTGCAACATTAGCTCTTGATGCCATTGTTGGAATTTTCTATGGTCCCAAGATCAATCAAGACATGAAATAATGCATGAATACATCAACGGAGGTAGCGGAATACTCACATTGATCGGTTATGTCGATTTGGAGACGATTCAAGCCCAAAAACGCACTGCCTTGTCACACCACTGCAACAGTCCACTGTCCTACAAAAACAGAAAATTGAGTGAAGAAACGGAGCTCCAAGCTTCGTCCAATGGATCCCGCTCATGGTGAACCTCCCTACCACCTTCGCAAGACTTGTAAGTGTGCTAGCACTTGATTTCTCACCATGAGAAACCACTCTTGCTTCCCTTATTCTCACGCCAAACTGGTTCAAAACCAGTGAAGAATGGCCACCATTGGCGTGAGAGAAGAGAGAATTTGAGAGAGAAAAATTGTGTATAAGTTGTCAAATGATTTACCAAAAATCAATTTATATTTATGCCATAATTTTCATTAAATTAATAATAAAATTATGACACATAACATGCAATGGCTTAGAGTGTCAAACACTCAACTCCATGCAATGACATTGAGTGCAATGTACACAATCTACATGCAAAGCATTAGAATGACATGTGTCATGTGGGCCCCACACGTTTCCAAATGAAAGTGGGCCCACGTGCACTCACGCGTTCGGGTTCGATATTTCCGAAATACCGAGCTTACGTCGCGACGTTAATTCAATCGAATTTAAATAAATATTGCGCCTGGCGAAATTATTATTTACGTCGCTAACGAATTAATTCTAAATTAACTCGTTTGCCCGAATTAAAATCTGATTTTAATTCCGCGTCGAAATCTAATTTCGTCTAATATATCGAATATATTAATACATCGATTAATTCCAATTAATCGTTCTCTCTCAGAACGACATTTTATCCCGGATAAAATATCTCGTTATTAATCCTAGATTAATTTTCTCTCTCTTCTGTATAATCCCAGATTATTCAAGAGTGCGAGTTGTGCGTCATCGGTGGATTATCGGGAAGCGACCCATGAGATCCCCGGATAATCTGGCAGTAAATACGGTCGTCGGAGTACCCGAATCACGTACGTACCAAGTACTACGTTCTACCGATTTACGCAGACAAGGTCGACTCCTAGCAAAGCACCAAGTCTACCTAATTCTCCGGACATATCCATTAAAGAATATTAAGATCTGTATCAAGCGTAGTATACTAATGTATTGTGCATATCGGCCCAGTATCGGATAATCACGTGCTAGGGCTGGGGCTGGATAAGTGTCTGCCCCGTCCGAAACACATATCGGATGTCTGGTAACTAGTCTCTATAATCGGATATTCATGACCTGGTCATAATATCACGATTGGATGCGCATCTCTTAAGAGCACTAATACCGTATCCTGCGTGACATCATCTCCACTATGACTGGAGTGATACTTCCGTCTTGACATCACATCCAATACACTACGATTCTCAATATACCCGGCATTGGCGTACACAGAACTAGTTACAGTCCTAGACGACCTCAACTAAAATATATCGATTGTCGTAAGCATTAGCGATGTAAGTCTCAGGTTAAGACTATACACACCTACCTTGATTTCGGCCTCCCATAGACACATATTCATAATACCAATGGGATTCCGAGGGGTCTATCCAGAGCGAAGCTGTTTCCCGTACCATCGGTGAAACACGACCTCCTATCGCACTTGCATAAGTATCCAACACTTATATATATGAGAACTATGCCGTTGTGCCTCACAACGCACACAAGTGCAATACTAGCCTATTCCGCATTATCGATGTCCAGTCTCGATAATACTACGGCTAGGGATATTAATGATTAATCCTTCGTGGACTGATACTGTCTCTCATATCATCTCAATAGGAACTAATCAGGGACCTCTCTTTCATTATATCTATGGTGATCTAATCACAAATGATGAGAGTGCAATTTCCTTATTACATAGTTAATTTGCTACAACAACACAATGATCTGTGCAAATAGTGACGCTATGGGTCATATTATCCAACACTTGACCACCCAGTAACTAACGCTCCATAAGGTAAAACCTGAGTGATCACAAATGGACCTGAACACCCTAGAATTTCAACTTCCAAGTAAAGGTTTCAACCTCGAGTTGTACAACAACACCTGCTGCATTGGTTCCAACTGTCTGTGAACTATTTTCGATCATGCCATTTTTTTGGCTTTTCCTTGTACATTTTGGCAATTCTCATAAGCCTGTAGGCGAATTCCTCCAATTCATTAAGTTGGAAGTCTTTTCCTCCTGCAGCTTGTGAATAAAATTCAAACTCTTCAGTGCCCCAGTACGCCTTGTGCTCAAGCTCAACTGGCAGATGGCACGCTTTTCCCAAACACCAATCGATATGGGGACATACCATGGGTGTCTTGAAGCTGTCCGGTAGGCCTATAAGGCATCATCAGTTTTTTGTGACCAGTCCCTCCTTGTTGATCCAACGGTTCTTTCTAGGATTCTTTTGATTTCCCCCTGTGTTGAAACCTCAACCTGTCCATTTGACTGTGGATGGAAGCTGTGGCAAACTTGTGAGTAACTCCGTATTTGGATAGGAGTGAATCGAGTATCTGTTGTAGAAATGCGAGCCACCATCGCTGATGATTGCACGAGGTGTTCCGAACCGAGTGAAAATACTCTTTTTCAGGAATTTGATCACGACTTTTGGAATCATTGGATGGCAGTGCAATTGCTTGACCCATTTGGAGACGTAGTCTACATCAACCAGGATGTACATGTTTTCGAATGATGGAACAAACAGTCCCATGAAATCTATACCCCATACATCGAATATTTCCACTTCCAGAATGTTTTGTAACGGTCATTCGTTTCTCCTGGAAATATTTCCCATTCTCTGGCACCTGTCACATTGAAAAGCAAAAAGATAAGCATCTTTAAAGAGAGTGGGCCAGAACAAACCTGATTGTAGGACTTTGGCTGCAGTTTTGTTTCCGCTGAAGTGTCCGCCATATGGTGATGAATGACAGTGCTGCAAAACACTGTTGATTTCCTCATGTGGAACACATCGTCTCAGGAGTTGATCAGCACACCGTTTGAACAGGTACGGCTCGTCCTAGACATAGTGCTTGACTTCTTTGAAGAACTTCTTCCGTTGCTGAGTTGTCCATTCCAACGGCCATTTTCCTGACACAATGTAGTTGACATAGTCAGCATACCAAGGGACTTCATGTTGTTTTATGGAAAACAGCTGTTCATCTGGAAAAGTTTCTTTGATTGATAGATCTTTGTCAGTTGTTTCTCCATTCTCGAGCCTCGATAGATGATTTGCTACCTGATTCTCTGTTCCTTTCATGTCTCTAATTTCCACATCAAATTCTTGCAGAAGAAGTATCCAACGGATCAATCTGGGTTTGGCATCTTTCTTCGTGATCAGATATTTGATTGCTGAATGATCTGTGTAGACCACTACTTTGGGACCCAACAGATAATAGCAGAATTTGTCAAAAGTATACACAACTGCGAGCAACTCCTTTTCGGTGGTTGTGTAGTTGAGTTGAGCTTCATTTAGAGTTCTGCTGGAATAATAAATGGTGTGGAAAATCTTTGCTTTACGTTGTCCCAAAACTGCACCTACAGCAAAATCACTAGCATCACACATCACTTCAAATGGAAGGGTCCAGTCCGATGCTACAATGATGGGGGCAGATACCAGCTTCTGTTTTAAGATATCAAAAGCTTCCTGGCATTCTTTGGTGAAGTTGAAAGACACATCCTTCTCCAGAAGATTGCATAGAGGTTTAGCAATCTTGGAAAAGTCTTTGATAAATCTCCTGTAAAAACCTACATGTCCAAGAAAACTTCGAATACCTTTAACTGATGTTGGTGGAGGTAGTTTTTCAATTGTCTTTATCTTTGCTTTGTCTACCTCAATCCCCTTTTGTGAGATCCGGTGTCCAAGAACAATGCATTCCTGCACCATGAAGTGGCATTTCTCCCAGTTGAGTACCAGGTTTGTATCTTCGCACCTTTGTAACACATGTTCCAAATTTTGCAAACAATGATCAAAAGAATCTCCAAATACAGAAAAGTCATCCATGAAAACCTCCATACTCTGCTCCAGCATGTCTGAGAAAATGGCCATCATGCAACGCTGAAATGTGGCAGGGGCATTACATAGTCCGAATGGCATCCTGCGGAAAGCAAAAGTACCATAAGGACATGTAAATGTGGTTTTCTCCTGATCTTCTGGGGCGATGGCAATCTGATTGTATCCTGAATATCCGTCCAGAAAGCAATAGAACTCATGTCCTGCTAATCTGTCTAACATCTGGTCAATGAATGGTAGCGGAAAATGGTCATTTCTCGTGGCTTTGTTCAGTTTCCTGTAGTCCATGCATACTCTCCATCCAGTCACTATTCTTGTTGGGATTAGCTCATTCTTTTCATTGCTAATCACAGTAACCCCTCATTTCTTTGGTACACACTGTATATGACTCACCCAACTGCTATTTGAGATGGGGTAAATGATGCCAGCATCCAACCATTTGATAATTTCTTTCTTCACGACTTCCTTCATGATTGGATTTAGTCTCCGTTGATGCTCCACTGTGGGTTTGTACTCATCGTTCATCAAGATTTTGTGCATGCAAAATGATGGACTAATGCCTCGAATGTCTGCTATAGTCAAGCCAATGGCTTTCTTGTGCTCTCGTAACACTCTCAGCAACTTTTCTTCCTGCTCCAATGTTAGTGAAGAAGAAATAATAACAGGTAATTCAGAAGAGTTTCCAAGAAATGCATACCTGAGATGGCTCGGAAGTAACTTCAGCTCCAACTGTGGTGGTTCTTCAATCGAAGGCTTGATTCGATATTTCTTTGGCAGTTCCAAACTTTCAACTGGTGGTGTTGCTTTGAATCGGAATGGTTTGTCAAGGTAGTTGATACATTCCAGGATTTCAGCATCTAGCTCGCTGTCAGTCATGTTGGTGATGCAAGCTTCAAGTGTATCTGTGGGATTTGGCTCAGTATTTTGAAAGATAATTTCAACAACATCAACACTGAAGCATTCTTCTTCCTTTTCATCACTCGGGAATTTCATGGCTTTGAAAACATTAAAGGTCACTTCTTGGTCCTGCACTTTCATGGTCAGTTCTCCTTTTTGCACCATCAATCACAGTTTTACCTGTAGCCAGGAATGGTCTCCCAAGAATGATAGGTATTTCTTTGTCTTCTTCCATGTCAAGGATGATGAAATCTGCTGGGAGAATTAGTTTGTCTACTTTCACCAGCACATCTTCAACAACACCTCTTGGAAATGCGAGTGTTCGGTCCATGCAAGTTGCAATGAAACTGAGGTAGGCATTGCTTCTCCAATATGTAATTTCCTGTAAATAGAAAAAGGCATCATGTTAACACTGGCTCCTAAATCACATAAAGCCTTACCGATGTAATGTTCTCCAATGGTGCATGGAACTGTGAAACTGCCAGGATCTTTCAACTTCGGGGGAAGTTTCCTCTGAATAATGGCGCTGCATTCTTCCGTTAATGCTACTGTTTCGTAGTCTCCCAATCTCCGTTTTTGTGAAAGAATGTCTTTCATGAATTTGACATAACTGGGCATTTCTTCCAAGGCTTCTGCAAATGGGATGTTGATGTGCAGCTTTTTGAAAACCTCCAGGAATCGAGCAAACTGCTTGTCCAGTTTGTTTTTCTGAAGACGCTGAGGAAAAGGTGGAGGTGGAGTGATCTGTTCTTTTTCTTTTGCTTCTTTTTCCTCCATCTGTTGTTCAGCTTCTTTTGGAACTTCTTCTTGGGACATATTGATTCCAACATCTTTGTTGATTTCAGTACCGCTTTTCAAAGTAATGGCTTGACATTGCTCATTCCCTCGGTTCCTTAGATTGAGTTCTGTGTTGCTGGGAAGTAATCTGGTGGTCTGTAACTCTGAGCATTGGCCAGTTGTCCGATTTGATTCTCCAGTGCTTTGATGGAAGCTGATTGGCTCTGAAAGATGGCATCGTACTTTTTTAACTGAGCCATCACTTCTGCTATTCCTGGTTCATTTGCCTGCTCCTGGCCTTTATTCTGTTGCTGGAATCCAGGTGGTGGATAGTTCCGCTGTTGGCCTGAATTATTACTCCATGAAAAATTAGGATGATTCCTCTACTCTGGGTTGTAGGTGTTGGAATATGGATTGTTCCCCTGTCTGTTGAAATTGTTGACAAAATTCACCGTTTCTTCAAGTTGGTTCGACTCTGGTGTTCCTCCATATGGTGAACTTGTGGATCTAGTGGTAAGAGTCTCCATAATTTGCATATCTGATCTAGCTTGGTGTTGACTGCTGTATTGGCTCCACTTTCATAAATTCCTGCAATTCTTTGGATCATGCTCCTTTCTGTTGGCCACAAAGAATTATTGTTGGCCATTTCTTCGATTAGTTCTCAGGCTAATCTTCTCCTTTTGCCATTAAAGCTCCTCCAGCAGCAGCATCGATTGTGGTTCTCATTATTCCAGAAAGTCCATTATAGAATGTTTGGACTTGAAGCCATTTTGGAATCTCATGGTGAGGACATTTCCAGAGTAAATATTTGTACCTTTCCCAAGCTTCGTAGAGAGTTTCAGAGTCTTTTTGCACAAAGGATGTGATGTCATTCCTCAGTTTTCCAGTTCTGGCTGGTGGAAAATACTTTACAAGAAATTTGGTGGCTAAAGTGTTCCAAGTTGTGATAGAACCTGCTGGTAGTGAATGTAGCCAAGCTTTAGCTCTGTCCTTCAAGGAGTATGGGAAAACACGCAGTCTCATTGCTTCTTCAGCTTCTCGGTTGTAATTGAAAGTGCCACAAACTTCCAGGAAGTTGCTGATGTGGGCATTATGATCTTCAGTTGCATTCCCCACAAATTGAACTGACTGCTGAATCATCTGAATGCATGTTTTGATGTCACACGCATTTGCTAGTAAGGGAGGGAGTACAATGCAAGAAATGAGTCCGTCAACCACCAGAATAGTTCTGTCTCGAATGGGAATCGGTGGTGCAACCTCCAAAGGTTCAGGTTCCATGTTGACTAAAGCTTCTCGGCCTTCTCGCATTTCCCTTCTCAACTGTCTGATGGTTCTTTCAATTTCTGGGTCAAGCGGTCGTAGTTCAAAACTTCTGGTTCGTTTCATGAAGTTTCTGAGAACCTGAAACACAAGAAAACAAAAACAATAAGTAAAAAGAAATTAGATACAAGTAAAGGTATCTAACCCCTAAACTAATAGTAAAAGATAAATAAGTCCCCGGCAACGGCGCCAAAAACTTGACCGGCGTAAACACACACGTATAACGCAAGCGTACGTATCGTTCAAGTAGTATAAAAAGTATCGATCCCACGAGGACTTAATATCTAAACTATTAATTTTATGAAGTCAAATGATTACTAGTATCTAACGGATTGATTGATTGATTTGAAATGGTGACGATTCTAAATTTAAAAGCAAGTAAATAAGATTGTCGAAAGTAGGTTTTAAGAAAATTCAATATTAAAAACTATCTAGGGTTGTGATTTCTTTGCAATATCATTTTAAAGATGAAGTGGTTATCTTATTGTTGGGTAATATATTGATTTATTAACCTGGAACACTAAATTATGTAAAAGCCTATTCCGATGGTCAATTACAAATATCTAGTATAATCCAATTAAACCATATGTCTATGTCAACCAAATTACCTAGATTCATTAAGATTTAGTTCTAATTAAGGCTACCCCCGCCCGACAGGTATATTCCTATCATGTAAGGAAATCTATTAAAGGGTTATTCATCCTCAAGGAAGATCGTGGGCTATTAAGTGTGAAGTCTTAAACTTAAAATCCTTATGTCTAGTTCATTTTAAGTTTACCTAATCAATTTTATTAATGGCTAGTTAATTAAAAAGCATTAAGATTAAGACTCAATAAATAAATCTTTATATTACCCAAACTATAATCTAACCCCTTATAAACCAGTGATATTGAAATTCATCACAACCCTAGATACTAACTTAGTTACGACACATAACTAGGGCTGGTAAAAACTTGAAAATAAAGACATAAAGTAAAAATGCGGTAAAGTAAATTACAATAAAATAAAATGCTAAGGTAAAAGGAATTACTTTTACAACTACTAATTTAGATATCTCCCATAAAATAATATATAAACTTGTGATAATATTACCAACCGACCAATCTGGCGGTATCCTGATTAAGTCAAATTAAGTCCAACCAGCCATTAAGGGGGTAATATTTTTCCATAAACCAGCTATAAAGGCGGAACCAAAATTAAATTACCAACCGACCAATATGGCGGTATCCTTGATTAATCAGGTTTAAACCAGATTAAAATTAAATTACCAACCACCATATAGCGATATCATTTTTAAGTCAAATTTTAAATAGTGAATATATTATTTTTAAGGGAGATTAATCTAAATAGCAATAGTAAAAGAATTACCTTTCACCATAGCTCGGGAAGTTACCTCCTCATGGTGAATAGTAAAATTGTAAAAAGTAAAGAAAGTAAATTACTATTATTACAAAAAATAATTAAAATTTAATTACAAAACTTAAATTAAAGACACTAGAGAGAGAAACTCTCTATTTACATCAAAGAAAGGAGAGAGAATGGTACATCTAAAACTGAAATCTCGAGCTCAATTTATAACCCCGGTAGGCCTCCGCGTCGCGACGCTAAGAGCTTGGGCGTCTCGACGCTGGAACAGTGATTCGTGGCATGCTCTCGGCTTGACACGTGGCGATTCGGATAAGAGGCGGCTGAGAAGTCAATTATGATGCTGACGTGGCGATGACGTGGCGACACGTGGCGAAATCGATTGTCAGCACCGTAGGATTGCGACACGTGGCGACACATGTCACGTTGTGATTGGCTGATGATGATGTGGCACGACACGTGGCGATGTTGACTCGTTGACTTGCTGACGTGGCTGATGACATGGAGACACGTAGGATGCCACGTGGCACACGTGGCAATGGTGATTGTCGGCATTATAGGATGATGACACGTGGCACGACACACGTTAGCAGATCGGTTGTGACGGTGACACGTGGCACGATGCATTTTAGCAAAGTCAAACTTCTCAAATTCTGACCCGTTGACCCGGTGCACGTTAGCAGCTCTGGTGCACGTTAGGCGTCGCGACGCGCCAAAATTACCGAAATGCCCTTTTTGCCAATTTTTCCTGTTTTGCTCCAAATCACCTCCAGAATGACTTGAAACTTTATTTATCTACAAAATAACACAAAACACATCAAAATATTCACAAGACTCAAGAAACTATACAAAATATTAGGTTAAATGAGTGGAAAATAGTGATATAAATACCACTCATCAGATGTATACTTCCAACTATTATCAATCACCTGTAAGTCATTCAGTATTCTCTCAAACCAATACCCATACGTCTATACGAGTTTCCAAAACTCATGGTACATCGGGTTAAACCATTGAAACTCCAATTCCAATATACAACATGTGTTAGCCTTCTAGGTTATAGGAATTTGAACGTATTCCAAAATCGATGACTATGAATATATATACTATAAGAATAATTTACAATAGTAATATTTATCTCAATGTCAGACCACCTAGTGTCCAGTATTACTACAAGACTACTATAAGGTCGATGTCATTCTTAGCATATTTATACATCAATCTAATACACATAATGAAAATACCATTAATAAGATATGAAATGAAGAATATAGTTATTTTATTAATACAATTCGGATTGACACTCTAACCACCAATTCCAACAAAATTAATGGTTGCACCTCTTGTTTTTATATACGTATTCAACCTAATTACGATTAGATTGAAACTAAATATGATGATATGTATATATTCGAGAAAGACCTTAGGATTTACAACGTAGTACGCAGTTACAACGTAGTTTGTAATTGACATTGGGAAGTGACACTATAAGTTATATATTCTCAAATAAAATTTTCGGTCAAGATTTATTGACACGGGTCGGTTAGTAAAATTCGCTGAGGCCAGTACATGTCGTATATCTAGACTTGGTCTGATGGTTCATCCCAATGAACCATGAGTCTCATGAGACTCGTATAGACGTGTAGGTGTTTATTTGATAAACACTGAACGGCTCACCTAAGATTTCCTAATAGATGATATACTAACGTCAATAGGAATTTTCTCGGGTCGAGTAGCATAGTGGTCCTTCGACTTAAGATACCACTGTGGATATATGAGACACCTTCCACACTTTGATGGCAATCACGTCATCGATCTATATAGATCAGACCTCCGCTTGTTCGTTGGGTATGGACATATGCTCATGATATCCTGTGAGTATTAGACATAATCTGTCTGTCATGTGTACATGACATAAATACAAGGTGCCTCCATTCTCATGTCTCCATTCTCTTGTGGCTTCTTGGTTCTTTGGAGTTTGCCACTGCTGCCACTATTATCACAATAGAGGGTGAGTGGTCTATCCATATCTGGAACAACTTCCAGATCTCCCAAGAATTTACGGAGCCAGACTGCTTCCTTAGCTGCTTCACAAGCCGCTACATATTCAGCCTCCATGGTGGAGTCGGCAATGCAAGATTGCTTTATGCTCCGCCACACAATAGCCCCACCACCTAGGGCGAACACTGATCCATATGCGGATTTCCTGGAATCAACATCCGTCTGAAAATTAGAGTCTGTGTATCCCATTAGGATAATATCCTCACTGGAATATACTAGCATATAATCTCTCGTTCTCTTAAGATACTTGAGAATGTGTTTCACAGCCACCCAGTGATCCAATCCCGGGTTTGACTGAAACCTACTGACTACTCCCACTGCAAAACAGATGTCCGGTCTCGTGCATAACATGGCATACATGAGACTACCAACTGCTGAGGCGTATGTGATATGTCTCATTTCCTCAACACTTTGAGGTGTCTTAGGGGACTGTTCATTTGAAAAATGAATTCCATGCCGATAAGGCAGATTGCTTTTCTTGGAATTCTGCATCCCAAATCGCACAAGGATCTTGTCGATGTAGGATGCCTGAGACATAGCTAACAGTCGTTTCTTGCGATCCCGAAGTATCTGGATCCCAAGAACATAACTGGCCTCTCCCAAATCTTTCATTTGGAATTGCTCAGCTAGCCAGGTTTTTACGTCTGATAATATCCTTACATCATTCCCAATGAGTAAAATATCATCAACGTATAAAACAAGAAAAACCACCTTCCCGTCAATGACGCGCATGTATACACAAGGCTCATCAACATTCTGCTCAAAATTATAAGACTTGATCATTATGTCAAATCTTATATCCAAGATCGAGATGCCTGCTTGAGTCTATAAATGGACCTTTGCAGTTTGCAAACTTTTTGCTCTTGACCTTGGGCGATGAACCCTTCTGGTTGTATCATATAGATACTTTCATCAAGATTACCATTCAAGAATGAAGTCTTGACATCCATTTGCCAAATTTCATAGTCATAATATGCGGCAATAGATAGGAGAGTGCAGATGGATTTAAGCATAGCTACAGGCGAGAAAGTTTCCTCATAGTCAACTCCCTCTTTCTGGGTATAACCTTTGGCCACTAGTCTAGCCTTGAAGGTCTGTACCTTCCCATCTGATCCCCTCTTCCTCTTTTAGATCCACTTGCAACCTATGGGTTTCACCCCATCAGGTTGGTCTACAAGTTCCCAGACCGAGTTGGAGTACATGGACTCCATCTCTAGGTTCATGGCTTTGAGCCATTCCTTTTTGTCAGAATCATCCATTGCACTACTATAGGTCAATGGATCATCTATACCATCACTGGAGGCGACAACTTGTGCCTCTCCAACCCCTAGGTAGCGATCAAGTTGTCGCACAACCCTCCCACTGCGTCTAGGTTGTAGATCATTCTGACTGGGTAGCACCTGACTATCAGATGTCGAAGGTGCTATGTATTTGTCAACTTTCGTTGATGATGGCGTGCTGGTCGAACCAGTAAGTAACTCCTTGAGTAATATTTTACTACGAGGCTTGAACTCCCTCATGTAGTCCTCCTCTAGAAACGTAGCATTTGTCGATACAAATACTTTGTTATCATCGGGACTGTAGAAGAATCCACCCCTAGTCTCCTTCGGGTAGCCTACAAATAGGCACACCTGAGAATGTGGTTCCAACTTTGTAGTCTTATTCTTCAGCACATGTGCTGGACACCCCCATATGCGGAAATATCGTAAACTAGTTTTACGACCATTCCATAACTCTAAGGGAGCTTTAGGAACAAACTTAGATGGAACTACATTAAGGATTACATTGCGGTTTGCAGTGCATATCCCCAGAATGAACTAGGTAGTAAGCTATAACTAAACATAAACCTCATCATGTCTAGTAGGGTTCGATTTCTCCTTTCTGCAACACCATTTTGTTGTGGTGTTCCAAGTGCTGTGAGCTGGGATACTATCCCATGCTCAACTAAGAATTCCTCGAAATCTTTGTCAAGGTATTCCCCTCCACGATCTGATCGTAGAGTTTTGATTGTCTTACCTAATTGGTTCTCAACCTCAGCACGATACTCATTGAACTTTTCAAAGGTATCTGATTTGTGATGCATTAGGTAGATATACCCATATCTTGAATAATCGTCAATGAATATGACGAAGTATTCATAACCACCTCGGGCTTTTACATTCATCGGTCCGCAAACGTCCGAATGTATTAGTTCTAGTGGTTGATTGGCTCTTATACCTTTTCCAGTGAAAGGTCTCTTGGTCATTTTTCCTTCTAAAAATGATTCACAAACTGGTAAAGTCCCGAGCTTTAACTGGTTTAAGGCTCCGTTCTTTATCAATCTATTTATTCGGTCAAGGTTGATGTGACCAAGTCTAAGATGCCATAGATATGTGTCATCGTGAGAAATCTTTGGCCGTTTTGTTTTTGGTTTTTCAACCTTAAACATTTAAGTGTTGAGCAGTGACCTATGTGTTAACGGTCTTAACACATACAAGTTATTTTCTGAGTTTCCTGTGCATATAGTTAATCCATTTCTACTAATAATGACCAAATTGCTATTAAAAGAAACTGAATAACCATCATCCAAAAGTCTAGAAACAGAAATCAGATTCCTGCGAAAACCAGGAATGAATAACACATTGTTCAAATTTAAATAACTATTATTAATAAAATTTAAACTGGAAACTCCCACTGCTCTTGCTGAAACGGCATCCTCTGTCCCGACCTTCATGGTGTAATCACATTCAGCAAGGTCCCTCCATGAATCAAATAGCTGTAAAGAAGAACAAACATGGTTAGTGGCCCCAGAATCAATAATCCAAGCGGATTTATCATCCTCCACTAATAGAGATTCAATAACGAGTAAATCATATTTACCTGTTTCCTTTTTCTCATTTAGCTCAGCAAGGTATTTAGGACAGTTCATTTTCCAATGCCCATTCTTGTCGCAGTGGAAACATTTTCCTTTCGGCTTGGCATCCTTGGAGCTTTTCTTGTTTTTCTTTTTCATGGGCTTACCCTTAGCCTTTCCAGTGTTTTTCTTCTTCTTCTTTGCAGATTTAGAAGATTCGGCAACATTTGCCTCTGCATTGGACTTACGAGGATCCACAAGCATGGACTCGTAATGGGTAAGCTCATTAAGCAGTTGGGTCAAAGTAAAAGACAACTTGTTCATAACATAGTTGCTTTTAAACTGCAGGAAACTCTTCAGAAGAGTTTCCATAATCATGGTCACCTGGCTACGCTCGTCAATATGAGCTCCATGGGTTTCAGCAGTGTTGAGATAAGTCATCATCCTTAAGACGTGCTCTCGGACTGATGTCCCATCCTTCATCCTAGCAGTCATCGCTGAGACCATGGCCTCATGGCGTTGACGCTCCGAAGGCTGCCCAAACATGCCCTGCAATGACTCCATCATCTGAAATGCTAGAGCCATAGGTTCATGCTTTGCAGCAAGAACCTCAGACATCCCTGCTAGCAATTAGCAGCGGGCTTTCTCATTTGCTGCGACCCATTTTTGGTAGGTATCGCGCACAGCTTGGCCAGTATTTCTGGCCGGCTCGGGAGGACGTTCCTCCGTCAGGACAAACTTCAGGTCTTCACAGACCAGGATAGCATTCATGTTACTTTTCCACTTAACATAGTTTTCTCCGGTCAATTTATCGTTTGAGAGTATGGAAATAATTGGAGAAACCATGGCTAAAAATAAAATAAACATGCATTCAACATTCATTCATCGCATATTAAAATTATCAAAGAATTTTGGCATAAAATTAAACATGATGCAAGAACCATGAATAATGAATTAAAAACCTAAGAGAATTGCTACGCCACAGAAAACCTATCATCCCACAAGTAAGTGCCGCCGTAGGGTAGGTCAAGTACTCGCATGATAGATCGAGACAATCTCAGTCAATTTAATATATGCAGGAATAACTCTTATTCCTATATTAAACAACTACCGTTTTATTTGATCAAGGAATTTCATTAACAGTTAATTATTCCTTTGTGAGTGTAACCCACCGTTTCGGGATTCTTTGACTTAACGAGTGAAGTGCCGCCGTAGGGTAGGTCAGTTCACAAGATACATCTAGAATCCCTATCCTCTCGGAACCCAAACCTGATATTGACCCAAAATGGACACCATCCGTAGGGGGACGAAAACAAAGCCGTCTCGAGGCGCCTTTTGAATCTCACGTTTTTGGACTAACAACGGAGATCGTGGGATGTACTGTCGTATATCCCTCTCCCACTCACTATTTTAAATATTAAGGTTTCTATCTAAAATATCTAATATTTTATTTTAACTAATGTGGATAAACTTATGGCGGCTAAATCATAATTGTTATTTACACTAGTTTGTCATAAGTGAGCTAAATCAATTTTAACTATTAAAATTGTGTCACTAATATTAGTCTCTACTAATATGTTTACTCTATTAAACTAATTTAATTAGAGTGGTATAAGTGAGTTACAATATTTTAACTCTTAAAATACTAGGCACTTAAGGGTCTAAAATCATGGAATTCTAAACGGTCAAAATTCAATTAAACATTTTAATAAATTTTTAGATCGTTATAAAATCCAATGGTACGTGGAATTGTATCCCGAGTGCAGACCATATTTCCATCCATTCGGAATCGGCTATGGAATTTATATCCGGGTTTCCATCCTATATACCAATGGAATTTATTATGCACCAATTAAGCCCAATATATTAGAATTCAAGTTTTAGACTATAAATCCAATTAATCTAATTAATGATTTCAATGCATATCATTTTTTAACTTAAACATTTTAAATTACATAAAATCATAATTTTATGTTTATAATGATAATGCATTTATGACATGTTATGGCAAGTAAAATGCATGAGTGGGCACCCTAAGCTATATGACATGTTATTCAAACAATTCGAAATAAACATACATATAACATAAAAATTATTTTGCATTGACCGGGCTCTTATTTTTCCTATACTAATCTAATTAGTACAAAAGATTCACCAAGGCATTCCTTGGTCTTCAAATCCCGCTCCAAAGTGGTGTTGGCTCTCTTTGCGACTTCGGTGCTCCAAATTACAAAGAATTGAAACTTTACATTGAAAATTAAAATTACAACAAATATAAACAATGGCCTTATGGCCTTACATCCCAAAACCAAAACCAACTACAAAAATAAGAGCCAGAAAAATTTACGACCAATGCAAAATCCATTCATCACATGAAATAAAAAAACCATTCATCACATGAATATCACAATGTGCCCACTCATCTAAACATGCATATCATATTTATAACTCATATAAATATATTAAAAACAGAAATCTTAAATGAAAAAGTGAAGGGTTAAGAGCACTTTTCAACCTCGCTCTTGATGCCAATTGTAGGAAACGTTTTCCCTCGCGCAGCGGAAGCGGTTAGGCCCACGGATCGAACTTGAAAATTTTTTCTGCTTTGCCCTTCCTTTGACCGAATGGTAACAGTGGGTATACTGAAATTTTGCTTCTATTTTACATAAGATTTCAGCCCTGGAATGCCACCAAAACAGTCCCCGAACAACCCCTTGAATTGCAGTGAAATAGCGGACTGTTTTGCACCCGTTACACGCGTGAACTGCACCCAAACCAGTCCATAATTTACGTGATCTGCTGTAGGCTTTTAGGTCTGATTTTTCACTCAAAAAAAATCCTAACTCAGCCCTAAAAATCCCCAAAAATGTTTCCCAAAACCATAATTAAAAACCAAACAAAACTGAGCCCCAAATTGTATGATATGCGCGCGGCAGTGGGGGAATTTGTTCCTCACTGCCGTGACTTGCTGGTGAGAGGGAGAGAAGGTTTTCCAATGCCACAAGGTCTTCCGAGCTATGTCTCGTTACTCACGGAGGGTAGTGTGGGCTACGCTCACAAATTAATCCCTAAACGTTTTAGAGATTAAATTACACACCGAAATAATTTTCTGGTTCTTCAATTAACTTTCTCAACTCTTGAGAGCATAAAGAAGAGAAGGAGGCTAGGGTTTTCTATTTGTGTATCTCTAAAAAAAATATAATTTTCTTTTTATACTTAGGGTAATTTGTTTCATAAAACAAATCAACCACAAGTCTCCCAATCCTCTCATAATTTCGGCCAAGGCAAGGAATTTTTGTTTGATTTTGTTTCCAAAACAAACAAATCATATTCCTTACTTAATGAGGAATTCAGCCAAGCTAAGGTATTTTGATTTGATTTTGTTTCCCAAACAACAAATCCTATTCCTTATCCAATGAGGAATTCGGCCATGGTGATGTATTTTTTTTTGATTTTGTTTCCCAAACAAACAAATCCTATTCCTTATCTAATAAGGAATTCGACCATGGTGATGATTTTTGTTTCCAAAATAAATCTTAGCCTTATTAAATTATATCATATATAATTCAATGTTCTATTTTTAATAATTATCATATAATTATTAATACCTTACATTAACTTTTAATGCATAGTCTCAAGTGTGATGTATTTAATATTATTAATCATATTAATAATATTTATTCTTTGTGAGCATATAATTAGACTATCCAATTATATTAACTCCGCTAAAGTATATCGAGCTAGCACGGGGACCAAATGGACCTACGGTTCTGAGCTCCAATAATCTCAAAATATTAATTAAGCTCTTAATTAAATATTCCGAATTATTAACTCTGTGTTATTCCACTAAAAATCCGAAGTTGCACTCTCGTTGCCGTAGATGAAATATTAAGCCGAACCAAGTCGGTGTCCACCGATATAGTCATTGCATACAAATTGATCATTCACGAGTATCTCGTAATTAGAGCCGGGTCACAATGTCCGTTATACCCCTCTAATTATTTTTTACCTTAAGTACCATTGATTCTCTAATGAACGATTTATTCATAACTATTATGAATATTAATCTTTCTATTCGTAATAAAAAGACTTGAGCGCTCAAATCGTTCAAGTACCGAATCAACCCTTAAGAAAGATACTCATCTACTTCTCGCAAGAAGGAGTGAACTCCATGTCTATGTACAACGTTCCCAGCTACAAAACAAACTGTGCCCCCAAAGTACGTAGCTATTAATTGGGATTGCTACACCAACCTCACCTTTGTAAATCAAAGGACACAGCCTGCCATGCCGGAGTTCGTAGTACACTCAAGATTAAGATCAATCCATATATGACCATCAAGTAGATGGAAATGACTTTCTTTGCTTAACGGATATTATAAGAATGTCATTTCTATCTGGGTCTAGTCCTATATGATCGCATCATACAAGGTGCCTCCATTCTCATGTCTCTACATGGACGATCCGGATTAAGATCGCCATACAAATATAAAATGGACCGCAGCTATAGATAATCCACAAACAAAGTACCTGGTTTGTTTGCTCTCTATGGACTATTTAAGATTACTAACTTCAGACTCAAATCCTCTGGTGTATGACACTCATACACTAAGTATGAAGGTACATAAGTAATCTACGGTATTTACGAAGATATATAATATGCGAAAGATAAACAAACAATTTGATAAATGAATAATGCATCGTTTTATTTCAAAACGCATGAAACCGTTTACATCACATGTAGCTCTAGGGCAAAAATCCCAACACAACCGTATTCAGAGAGTCACCACTTTCGAAACGCAATTGCATCTCTCCAGATTTCAGCCGTCTACTTTCCTTTAGCACCTACAACGAATTGCAAATCTGAACAGGACAAGCAGAATCTAAAATCCTACTAGATGTCACAGCTTCACAAGCTAATGAGATATTAATAACAGAAAAAATAAAAGTATCTGATGTCGATGCTCTTTCCTTCTTGATCTGGGCTAGGTAGTCTAGACAATTCCTCTTCTAGTGCCTGATCTTGCTACAGTGGTGGCATTTGTCTTTAGAAGCTCCTGCAGAGGAACATTAAAACCCTTCTTTTTCTTTCCCTTCAACTTGGAGTGGGAAGAAGCGGAAAGTGAAGTGGGTTTCAAATGGCGAGTCGGCACTCCGTTCCTTAAATCCTCCTCCGCTGTGAGAAGCATCATATGCAACTAATGGTAAGAACAGTGAATCTCATTCATGTTAAAGTACAACACAAACTAGCTATATGACGCTGGGAGCGAACCTAGAATGATACTTCGTCCCAGAGTATCATTCAGAGGGAAATCACTTCGCCTCAATTGCTCGATCAGATCAATCAAATGAAGCACATGTGTTTTCACAGTCTGTCCCTCAACAAGTCTTGAATGGAACAGTTCCATTGCGACTCTATGAACCAATACATGTTCTTGATTTATGAACGATTCACAGAGTTATATTATCATACTATATGCGTTAGACATATCAAAATATTGCCTCTTGAGTACCGAAACCATTGAACTTAGTATATATGATTTAACTCTTCAATCATCGTCTTTCCATTTATGGAAAGTCTCAAGTTTCTCCGGTGCCGCATCCTCAGATACAACAAGAGGTAGAAAATCCTCTAACATATCCTAGTTTCTCAGACCTGAAGACAATCCTCAAATTTATGTCCCAGTCTGCGAAGTTCTCAACGTCTTTGAGCTTATTCGTATCAGGCATACAAGCAATGAGGTTGGTTGAAGAAGCCGCCATCGTAAATCTATCACATAGATAGCGAAAAATGGTTAGCTGAAAAATAATTTCATATAATATCATATAACATTAAATAGATCATGGATTTTTAATCTAAAAATGTATCTCCCACTATTTAATGTAAAATTGTAATCCCCAAACATAATAAAAACATTCAATAATCAAATTAAATACAACAATGAAAAGTAGACCCTATGAATATATTTCAGCTTACAGCTTTGGCACGTTCTCGCCTACGTATATTCATTAGGTAGACAACTCATTGTCAATCACTCACCAGTGACTCCTGGGTTCTGGTCCTGATCGTTTCTCATTGTGAATGCTTTGACACGTTCACAATGAGGCATATCAAGGTTAAACTAGTCAATGATAAATTCAAGATACTCGCGTAACCCTGACAGCTTTGGCACGTTCATGATTTCTCTTTCACTTGAATTTACCTAATATCATATATTTTTCCGGTACAAATAAATTCCTACCGGATATACCCTCACAGCTTTGGCACGTTCTCGGATCTAGTTATAAAAATTTATTTATAAACCGTATTGACAAGGCGGACCAAAAACATGCATCAAATACATATTAATTATTAAAACTTATTAATTATGGATTTTCCGTTAAAAAGTCATACACCTTTATTTTAATAAAATTAAATAAATACATGCATGCATAAAATAAAGATTGGATTAAATATCAAATTCAAAAAGCAGATCAAATCATGGATTAAGAATCAGACTAGCTCTGATACCATTTTGTTGGGTTTTAAACAGTATTATCGGGTAACTCAGCGGAACACGAAACATCAAATTTTTCTGATTTCAATCATTTTTCTTGGGTAATTAAAATAAAGTAATTTATTCTAATTACTTAATACTCAAAAATTCAGTTTTTACCCAAAATCCAGAATTTTTCCCAAATTACCGTGAGACCCTAATAGTTTATATTTTGATCATTTTAGTTCTAATTTGTCAAATACAAGATTAGGTGATTTCCAATCACTACCAAAATGATTTATACATCTCATGCACTTCAAAACACAACTAAAACACAAAATCCTAATTTTCTTCAAAATTACCGAGAGCTCCCCAAAGTCTTGAATTTGTTCATTTTGGTCATAGTTTGTCAAAACAAGCTTAGATGATTTCCAATCAATACCAAAATGATTTGTATATCTCATATACATCATAATACAACACATATATGAAAAGCTCCTATTTTGGTTTAGGTTAGAACCCTAATTTTTCAAATTAATCAAATTAACAAAATTAACCAAAATTAATTCAATACAACACTTTAATCTAATCTCTACAGCACCAAACAAGTCTCACCACTTTGAAACAACTCAAGAACAATTATAAGTTATCAATGAGTGGCCTAACAACTCTAGAATGGCAATCAAGTCATCTAATGACTTATAGAGAGCTTATTAACTCTTAACAAGCTTACTTTAATTACATACATGCATACATCTTTTATTCAAGCTTCCAAACTTCTCAACATAAAACTAAAAAAAGTAGAAAAATATAAAGACAACATATGTTGTAGTTAAGAACAATAGAAATATTTTTCCTATTAAATAAAAGTTGAAATTACTTACTAATCTTCAAGTTTTCTTTGAAAATCTTATGAGCACTTCTTTTTTCTCTCAAGTCTTTTATTTTTTATTTTTGGAGGCTTAACCTTAAGTGAAGCAAATGAAAAAACATAACCCTTAAATACTTAGGGTTGCCTGAAATTTAGGTGAAATAGGAAAAAATATATTTTCTAATTTTTAGACAAATAAAAAAATCAAAACCAATTTGATAACTTTTTCTTTAAATGCAAAAGTCAAACATTTACACTTTAATCATTTCCAAATTTAAATATTAACTCAGATATTTTGTATTTCAATTACTTTAATTATTTAACAATTAAATAATTACTTAAATATAAATATTTAAATATATGTATTATATTTAGTTTAAATTATCTAAATACATATATTAGTGATATATGTCAAATATCATAATTTGATAATTAATTAATGTGTATTTAATAAAATCATATATTAAATACAAATACACATTAATTAGGAAATGACCGAAAAATCCCTGTGTATGTATTTTTCTATTTAACCGTTAAACGATTTATAAATAATCAATATTATTCATAATTGTTGCCCTAGTACTCTACGAGTACATTTCATTAGTGAGACTCTCTAAGTTCAGGCATATCCGTCATGAAATCTAATTTCGTGTCCATAATTTACCCACCCATAAACTATGACGATCATAGATAAAACTCGTTGAACTATATAGGTCGAGGTCATCGCATACATATAATTCCTCTGTCACTGGTATCCGAATTATTACAAAGATATAGATATAAACGTCAAATCTCTATGAGTATAATCCCGTCGATATTTCTATTAGAAATCTCTTAATAACACTTAGAACTCACTTCTACAGTGTACCACAGGCCCATGGATTTAACAGATTGCTAATCCTTTATTGAATACCTATGCTCTGTACACAGAGCTGAGAGATTCAGTCTGACTCACACAGAATATCCTGAGGATCAATCCATACCCAACGAACCGGCAGAGGTCTGACATTAATAGGTCGGTGACGTGACTGTCATTAAAGTGTGGAGGATATCTCATATATCTACAATGGTATCTCAAGTCAAAGAATTACTATACTACTCAACCCGAGAAGATTCTTATTAACGTTGGTGTACTATCTATTGAAAATCTTCGGTGCGTCGTTAAATGTTTATTCGATATAAACACCTACATGTCTATACGAGTCTCCGAGGCTCACGGTTCATTGAGAATCAACCATTGAAATCCAAGATTCCAATATATGACATGTACCGATCTCAGCGGGTTTACTTACTAACCAAGTAATGTAAACCTTGACTAGAAACAGTTTAAGAAATGATACTGTTATAATACAACTCAATGTTAGTTGCGACGCTTTTGCAACTGTATCATAACTAATCATTCTAAGGTCAATTACGTATTTACCAAATATAAAGAGATGTTTATAATAGAAACTGTTTATTTTATTCATAATAAATATTTACATAAGTATTTACAGGGAAATACAAATAGAAATTGGTACTCCGAGCACCAACCATAACACTTCTACCTCTACTATGTGTGAAACCCGAGCCTCGTCCATGACCATCACTAGAACCTGTCTCTCTACCCCGTCCTATTGCCACTACTTTTCCTATGCTAACTTAGCTCCTCGAGAACTATCACTAGCCAGATGTCCAAACTGTTGACATTCGAAACATCTCTTCCCTATATTGCAATGTACTAATATGACCATCATGTCTATAGTTGTAGCATCGACGTGGGCCAATAGGTCGAGACGGTACACTCATTCCACTCTGATCAATATATGATACTATGCCTCTACCATGACTCTACTCAGTGTGACCCCCATGAAAATGTCCTCTAGAAGGTATATTATGTGTGCCTCTGGGTGGTATCCCATTGCAAATCTGCTGTGGGGAATACGATCTGATATTTGATATGTCATATCTCTATACAGAGGCCTCATCTCGTATTTTCTTCCTTGTCTCTCGAAAAGCTACTTTTTTCTCTCTTTTGATCTTGATGTCTCTGCAATTATAGTCTTGTCAACTAGTACCGTGTAAGGCAGCTTCCCTAAATCGAGATCCTCGACCTAATCTCCTGTCTCAATCTACCCTTGAACTTCTCGTATTTGTCTTTCTCTCGTCGAATTAACTTTGGATAGTACTGAGATAAGGAAATCATCTACCTCTCATACTCCATCACTATCTCTGATGGTCCCTGAACCATATGTCCAAGTTGACGACGTTGCTCACTCCAATACGCATAAGGGAATTACTTCTCATTGAAGGCTTTCTCAAACATGTCCCATGTGATATACTGTGGTCTTCTAGGTCCATTAGCCTTCTAATAATTTGTTGCTCTCAATCTATCCATCAGTATAGTCTCAGTATGCTTCCACCAGGTCTATGCCCAATCTCTCATCATAAAAGAAGCAAACTTAACCTTGTCTGGATCTGTCAGGTCTAACTCGCTAAATATGTGCTCGATGTCATTCTTTCACTTCTCTTCAGGGAGGGGATCAGCTGTATTATGAAACTGATGTGGCCTCAAATTGAGGAACTAGTCCAACTTTCTTGTGCTATCACTGTTTCTCAAATGTACCTTAGATGCTCGCCCTCTGGCTTCTGTGCAACTACATCAATAAACCTCATCAATAAATCTTCTAGATGTGTGGCAAGTAGTAGAATATAAAAGTTTAGTTCCTAACTTACCCCATAAAACTTTCTAAAGGTGACTAAGGAATTTAACATCACGATCTGAAACTATACTCCGTGGAATCCCATGGAGCCGTACTACTTCTTTAAAGAACAAGTCAACAATGTTAGTGGCATCATCAGTCTTATGACATGCTAGAAAATATGTCATCTTACTTAACCTATCAACCACTACAAAGATGGAATCTCTACCCTACCTAGTCCTAGGTAAACCCAATATAAAGTCCATTGATACATCTACCCATGGCTCACTAGGTACGGGGCAATGGTATGTACAACCTATGAGGCATAACCTTAGATTTAGCATTTTTACAAATCAATCATTTATCACACAAACGCTCAATATCTCTCCGCATTTTAGGCCAATAGAAATGTTCACTCAATACCCTTAAGGTCTTAACAATGCCAAAATTTCCTATTAAACCTCCTCATGCGCTTCCCTAACTAACAACTCACGCATAGTACAAACATGAATGCATAATCTTTTTCCCTAAACAGAAACCCATCATGTCGGTAGAATTTACTAAAGATAGACTTTTCACATGCAACATAGATTGTACTAAAGTCAGTATCACTTGCATAAAGTTCTTTAATAAATTCAAACCCAAATATTCTTGCACTCAATGAAGAAAGTAAAACATACCTTCGCGATAGTGCATTGGCGATAATATTTTCCTTACCTTGTTTGCAACAGATTACATATGGAAATGTATCAACAAACTCTAACCATCGTGCGTGTCGTTTGTTCAGCTTACCTTGGCCCTTCAAATGCTTCAATGATTCATGATCTGTATGGATCATAAACTCTCGAGGCCACAATAATGCTGCCAAGCCTCAAGGGCTCTCACTAGCGCATATAACTCCTTGTCATATGTGAGGTTAGACCCGGCCACGGTTCCGGTTCGCAACCGGAACCGAACCGGAACCGAACCGGTTGGAACCGGAAGGTTCCGGTTCCAACCGGTTTCGGTTCCCGTTCGGAACGAATCGGAATGGACCGGTTCGGTTGGGGTTCCACCCCAACTCGAACCGGTCCAAACCGATGGAACCGTACGGTTCCACGGTTCGGACGGTTCCAACCGGAACCGAACGGTTCCGGTTGGAACCGTCGGGTCGGGTCCTATTGGAACCGTAGGGTTCCAACAGGAACCCTACGGCCCCCAACGGCTAGTAGCCATTGGGGGATGCAGGGAGCCGTTTGGCTCCCTGCCAAAAAAAAAATTAATTAAAAAAAAATTATTTTTTTCTTTTATGTCAAGCATTTCAATACAAAGATGCATTATGTAGTTTTTTTTCTCAACATGTTCAAAATATCACATTATATCCTAGTCAATGGGATATTTGTGAAAAAAATTTAGATATTTTAAGAGTATTTAATGAGGCTACTTTAGTTTTTAGCGGTGTTTATTATCCTACTGCACATTTATTTCTTCTTGCGAGTTTGAATATTGTTGGCACTCTCGATGAGCATGTTGACAGTGACGACCCTAATGATCTTGTTTTGCTCGAAGCCATTACTGTTATGAAGGTAAAATGGTTGCATTATTTTAGAGAAATTCCTTTACTTTATCTTATTGCTGCTGTTTTTGATCCTAGATTTAAATTAGAAGGTTTGAATGGTGGTTTACAAGCTTACTATGGTTATTTAGGAATATTAGATGACATTGATATTACGAGCATAATGACGAAATTAAGAAGTGATTTAATTATTTTATTTAATGATTATATTGTAAGATATAACTTAGGAACATTAGGTCAATCTAGTAGTAGCGAACCGGTAATTCAAATAAGACTTAGCACATGGGATCGTTGGTTATTGCAACGAAATAAAAAATCTAGGGATACGACAACTAATAATCCTGAATTAGATAATTATTTATCTACAAATTTTGAGTTTTCTAATGAAAGTTTATGCAGTAAAAATTTTAAAATCCTTGAATGGTGGAACCGGCATCAAAATATATATCATGTTTTATCTATTATTGCTAAAGAGATCTTGGCAGCACCTATTTCCACCGTTGCGGTTGAGCAAGCCTTCAGCTTGGGAGGTAATATATTGGAAGCTAGGCGATCTTCATTACATCCAAGCACTCTAGAAGCAACAACTTGTGTGGATGATTGGACTCGAGCTGATCTGAGACAACAAGAAGATGCCCCCGATGATTTTGAAGATTTGTTCGATAATGCTTCTGCAACAAGTGCAAGCGGAACCGGAGCCGAAGGATCAACTGATAATGATGATTGATAATTGTAAAATTATAATTTACAAAAGGGTTATGTCTTAAACTTGTAATGGAACTACGTGAGCTTTGATTCCTCTCACCATTGGAGGATACGTAGGCAACTTAAATTTTTAAAAATTTAAGCTCAAGCTCTTCAATGTAATAAATTTTTTTTATTTATAAATTTAACTCTCATTTTTTTTAATTAATTAAAAAAAAAAACCGAACCGAACCGGAACCGAACCGGTTCGGTTCCGGTTCCACACTTAAGTGGAACCGGAAACCGGCCGGTTCGGTTCGGTTCCGAACCGGAACCGAACCGCCGGCCGGGTCTATGTGAGGTACCTCAAAACTGCTCCATTCAACTTCTCACTAAGGTAAGCTATTGGTCATTTTTCTTACATAAGAACCGCTCTAATGCCTATCCCGGATGCGTCACACTTAATCTCAAATGTCTTCTCAAAGTTGGGTAGCGCCAAGACTGGTGCACTGCACAACTTTATTTTAAGATCTTGGAATGCACGCTCTTACTCTTCTTTCTATTTGAAGCCAACAATTTTCTTCACTACTTCAGTCAGTGGTGTTGTAATACTGTTGAAGTCTCTAACAAACCTTTGGTAGAAGCTTGCTAATCCATGGAAGCTTCTGACTTCTGTCACAGTTGTCGGTGTAGGCCAATCCTGAATTGCCTTTACATTCTCTACATCAACTTCGTTGCCATCTGCATTTACAATAAAACCAAGGAAAACAATCATATCTATACAAAAAAGTGCACTTACCAAAGTTAGCATACAGTTTTTCCTGCCTCAACCCTTCAAGAACATGCTTCAAATATGTAACATGTTCATCTAATATTTTACTGTAAACTAAGATGTCATCAAAATAACTACATAAAACTTACCTATAAATGCACGCATAACATGATTCATCAATCTCATAAATGTTTTAGGTGCGTTTGTAAGACCAAATGGCATAACTAACTATTCATACAAGCCATACTTGGTCTTAAATGCAGTTTTCCACTCATCTCCATCTCTCATGCGAATTTGATGGTATCCACTATTTAAATCAATCTTACTAAAAACTTTGGAACAATGCAATTCATCCAACATGTCATCTAGTCTAGGAATATGGTGACGATACTTTACCATTATATTGTTGATCGCTCGACAATCAACAGACATACACCACGACCCATCTTTCTTAGGAACTAGAAGAACTGGTACCGCACAAGGACTCATACTTTCTCTGACATACCCTTTCTCCATCAACTCCCTCACTTGCTTTTAAAGTTCTTTTGTTTCCTTCGGATTGCTTCGGTAGGCTGGTCTGTTGGGAATGACTGTGCCAGGTATAAAATCTATATGGTGCTCAATACCTCTAATGGGTGGAAGCCCACTAGGAATGACCTCTGTCAACACATCACTGAATTCCTGCAAAAGAGATGAAATGGACATAGGAAGCAAATGGTCAATGTTAGCAATACAAACACGACGATCTTTGTAGACTAGCTAAAGCATAAGCTTGCTAACCTTAAAAGCTCTCATCGCTTCACCCTCACCCATGTAGAAGCTTTTTTTCACTCGCCCTTTTGTTTCCCATGTACGTTCACTCACACTCCCATTGGGAACACTCAGGCCTTTAGCCTTAATTTCCTTATTGGGTTCGATCACACTCCCCTCACGTGTTTTCTCCAAGGCTGTGTTTGCACACTCTTTCTCTCTATCCCTCTTAGTGTAAATAGGTATAAAGTAATGAGTTTTCCCTTATTCTGAAAGGAATACTTATTCTTGAACCCATCGTGTATCACATTCTTATCAAACTATCATGGCATGCCCAAAAGAATATGTCCTACATGCATCAATATCACATCACATAGGACATCATCCGTGTATGGCCCAATGGTAAAGCTCAATAATATCTGCTTAATCACCTTTATTTCGCCACAATCATTTAACCCTGCAACTTGTAAGGCTTGAGATGATTCAAACAATCTAATTCCAACCTCTCAACTAAAGCTGTACTTGTGACATTAGCAAAACTGCCCCCGTCAATGATCATACTACACCCCTTGCCATTCACACGACATCTAGTGTGAAATATGTTCCCCCTCTGTTGATCGCTCTCATCCTCAACAATTTGTGCACTTAGAACACGCTTGTGTGGGACACAGGATCTGGGGCGACGCATGCTGTCCCGGGCTCGCGACCCGGTCGGGAGTACGGAGTAGCCACGGGGACTAAACCGGAGAATAATGGAGTCGCCACCTGGTGTGAACCAGGAAAATGAGATTTAAGGTCGCACTCACCCCTCGCAAGGGAAAACCTCAAACCGTTGGGTTCAGAATGGTCCCTTACTTATGTCAATTGTAATGAAAGGATTTATGTAATAATTTAATCAAGTTTAAGTAACATTTATTTCTAAAGGTATCATGCTTCTAAATTTACATGCATACATCAACAAGTTCATCACAACATGCAACATCACATGGCAATCTCATGAACATTTCTCAATCATATGATAGGGAAAACTAAGAACAACCTAATCATGCTTGAGTACTATCTCACGAACATATTAACCAAATAACATGCTAATAGCCTAATCGTGCTTGAATATCATCCCAAGAACACATCGAATGGATAAATGCAGGAATACAAATAATATGATTGGCTACATAATGCAAGTGAGATCACCCAAAAGGTAGTTGTGCATGAAATATGATGAGACAGACTTAGTTCAGTGTGTGCGCGTTCGTGTAGCGTTCGTAAACGCGTTCGAACGGTAAACAGAAGGTTCGCCTTCGTGTAGCATTTGCTAACGCGTTCGAACGGATCCAGACCTGATGAAACAAAATACATGCGCGTCGAGAGTAGTGTTTGTAAAACGCGTTCGAACGGGAAACAGAAGGTTTGCGTTCGTATAGCGTTCGATAACGCGTTCGAACGGATCCAGACCTGATGAAACAAAAGGCATGCGCGTTCGAGTAGCGTTTGTAAAACGCGTTCGAACGGGAAACAGAAGGTTCGCGTTCATATAGCGTTCGAAAATGCGTTCGAATGGGAACAGACCTGATGCACAAAATGGGACGCAATACATACATAAAAAAAGGCAAATAGCGAAATACGAAGTGCGGCGAAGGATCGTGGCGAAGGATTTTAACCTCTCCAATTAGAGGACCTTTCATCGCACTTACTAAGCCCATGCGCTTATCTCAATGCATATAAAAATAAAGACAATAACCTTAGACTTCATTTACCCGATTGAACACATCTTACATTCAACCGAATATTCGTTAATATGCTCGGCAAAGCATCATGGTAAAGGATTTTAACCTCTTCAATTAGAGGACATTTCATCCGACTTACTAAGCCCATGCGCTCGATTGTATCATACATACAAAAGTGACATGCAGAATTCAAATAACGAAAAATAAATAAATCAAAGCAACATAAAACAAAGAATGTGCCGTTTACTCAAGTGGTACGTGGAGTTGTATCCCGAGTATAGATCATACTACCGTCCATTCGGAATCGGCTATGAAATTTATGTCCGGGTTTCCATCCTATATACCACAAGAGGCGACACATTTTCCATTTCATTCAAGCCACAACATGCATCCACAAATGACTCTCATGCGAATAGATTTCAATAAACAATCAAAAAACGAATATAAACTAATGAGAAAAGTGCCATCAGGTCTAACCTTTTAAATCACCTCTCGGATGTACGGTACACGATCGTCGGAAGGGTGGATGCTCCGCAACTCTTCCGGTTCACTGGTTCACTGCTCTCGTTTGTTGTCTTACTGTTTTGAGTCGTCGTTCTCCGTCTTTTGCTGCTGCTTTTGACTCCGATTCGCTGCCGTTTTGCTACTGTTTTGCTGCTGTATTTTAGTTACTGTTTTTGGGATGTTTTGGCTACTGTTTTGGGTGTGATTTTCGGTGGTGTTATGGTGTGGTTCATGGGCTGTTTTATGTGTGTTTTAGGGATGCTGTATGGGTTGTTTTTTCGGTGATACAAGGTTGCTAAATGGAGGTCTGGTTTTCGGTGATTAGGAAGGGGATCAAGAGAATTTTTTCTTGAGTATATTAGGTGTGAATGGAGAGGCTTTTTTATTTATGTGAATATGTGTGAATGAGCTAGGGGAATCATGTCTTGGTTAGGGGTTGTTTATATAGAGAATGGCTAGGGCTTCACCTTGTCTCACAAGGAAGGGATTTGATTTAGTGTTGAGCAAGGAAAGTCAAAGATTGAGGGGGGACAAATTGGTTTAGATTAGGAAGTCAATATCTTTGATTTGTTATAATTGATTTTAATTAGGCATGACATCTTTTTAATTTAGTATGTGATTTTGTTTAGTTAGGAAGGAATCTTGTGTAATTGGTGGGTGAATATCTTAATTAAAGAATTAAAATATTTGATTGATTTTAATGTTTATTTTAATTTGGTATGTGATTTTTAGATTTGTTTTAATTTCACCATGTGTTAAATATGTGTTTTAAGTGGGCTTGGGCGTGTGGGCCAAGGCTTGGGCGAATTGGGCTTGATGTGAGGCTAGCAGCAAAACCAGAATTACCGACACCATTCGAACGCCTCCTCGAACGCGGCACGAACGCCCGTAATCTGTTTGGCGTTCGAACGTATACACGAACGCAGCACGAACGAAAACAGTGAACCTCGTTTATTCTGAATTTCCCCTTCCGATGTCCATTTTCCGTGACCTCCGTGACTTAAAAGGTAGTGTCTCCAAATGAGACTCATCATAGGGACTTAAATGCAAAAATGCAGTGCCTACAGTCGCCCCCACTTTGATGGGACTTGGGTAATGTGTAACAGTGACAATCCTATCAAAATTATGCAATGCATTTCTACTTACCTGGCTCGCCAGCTGCCACTTGACTTCCCATGTGTTGCGTGGAGTGGATGTTGTGCCGTACCTGGCATGCTAAACCTCATACCCGAAGTGTCGCAGTTGCGTCTCCGTACCTAGAGTGTCGCAGTGATATCTCCATACCCGGAGTGCCGTACCTGGCGTGCTAATCCTCATACCTAAGGCGTCGCAGTAATATCTCCAAACCCGGAGTGCCGTACCTGGCTTGCTAAACCTCATATCCAAGGCGTCACAGTAATATCTCCATACCCGGAGTGCCGTACATGTCGTGCTAAACCTCATACCTAAGGCGTCGCAGTAATATCTCCATACCCGGAGTGCCGTACCTGGCTTGCTAAACCTCATACCCGAGGCGTCGCAGTAGTAATATCTCCATACCCGGAGTGTCGTACCTGGTGTGCGAAACTGATGTCTCCATACCCGGAGTGCCGTACCTGTCAAAATTGATATGATGTCTCCATACCCGGAGTGCCGTACCCAGCAAAACTGATTATGTATCTCCATACCCGGAGTGTCGTACCCGGCAAAATTGATCTGATGTTAATGTGGGCCTCGCCCCTAGAGTGCCATACCCGGCTAAACTGATGATGATAAGGATGTGGGCCTCGCCCCCAGAGTGCCATACCCGGCCAGACTGATGTTGATAAGGATGTGGGGCTCGCCCCAGAGTGCCATACTCGGCCAAACTGATGTTGATAAGGATGTGGGGCTCGCCCTCAGAGTGCCATACCCTGCCAGACTGATGCTGATAAGGATGTGGGCCTCGCCCCCAGAGTGCCTTACCCGGCCAGACTGATACTGTTAATGATATGGACCTCGCCCCCAGACTGATACCGATATGGGCTTCGCCCCCATGCTGATACTGATATGGGCTTCGCCCCCTAGATTGATGCTGATGTGGGCATTGCCCTCAAACTGATGTGGGCCTTGCCCCAACACTGTTACTGATGCGGGCCTCTCCCCAAACTGGTACTGATGTGGGCCTCACCCCAACACTGTTACCGATGTGGGCCTCGCCCCAAATTAATACTGATATGGGCCTCGCCCTCAGACTGATACTGATACGGGCCTCGCCCTAAACTGATACAGACGTGGGCCTCGCCCCGAACTAATATTGATATGGGCCTCGCCCTTGTGATTCATTCCTGAAGACTGCTGACATTGTACTGTTGCTGCTTCTGGTTGGCTTGCATTTGACGCTTTCTCTTTTTCTCATTTGAAATCTGTTATTGACCGGTGCAAACACACGCGTATAACGCAAGCGCACGTATCGTTCAAGTAGTATAAAAATATCGATCCCACGAGGACTTAATTCCTACTGTTGTTATTAATTATTGAATCTATTTATTTACAGATATCTAATTATGAGAAGTGAATTGATTGCTTTGATTGGTTGAATGTGGAATTGCTTAATAAAAATAAAATAAACAAAAGAAAATACTAAGGAAAATAAATAAAAAGACTTAAAAGATCTAGGGTCGTGATTCCACACAATACAGTTAAAAGGATGAATTGATTCTCTTATTTATGTGTATTAATTCAGTTTGCTAACCTGGAACACGAAAATATGCAAAAGCCTCTTCCGATGGTCAGACGCAATACCCAGTATAATCCAATTGAACCATATTCCTATGTCAACCACATTACCTGGATTCATTAAGTTTAAGTTCCAATTATGGCTACCCCCGCCCGACAGGTATATTCCTATCCTGTAAGGAAATCTATTAAAAGGGTTATCTATCCTCAAGGAAGATCGTGGGCTATTGAATCTAAGGCTGAAACCTAAAATCCATATGTCTAGTTCATTTTAGATTTACCCCATCAATCTTATTAATTGCCAGTTAACAAGACGCATTAAGCTTAAGACTCAATAAACAAACTAAAGAACTACCCATAAAAAGAAAATCAATTATTAAGTGTGTGTATTGTGTTTCATCACTTCCCTAGAATAAAAATAAAATGCTGGGGGTTGGGGATCCACTTTTACTATTTATAATTTAGATATCTCTCTTAATATAATACAGAAATTAAACATGATATTACCGACCAGCCATAAAGGCGGTATTCTTTATTAAGTCAAATTAAGTCCGACCAGCCATAAAGGCGGTAATAGTATTTGAACATAAACCAGCCATAAAGGCGGTAATTACCTGTCACCTAAAGACCAGCCATATAGGCGGTGCCACATTATGTCAAATAAATAAAACCAGCCATTAAGGCGGTAATCTTTTATATTTTGAATTATAATTTCCATATTATATTTAAATGAGATTAATCTAAATTAAAATATTAAAAGCTTCACCTTATCCCCAGCGGAAAATTAACTACTAAACATTAAAGAAAGGTAGAAGAAGAAAACTACTATTACTGAAAATTAAAAGACATAAATTAAAATATTATTTATATATACAAAAATAGATGCTTCCTATAAAATCAGGGAGAAATTCCCAAGGAGAGCATGAAGAAAAATGAATCTGGCGGCCTTCTTTTATAGGCTGATTTTGGGCCAGCGTCGCGACGCTCAAAATGCACTAGCGTCGCGACGCTGGAAACAGTTCACGCGGAGTCCACGCGGGTTGACCACGCGTCTGTCGGCAGCAATAATTGAGACACGTGTCATGCTCTGGTTGGCTGGCGATGCGGTCCAATGAAATCCCGCCACATGTCAGCTTGTGATTGGGTGGAAATTCGGTCTAATAGAATGGTGACACGTGGCAAGCTCTGATTCGTCGATTATTCGGTCCAATAGGAAGAGGACACGTGGCACGCGCTTGGGTTGGTCGAATAGGATGTCGACACGTGCTCCCGGCGCACGTTAGCAGAACCGTTGTGATGGTGACACGTGGCACGGCGCACGTTAGCATGATCGGCGCACTTTAGCAAATTTTGACCAATCAGATTTTGACACGTGTAAAACGGCGCACGTTAGCATGATCGGTGCAGGCTGGGCGGCGCGACGCGCAAGGCATCAGCGTCGCGACGCGGAAAAGACGAAAATATCCTTGTTGACGCATTTTTGTCCGTTTTTGCCCTAAATTGCCTCCAGTGCTTTCCAAACTTTATTTATCTGCAAAATAACAACAAAACATATCAAAACGTTTATAAAACTCGAGAAACTATACGTAATATTATGTCAAATGAGTGGGAAAAAGTGATATAAATACCACTCATCAGTTATTACAAAACAGAACAAACACAAAAGGATGCAAATATGTTACGTGTATGCATGCATGCATGATTGAATTTTCTATTCCGTTAGGTTAGGTTGTCCACCGATTCCCTTGGTGACTACTCGGTTTTCTCTTCATCTGGTAAAGTACTGCTTCAATCTATCCACGTTCATCGGCTCGGTGAACTCATTTCCTTCCAAGTCCGATAGCCTCATTGCCCCATTTCCCATTACTGAACGGTTATTCTGTCATTTCTGCTTGCTTCTTTTGGGAATCCCTCGTGTTCTGAGTGTCGCTGAATATCATGGTATCAGGGTTGAATGCTTTTGTCAAACATACTCATGTTACGCAGGTTGAAAGGAAAGACTGAGGCCAGTAGGCGAAATAGATGTCTTTATTATTATTCAGGAAAAGGTTCAAACAAGTAGACGAAGTTGATGTCTTTATTAAAAATGCAAAAAATAAACCAGAAAGAGTAGTTTCATTGCCTTCTTCCTCGGCCTACGGTTCTTTACTACTGTTATCCTTTATCTTAATGCAAAAAGCCTGATGATTGAGAGTTTGGAGGACAAAGGTTTCGGGTAGGCCGGAGTTGATCATGTAAGTCGGTGGGGGAACAGAGTGATAATCTGGCAGAGGGTTGGTGTGTGTGCTAGGCTGTTCTTTTTCAGGATCAGGTATTTTGTGGGCATCAATGAGGTCCTGAATTTCATACCGGAGGCGGGAACAGCTGTCAGTATCATGGCCGTGTTTCTGGTGGAAGTGACAGTAGTAGCGGTCTATTCTTAGATGTGGTGGTGGGGGATTTTGGAAGTGGTTTAGGCTCCAAAGGTTTTAAGAATCCTTGTCTTATCAACTTCTCAAGTACCTTGGACAAAGGTCTTCCCAAGTTGGAGAAACGCCGGTTCTTGATGGCAGAAATCTCGGCAGTAGGGGGCTTTGTCTCAGAATGCCCTCCAAAATTCCTCATATTCTGGCCATAAAACTTTCTGTTTTCAGCCTCTTCTTCCTCAATATCCATGACAGTTTCCCTCAACTGTCGGAAATTCGCAATCATTGAAGTCATCCTCCTCAACTTGCCATAGATCGAGGGCTTAATGCCCTTGATGATTATTTTAATCTGGTCATTCTCAGAGGGCCGAGTCTGCATTTTCATAAGCTGGCTTCTCCAGCGGTCTACATACTCCTTGAAGCTTTCTTTCGGCTTCTGCTTAGTGTTCTCCAAATCACGGAGTGACAAGTCAATCTCTAAGTCTGTGACATACTACTTTAGAAAAGCATCAGCTAGCTCCCTCCAATCTTCCTTCACTTTCTTCTCCAAACTGTGGTACCACACCACGGGAGCTCCCTCGAGCGACATTCCAAACATTTTCTGCACTTGGCGCTGAGATAAACCAACTGAACTCATGACTGATACAAACTGCCGGAGATGCACCCTTGGATCCCCATTCCAGTTAAACTTAGCCATATCAGGCATCTTGAACTGTGCCGGCAACTGTTCCTCAAAAGTCAGTGTGTCATAATCCAGCAAATCCTCATTCTTACCCCTCATCTTGCGGGTAACTGACTCAACCTGATCCCGAAGCTTCTGAAATTCTGCCTGAGACCCAATCACTCTGCCTGTTGCATACTCTGCCATGTCGTCATCAAAAGCGGGGATGTCATCCCCCAATCCATTCGGAGGCTCCTCGCGCCTCACATTCTCATAATTTCCCCTAGCACGGGGCACAACCATATTTGTCATGGCAGTAGTCAAGGCTTGCAATTGTTCAGTAACCTTGGCGAAACCATTCTCAACTGATCTATCCGGGATACCTCAATATCTGATTCACTCATGTCTGTTCTCAGTATTTTGGTGAGTTCCCTTTTTTCTAACCCAACAGGAATCTATGATGCCTTTTTAAGACATAGATGGTGTTAACATGATATATGCATGTATGAGGTGCATGAGATGCATGTAACAGAAATAACATACTACATCAACTAAAATTCTCAAACAAATCGGCCCGTTATCATTTTAGAAGCTTTTGGGCTAACTGTCATAGGAGTGAACTCGTCCCAGTTTAAATGGCCCAACGAGTTCATATCTCATGACAAGGAGCCCAACTAAATCCAAATGGTACACAAGCACAAAGTGGCCCATCAACAATTAGAAGCCTTTGGCCCAATCGTCATAAAATGCGTTCTTGTCCCAGTTTAAATGGCCCAACAAGCCCATATCACATGACAAATGGTCCAAATGGATCCAAACGGAGATGTTCCCAAACACAAGCATAAAAGAAAGATAATGCAAACATAAAACAATAATTTCTACAGAATGGCCCATCAACATTTCAGAAGCTTTGGGCCCAATGGTCATAGGTACGAACTCGCCCCAATTTAAATGGCCCAGCAAGTCCGCAATTCTGACAATGGTCCAACTTCATCCAAATGATTATGGTCCACACGCACATACTCAAGGAAATAATTGTTACTTTAACCATACAATCCTGGTCTATGGGTGGGTTCACAAGAGTGTAGACAAAGGCTCTCATCGGTGAAGGATGGTCCACAACTAGGTCTCCCCAATCAAGGGTTCGAGTGACCAAGTGAGCGCACCATTTTTTATACACTAAGGTACGTGCCAATGAGCTATGGTGTGTGACTGATTGTCAAATGGATTTCCATTGTAGATTCCCCAGAGGGAGGGTGGAGCGAGGCTCACTTAAGTACCCTAGCCTCTTAGGCTCTTATCGCTTGGTGACAGGAATAAACAACGAGTCATCCAACTATCCATCACAATAGGCTAAGGGTAGATGGCCATATAGGTGCCTTCACAGCTTTTCCTTCTAGGAAGGTAGTGAATGAAGAAAGACACCAAACCATTACCTAGCCTTAAGATGCCCTTGATTAAACCCTCATTTTATCCACTATAGACACGGTCAATTAAAACATAAATCCAAACATTACAAGACAATATTTCGGGGCCGATCTCTATATCCCTAGTGGAGTCGCCAGACTGTGGGACACAAGATCTGGGGCGACGCATGCTGTCCGGGCTCGCGGCCCGGTCGGGAGTACGGAGTAGCTACGGGGACTAAACCGGAGAATAATGGTGTCGCCACCTGGTGTGAACCAGGAAAATGAGATTTAAGGCCGCACTCACCCCTCGCAAGGGAAAACCTCAAACCGTTGGGTTCGGAATGGTCCCTTACTTATGTCACTTGTAATGAAAGGATTTATGTAATAATTTAATCAAGTTTAAGTAACACTTATTTCCAAGGGTATTATGCTTCTAAATTCACATGCATACATCAACAAGTTCATCACAACATGCAACATCACATGGCAATCTCATGAACATTTCTCAATCATATGATAGGGAAAACTAAGAACAACCTAATCATGCTTGAGTATTATCTCATGAACATATTAACCAAATAACATGCCAATAGCCTAATCATGCTTGAATATCATCCCAAGAACACATCGAATGGATAAATGTAGGAATACAAATAATATGATTGGCTACATAATGCAAGGGAGATCACCCAAAAGGTAGTTATGCATGAAATATGATCAGACAGACTTAGTTCAGTGTGTGCGCGTTTGTGTAGCGTTCATAAACGTGTTCGAACGGTAAACAGAAGGTTCGCGTTTATGTAGCGTTTGCTAACGCGTTCGAACAGATCTAGACCTGATGAAACAAAATGCATGCGTGTTCGAGTAGTGTTTGTAAAACGCGTTTGAACGGGAAACAGAAGGTTCGCGTTCATATAGCGTTCGATAACGTGTTCGAACGGATCCCGACCTGATGAAACAAAATGCATGCGCATTCGAGTAGCGTTTATAAAATGTGTTCGACCGGGAAATAAAAGGTTCGCGTTCGTATAGCGTTCGAAAATGCGTTCGAACGGGAACAGGCCTGATGCACAAAATGTGACGCAATACATACATAAAAAAGGCAAATAGCGAAATACGAAGTGCGGCGAAGCATCGTGGCGAAGGATTTTAACCTCTCCAATTAGAGGACCTTTCATCGCACTTAATAAGCCCATGCGCTTATCTCAATGCATATAAAAATAAAGACAATAACCTTAGACTTCATATACCCGATTGAACACATCTTACATTCAACCGAATATACGTTAATCGGCGCGGCAAAGCATCATGGTGAATGATTTTAACCTCTTCAATTAGAGGACCTTTCATCCGACTTACTAAGCCCATGCGCTCGATTGTATCATAAATACAAAAGTAACATGTATAATTCAAATAACGAAAAATAAATAAATCAGAGCAACATAAAACAAAAGAATGTGCCGTTTACTTAAGTGGTACGTGGAGTTGTATCACGAGTATAGATCATACTACCGTCCATTCGGAATCGGCTATGAAATTTATGTCCGGGTTTCCATCCTATATACCACAAGAGGCGACATATTTTCCATTTCATTCAAGCCACAACATGCATCCACAAATGACTCTCATGCGAATAGATTTCAATAAACAATCAAAAAACGAATATAAACTAATGAGAAAAGTGTCATCAGGTCTAACCTTTTAAATCACCTCTCGGATGTACGGTACACGATCGTCGGAAGGGTGGATGCTCCACAACTCTTCCGGTTCACTGGTTCACTGCTCTCGTTCGTTGTCTTACTGTTTTGAGTCGTCGTTCTCCGTCTTTTGCTGCTACTTTTGACTCCGATTCGCTGCCGTTTTGCTACTGTTTTGCTGTTGTATTTTAGTTACTGTTTTTGGGATGTTTTGGCTACTGTTTTGGGTGTGATTTTCGGTGGTGTTATGGTGTGGTTCATGGGCTGTTTTATGTGTGTTTTAGGGATGCTGTATGGGCTGTTTTTTCGGTGATACAAGGTTGCTAAATGGAGGTCTGGTTTTCGGTGATTAGGAAAGGGGATCAAGAGAATTTTTTCTTGAGTATATTAGGTGTGAATGGAGAGGCTTTTTTTATTTATGTGAATATGTGTGAATGAGCTAGGGGAATCATGTCTTGGTTAGGGGTTGTTTATATAGAGAATGGCTAGGGCTTCACCTTGTCTCACAAGGAAGGGATTTGATTTAGTGTTGAGCAAGGAAAGTCAAAGATTGAGGGGGGACAAATTTGGTTTAGATTAGGAAGTCAATATCTTTGATTTGTTATAATTGATTTTAATTAGGCATGACATCTTTTTAATTTAGTATGTGATTTTGTTTAGTTAGGAAGGAATCTTGTGTAATTGGTGGGTGAATATCTTAATTAAAGAATTAAAATATTTGATTGATTTTAATGTTTATTTTAATTTGGTATGTGATTTTTAGATTTGTTTTAATTTCACCATGTGTTAAATATGTGTTTTAAGTGGGCTTGGGCGTGTGGGCCAAGGCTTGGGCGAATTGGGCTTGATGTGAGGCTAGCAGCAAAACCAGAATTACCGACACCATTCGAACGCCTCCTCGAACGCGGCACGAACGCCCGCAATCTGTTTGGCGTTCGAACGTATACACGAACGCAGCACGAACGAAAACAGTGAACCTCGTTTATTCTGAATTTCCCCTTCCGATGTCCGTTTTCCGTGACCTCCGTGACTTAAAAGGTAGTGTCTCCAAATGAGACTCATCATAGGGACTTATATGCAAAAATGCAGTGCCTACAGCTTGACAACTAAAAATAAGTTATCCAGCGGGTATGCAGCTCCCTCTCTGTCACTAGTATCCTAAATCTCAGGCTCATCATCATCAACCTCAACCTCACTGTCGGTAGAATGTACCTCAAAACTCTTATTATCAATCACTAAGGTGCGCTTGTTGGGGCACTGTGAAGCATAGTGTCCCATGCCCAAACACTTGAAACATTTGATGTCCTTAGTCTTTGGTGATGTACTCTTAGGTTTCGGTCTAGCCTTGCTTGGTTCTGCAACTTCTTTACCCTTTGCACTAAGTTCGGCCTTTGGCTTGTTAAAGCATTTATCCATTCGATCATTAGGAACCCATTTCCCCTTCCATGCAGAAGTAGTTTGAGTACCAAATCTGGATGTAGTCTTTTTCTTCACTGGCATCTCTACCTTGATAGCCATGTGAAGCATATCCTCTAAATCAACATAGTGATGCAACTCCACCATGTTGGCAATCTCTCTGTTCAAGTCCCATAGAAACCGTGCCATAATAGTCTCTGCATCCTCCACTACATTCGCCCTGATCATGGAAACCTTCATCTCAGTGTAGTAATCTTCTACACTCTTGGCCCATTGATACAGATGCTGTAGTTTTTGATACAACTCTCGGTAGTAATGGCTGGGTATGAACCGTTTCCTCTCGTCCACTGTCAAACTAGTACTTGCCATCTCAAAGCTTTAACAAACAGATTAGAAGAAACAAATATGTGAACAAAATTATATAACCTCACAATCTCACATGCTCACGTGTTTACACTCAAATATGTATCACTCCACTCCACTCGTGTTTACACTCAATATAATGTGAATATTACTTACCAAAGAAGCTCACAACAATGTGTAATCTTCAAGCTAGCATAAACAACAAGAAACCAATATAGGGCGAACAGAGTAATACGAGTTATAGAATTAACAAATATATAGACTCAATTCAAAGAAAACCTAAAGCTAGAATACTTGGAATAAGGAAATCAAAAAGTAGAACAATAAACAAACAAGTATGTAAACAATTGCAGACGTATGCAAATTCGGACGAAAATTTAGTACCTCAATAGAAATTTTGATGAATTACCCTTCAAGGACACCTAAATAATAATATGGAATTAACCAAATCCAAATAAATTTTGGAACTTTTTTTACTTTTTTTTTGCTCTTCAGGTTACTTAAGCTCTCAAAAAAATTCTAAGTGCTGACCGATTTAGGGTCCGGTATGAGACCGATATGGTTATTTGCCGGTTCTAGTAGCTATGTTTTACTCACAGTTTAACCGATATGGAGACTGGTATGGGTCCTGTATGAAACTAGACCGGTTCCAATAGCTAGGTTATCTCTAAGTAGACCGGTATGGACACCGGTATGTAGGCTGGTATGATACTAGCTCGGTTCCAGTTGCTATGTAATGCCTAGTTTGACCGGTATGAAATTCAATATGAGACTGGAATGTCGGTCACTAACAGATCAGAAATGCAAAAATACTTAAGAAACACAAAAACCAAGAATCAAGATGAACAAGTATCTTGATGACCAATAAACATAATAAAGAGTAAATCAAAAATATAAAGTAAAGATAGAAAAATCAGACCTTGGAACCCTAAGCTTTGATACCAAATGACGCGGAACTCACTTGGAGGATTAAGGCCAAGCAAACCCCTCGCAAGGGATAGAACCCCAAGAGCCACAAATTTGATTTTGTAGGAACAAAACCCTTCCAAGGCCACAAAGAAGACCATAAAGAACTTGTCTTTGAGAACCCTTAAGATAGTTCCTTGTAGTGTTCTGCTAGCACGGAGATGCCACTAAGTTTGCCACGCCTTAGATATGTCGATTGCATGAAATAAGGGGAATCCCTCCCTTAAGCAATTTTGGACAAAGCCAAGCTTTCAAGATGAAGCTAAATTCGAAAATAGGTGATTAATTCATTAATAAAGAAATGTTACAATATATAGTACAATGAAAGAAACCCTAATAGGTGCAAAAATACCAAAACATCCTAACTTGCAAACTAATGGCTATTTAAAGGGCATGCCCTTAATAGTCATTTAATAGCTTAGACTGTTGGGGTTTTGGGCGATGGGTGCGGCGAAAGTGCGGTTCGGGCGAAATCGTAATTTAAAACTTTTCAAATTACCGAATAAATTATTCAATATCTAATATGAATAATTTATTCATATTTCACCTAAACCTATTTATTCGTTATCAAATAGCGACATAAATATGTATGAAACGTCGCGAAACTTTTACGAAAAATGTTTTTTCCGCAAAATGACGCAAAATGCGTTTTTGAACGAACCGACAACCCGACACTTATAAAGGCTGCCCAGGTCAGCCCCAATAGTGTTAGGGAAGTTCATGGGCTGCCCGAACAGTGATGAACTCACTGTTTGGATAGCCGTCACCCGGTTGGCTCAAAAGTCACCCGGTAACGCCGTTTTTGGCCGTTTTCGCTTATTTCAACTTCGAAACACTTTCCGGCAATTGTTCCAACTCCCAAAACACATCCAATACATTCATAGCACATTATTTTCATAAAGAATTTTCCATTTTTCACAGATCTGATCCAGAACCGAAAATTAAGATTTTTCATGCTTTAAATCCAATTTTTTTTAAAGATTAAATCAATTAATCAAAACACCCAATCAAGTCACCACATATGAACAACCCAAGAACAATTATAGGCATTACAAGAGTGGTCATAACACTCTAGAATGACAACAAATCATCAAATGATAAAATTGGACACTAATTACATTAATTGCATCCAAAATACTTCACACATGCTTCATTAGCTTCCAATACATCAACCACAACCAAAAGCCCCAAAAATTCAGAATTGAAGGAACCCTATAACCTTTCTAAACCTTCAAGAAATATGAAACTAAATTTCTAAGGTTAAGGTTAAAGTAGATTACCTTTAATCTCTTGTTTCCTAAGCTTTTTTCTTTGATTTTCCTTCAATTCTTCATGAATTCTTCAAACCAAATTTTGAGACCCATTTTGGGAGCTTGTTCGATCATGAAGTTAGGTTAGATGATGAAGAAAACAATTTCCCCTTTTGAAACCTAATGACCGACTCTAGGCAATAGTATTTTGGGGATTTTGTGATTTAATCAAATTAAATAATAATTAAACTTTATATAATCCAATCAAAATTACACACATAAAGTCCAATATAAATCATGCCAAATAGACCAATAATAATTGAACAAATTCCATAACATTTATGAAAAAAGTTTAATTAATTAATTATTCAAATATTTAACAATTAAATATTCAAATAATCAATTAATATAATTATTATTTTTTATGTATTTTTATTTACAATAAATAACAAATACATATATTTATGGCATGTGTCAAAATCTCATTTGACGAATAATTAATGTGTATCTAATCGTATTATGTATCAAATACAAATACACAATAATTACGATTGGCCAAAAACCCTTAATGCATGTGTTATCGTTTAACCGATTAAACGATTCGAATTAACTCACTTAATCCGATGAAGTATTATGAATAATCTGTATTATTCATATCGTGTTGCCCAAGTGTTCAACGAATACACTTCATATTATGGGACTCTATAAGTTTAGGTTTATCCATCACGAAATCCAATTTTATGTCCATAATCCACCCACTCATGGATTATGACGACCACAGATAATCTCGCTAAACTATGCAAGTCAATGTCATTGTATACGTATAATCTCTTTGTCATAGGCTATCCATATTATACCTCGGATATAGATGAGACGTCAAATATGTTCGGTATAATATAATAGACTTTCAATTTATGAGCTCTAAATAACACTCGGAACTGATTTCCAAGGTTATACCACGTCCATGGATTTACTAGATCGTAAACACATGAGGATACATTTGTCATGTACACATGATTGACGGATCCTATCTTGATACGCACTGGATATCATGAGCATCATTCTACACCCAACGAATAGACGGAGGTCTGATAATGAGTAGATCGGTGACGTGACTGCCATCAAAGTGTGGAGGATAAATCATATATCCCACTGTGGTATCTCAAATGAAAGGACCACTATGCTCGCTCAACTCGAGAAAATTCCTATTAACGTTGGTGTACCATCTATTAGAAAATCTTCAATGAGTCGTTCAGTGTCTTATCAAATAAACACCTACATGTCTATACGAGTCTCCCGAGACTCATGGTTCACTGGGATAAACCATCGGACCAAGTCATGATATACGACATGTACTGGTCTCAGCGGATTTTACTAACTGACCCGTGTTAGTAAATCTTGATCAGGAACTTTATTTAAGAATATACATCTTATAGTGCGCTTCCCAATGTCAATTACAAACTACGTTGTAACTGCACACTATATTGTAAATCCTAGGATCTTTGTTTATTATACACGTATCACTGAACCAGATTAATTTTCGATCTAATCGTAATCAGATATATAATCGTAATTAGATCAAATAAGTGTATAAAATACAAGGGTGCTACCATAAAATTAGTAATATTATCGAAAATAAAATTGCTCGTATTTATGAATCAGACATAAATACGATCCGGATTGGCACTCTGAGCACCAATCCTAACATAGAAAACATAATAAAAATGTCAAACAAGGTGACTAAAATCATCAATAACTTTGCCAAAAAGTCAATAAAGAAAAAACACAAATATCACAAAATTCAGCAAAGGTGGAAAACTTTACCCAAATGTCTCAAGTTGTCCCCTTCACACCAAAAGCTCATAAATTTCATGGCCACTTGTAACAAAGCCTAAATATTATGTCTAAAGCCCATTAAGCCTTGCGTAACTCGAATACTTGGTGTCAGGCTTGAATCGGCTTTATCCGTAAAAAAATGTACTTGGTTTCAGGATTATTGGTGCTTTAATCGGATATTACTGGGGTCAAGTGGAATAGCTTTGGACCCACTCCATTGAAGCCCTCATATGACGCCAATATGTCTTGGAGTTGTTTGTTACACTCGACCATGGATTTCTGTGCTAGCCCCGCCATTGCGTCTCTGATCTTCTTAGCTATTTGGCGTGTGATTGGTTCTGTTGGTACTTGCAAAGGCTCTACCATATTACTGGTTGTGACATCTAATGTTCCTTGAGTGGCTAGATTCGTGTCACCTTCCAATAATTCTCCAACATTACTAATATTATTACTTAAAATAAAGTAATCACCTAATCATGAGAGATTTATGAAAATCAAGTCATTAACATAATTCGGTCAAAATTTTAATTTAAAACATGCAATACATATCCAATATGACTTATGCATATTTAAATTAAAATACAGAGGCATAGATTCAAATACATGTCAAAAATGCAACATGTGTTGTGTGGTTAAGTCTTGCTATTGATACCATTATGTTGGGGGGTTGTGGAACCCTCAGGGTTAGATAAAGGTCCCGCGCAGCGGAAGTGGGTCTAACCCAAGAATATAATTGATAGTTGTATTTGAAAATATTTTAATGAAAACTACATTCCGATACGAGTTCGTAGGAAAAAAACAAAGACCAAATTGAAGTCCGAAAACTCTAGAATGGAGAAAATGAAGTTTTTATGTTCATCATCTCTCGATGTCGCGACGCGGAGGATTATGAGTCGCGACACCCAAAATCTGAGAGAGAAATGTGCGAGAGCTCAACATCGCAGAGTCGCGATGTCCGGGTATATGATGCCTAATGTCGCGATGTTGAAGGGTCAGTGTCACGACTCTCCGCTGGGCAGTGATCAATTTCAACCTTCAAATCAATCCTAAATACTTCCAATTTCCTCATATCATTTTAATACACCTTAAAACCAAATACAACACATGTTATATAACCAACATACATGTATTCTAAATACATAAATGCATTTGTTTGAATCAAAACACAAACCAATTTAGAATCACACTATGAAATGTCTCATGAACAATTCTAGTTCACCCAAAGGTGTTCAAGTGATTCTAGAATGGTAGCCATAGCTCTAAGCTTTAATCTAGAGTTTCAAACTCTTATTTTTTTTCATGCCCAACATGAACATATTTGACCTAATTACAAACATATTGTGTTTATATTTCCAAAGCATCATAACACAATTCATTAGCCTTATTTCAACTTTAATCTATGTAATCATGCATCCAATATATAATTCATCACTATATGTCTCACTATTGAAAACTCACTAATGAAGAACATAGCTTAGGAGAAGATCAAACATTACCTAGTGAGCTTGATACAAAGATTTGCAAGTTTGACTCCAAGATCCAATCTTAATTCCAATGCTAGTAAGCTTCACTCCAAGATCCAATCTTGATTTCTCCTAGATGAATTGTTGTAGAGAACTTCCAAAGCTTCTCAAAACACTGATCTAACTTAGGCTAATTTCTCCAAGAATTACTTGTATTTCGCTTTCACAAGCTTAATTAAAACCTTGCTCAAGCTTGCTATTTATAGCAAAACTTAAACAATTTTTAATTAATAAAAGTTCTAATCAACTTTTTTGTAGGCTTAATCTAATTTGTCCAAAAATGTATAATTAGGTGTGACTAATCACCTTTGTCTACCACTTTGATTTAATCCAATTAAATTAAGACAAAGCTTAATTAATGGATTAGTTACATGTCTTCCACTTTGATTTAATCCAATTAAATCAAGCCAAAACACCTATAATTACATATTTTAAATTACTAAAATATCCTTAAATGGTAGAGATATTTATGAATTTATAATTAAGCCATTGTGTAATTATTGAATTAATCCAATTAATCCAATTAGGTCTAAGTAAATAATCAATATTAACCAATAATATTTGATTATCTTAGTTGATAATTATAATATCGAATATTATCTTTCATCAAAATTAATCGACTACCCAAGTACTCAACGAGTACACTTCATATTGGGACTCTCTAAGTTCAGACACGTTCGTCATATAAGCCTAGCTAATACGTACGTAATTCGGCCACCTCCGAATTCGCGAAGAACATGAATGACCTTTCTGAACTATACAAGTCGAGATCATCACATATGTTTATCAATCCCTCTTTCATAGGCTATCCGAGTTGTGCTTAGGAAACATAGAATACACCGTCAAGTTTCCAAGGAGTACATCTCATGTCGACTTGTCCACGATTCTTTACAACTAATCAGAAACCATTTCTGAATAATGTGATCCTCCATAGGTGATCGATTTTGGCCAGAGTTTTAAGAATCGTGACTTACTTACTGGATACCTAAACCCCTTATGGTACACATATGGGTCGACATATCCTATCTTGATTCGTATTTGATTAACGAGTGCATCGGTCCACACCCAATGAACATCTAGAGGCCAGACTATGAAAGGTTTCTGACATACATGGCATCAAAGTGTGGAGGATCTCACACAAAATCAATTTTATCATATAGTCAAATAATTACATATGCTACTCGACTCGAGGAGATTCCTATTGACGGTGGTGTGTACTTCCAACTATTAGGAATCACCTATAAGTCATTCAGTATTCGGTCCAACCAATACCCACACGACTATACGAGCTTCCAAAGCTCATGGTACATCATGTTAAACCATTGGAACTCCAATTCCAATATTCGACATGTGCTAGTCTTCTAAATTATAGGAATTCGACCGTAAAAGTTATAATTTGTACGTATAATTATGGGCACGATGCCCTTAAGTATTGATGATGAGTATTTGATGTATCTTGAGTAATGAACCTCGGGTCCTCATGTTATTTGATGTTCGTTATAGGTTACATTTTGGTGTTGGATTGTATTTCGGGTCACATAAGTTTAGGGCACATCATTTCCGTTTTGCTGTAAGTATGAGGCTTATGGAGATATATGACAATATATCACATGATTTTCGTTGTTATTTCGATATCTTAAGACTCAAATGGTACATTGAGATGGCTCTATTTTTCCCCCCACAGATGGTGTCCATTTTAAGTCAATATCAAGATCGCATTTCCAAATGATATGCATTCTGGATGTATCGAGTGTGTTGACCTACCATACGACGACACTTCACTGGTTAAGTTCATGAGTTTTTAAACGACAAGTTACATTTACATAAGAATAATTAATTGTTAATCAAAATTTCTTGTTAAAAATAAGCGGTGATCGATTGATTTTGGAATAAGAGGTATTCAATCTTAAGGTGACACTTAATGCTGAATTACCATAGCGTAGTAATTATTTTTAGGTTTCTAATTCATTACTCATGGTTCATACATCATGTTTAGGTTTCTAATTAATTATTTTATTTTTAGGAATAATAGTTATTCATGTATAATGTTATATTACCATGGCATAGACCGTGGAATAATAATTGTTTTATGTGTCTAATTTATTATACATGATTCATGCATCATGTTAAATTTTATGTCAAACTTTTTACATGATAATTTAATTATGTGAATATTAATGTTAAACGAGTGTTTTGTTTTATTTTCATCCATGGTTCCCAAACCATATCCATCCTTGCAAATGATAAGTTAATAGAAGAAAACTACATAAAATGGAAAAATATAATAAAGGCAATCCTGGTCCGCAAAGACCTTAAATTCGTCATGACAGAGGAATGTCCTCCACAACTAGCTAGAACTGCTCGTCAACCAGTTTGTGATATTGAAATGATGTAAAATTTCACAACTAAGCTAAAGTCACGCAGTGACTTAGATAAGAAATTTTCTCCGAGCATTAATGAAAAATTTAGAGACGACTTAGTGGGCCAACATATAACATCCCGGTCATTTATACCGTGCCCAATATAGTAAAATATTCTTCGTAACGTGTTACAGTTCATGAAATGATATAAACGAAAATTTCACACCTTAGGAATCTTGTACGAAGGTCTCGGATAAATTTTCAATTTCAATACCTCATTTTAGCTTAACGTAGTCAACAAGCTAGTAATCTGAACATAACATTTTCTTCTGATATCTGATTTTCATGAATTTTATATCATCGGAAAGTTAAGACTGAGACATACAACTTATGTGTTGAACATATTCTCAAAATCGGACCAAAACTAGGTCAAACATACAAGTCAAAGTCGCATGAACAGTCTTACAAGTGTACTGCTCTTGAAATCTCTACATTTTCTGATTTTTAGCATTATTTTATTAATAAAATTTAGTATTCTCTTATAAACTACACACTATTCATAATCCCCATTATTTTGAAAAAGAAAAAAAAACGTGAATGAAGCAACTCTAGAGCTCTCCATTTTCTTCTTCATCCATGTCATTCTTAAGAAAATGATGATGATTTCAAGCTTGATTTTATACTAGTTTCTTTTCTTCTTTCCCATTCTTTATTTCAATTTTAAGCAAGAAATTAGAAAGCCTCAATTCGTCCATATATAACCCTGGAATTCAAACTTTGTATTTTAGTCTCAATAGCGTGATTAGTATGCATTTTCATGCATTTCATGGTAGTTTACACATGGATTAAGCTTAGATTTTGAAAATGCCCAATTTCCCCAATTGTGTAGGGGCTGGCTGAATTTTCCATGTCTAGGGGAAGGTGATTTTTGTTGTTCTTGGTGAATAATAGTGATGATTCATGCACTTGTTGATGATTGGAATAGGTTTGTTGTGAATTGGAGTTGAAAACTCAAAAAAGGCCAATTACTAGTCCATGGCCGAATTTGGACTAATTTTTTTAGGGGGGAGGGGGGTTATATTTTTATGCTTTTGATAATGATATATGTTGGTTCTTGTGTGGGAAATTTTATAGAATAAGTAGTGTTGATGTTGTGTTGCGTTATAGACATGGTGAAGTTTGAGCACTTTGCACACCAAATATTCGATGAAATATCAGACCGAATATAAATTAATTAATTGAATAAGTTTAGTACAAGATAATATGTATTTTGGTTACTGTAAAATCTGTCGGTAATGGTCGAATTGTTGGGTTTTCTAGGTCAAACCAAGATCAATTAAGCAAGAAATCATGTGAATACAACAAAGTAAGAATGCGGAAAATACTCACTTTGATCGGCTAAGTGGATGTAGGAGACAACATAATTTTCCTCCTTTGTGAAGTGCTCCAAGCTTTCCTTTGATGTATGTTGAGCTTCCAAGCTTCCAATCTATGAATCTTGAATTCCAAACTCATTAAGAAAGGTTTCCCTATCACCTTTGTATAATTCTTTATGTGCTAGCAATGGAAAAATTTTGCAACAAAAATTTCCCTTATCATTGTGTGACTCTCGGCCAAGCCAAGAGAAGAGAGGGAGAGAGGCAACTCTCGGTTTTTGAGAGAAAAGAGCGGAAGTGAGATTTGATTTTGGTGTTGTGTAATTGTCATTGATTTTCCAAAAAAACAATTCCCTTTTACCAAAACCATGTTTGGTAAATGTCATTCCAAATGACAAAAGGTGTCTTACAATTACCAAAATAAATCTTCACCAACTTCCATCACCAAAAGTAAATAAAGTGACAAGTGAGGTGACTTGTGATGTGACTTGTGGGCCCCACTTTAATTCAAAATCCGAGTGGGCCCGCAACACATCCCGGGCTCGGGTTCGCTAATTCCGAATTAACGAATTTTTCGTTGCGACGTAATTAAATCAAATAATTATGCATAGCAAAATTACTATTCACGTCATTAAAGAATTAATTCTAAACTAATTCGTCTGCCCGAATTAAAATCTAATTTTAATTCCGTTATGAAATCTAATTTCATTTAATATATCGAATATATTATTTTATCGATTAATTCCAAATTAATCGTTCTCTCTCTTCAAATAGTATTTTATCCCAGTTAAAATCTCTCTGTAATTAATCCTAAATTAATTTTCTCTCTCTTCTAATTAATCCCAGATTAATTATGTTCGAGTCATACGTCATCGGTGAATCTTCGGGAAGCGACCCATGAGATTCCTGGATATGTTGGCAGTAAATCTGGTCATCGGAATATCCGAATACGTGCGTACCCGATACCACGTTCTTACCAATTTACAAGACATGGTTGGCTTCTAGCAAAGCACCGTGCCTACGCAATTCTCCAGAAATATTCTTTTAAGGAATATGTAATATATGCCAAGCGTAGTATACGTAGTATTGCGTATTACGATCCAGTATCAGATGTCACATGCTAGGCCTGGGGCTGGAATTGTGTCTGGCCCGTACGAAGCACATACCGGATCTCTGGTAACTATTCTCTATAATCGGATAAACATGACCTAGTCATATTATCCCGATAACTGCAGTACATAAGAGTACTAGTTCCGTATCCTACGTGATCATCATCTCCATATGACTGAAGTGATACTTCCATCTTGACATCACACCCAATACACTACGATTCTCAATATACCCAGAAGAGGCGTACACAGAACCTGTTAAAGCCTCGGACGACCAAAACCAAAGTATATTGATTGTCGCAAGTATTAGCGATGCAAGTCTCAGGTTAAGACCAAATACACTTACCCTGATTCGAACTCCCATAGACACATAGTCATACTACCAATGGAATTCCGAGGGGTTTATCCAAAGCGAAGCTGTTTCCGTACCATCGGTAAACACAACCTCCAATTACACTTGCATGAGTATCCAATACCAAATATATGAGAACTATGCCGTTATGCTCCCATAACACGCACAAGTGCAATACTAGTCTATTCCGCATTATCGATGTCCAATCTCGATAATACTACGACTAGGGATATTTTAATGATTAAACCTTAGTGGATTGATATTGTCTCATATCATCTCAATCCGGAACTAATCATAAGAACTTTTATCATTCATATATCCCGGTAATCTAATTACAAATGATAAAAGAGTAATTTCCTTTGTCACATAGTTAATTTGTACAACAACACCATGTTCTGTAAAATTAGTGATGCTAGGGTCATAATTGTCCAACACGAATTAAATAAAGTTAGAAGAGGGGATGAAATTCGTAAGTTAGGCAATACGTGTATTTGCTATCCCAATTCAGACAGGCTGTGTTGTATCGGTTATAAGTTGAGTTTTTTTATGTCCAATTGATGAACCGTAAAATTATGGATAAATTAGACACATAAAGTAGTAACATATCCAAAAATCATAATATTTAGACTTAGGATGAGGCCGAACTGAATTTTTGAAGTTGGGCAACTTGTTGTCACTACTCCCAGTTTTTCAGCTTGAGCAGCCTCTGAACTTCGGTTGATAACTTGCGTTTATGAAATCGAAATTGAGAGTTGTAAAAATTTTCACAAATTAGACACATTAAGGACCATTTTATTAAAATTTAAACCCCTCATTCATTCTCATTTAGTTATAGTGAATTTTCAAAATTATGCGTCAAATAATGCATTCTTAGCGACTTGTGGAATCTAAGTTTCCACTACCACACTTGCATAACTCCAAATAACATTCATAGATACCATATATATCTATAATATTCAACAATATTAAGTGTCCATGCATTGTATATTCTTTTATGCCATATGAAAATGTTCCGAGTTATAGAAACGAACGATTGTATGGACTTTAGATCGATGTCAGGATACTAGATGGTTGCCCACGCTGTGAACCTCTCTCGATTTTCCATAGATTTTCATAATGTTTTATTGATTTTATAAAGTTATATGAATTTATTTATATTCAAGTTATACTTTGACATGAGATAAAGTTGTCAAAATATTTTGATGAGTTAAAAATATTTTTGGACCAGTTCAAACATGTTATCATGTTTTTGATATTTTGATATGATTTATTTTATGAATTCTTATAGATTAGAGGAAAAATCCAATCTCAGAGATTTTTGAAATTGACGGATTATAGAATTGACAGATACAGTAGACATGTGCACATGTAGTTTCAGGCTTAGGGGGACAGTGCTACTTGATTCCCCTAGATCCTAGTTTCAGGGCCATGATGAAAGCATTATTTAGCGCTCATGTCTCTAGTTCAGTGACTTGGGGGAAGGTGATACGTAATGGCTCAATGCACTAGTTATGCGTGTGGGGGGACGGTGATACATAACGCCACCATACGTAAGTTGTTTTCCAGATGAGATTTTCCGAAACAACAATTTTATGAAAGAGTTTTAGAAACAATTAGTTTTACGAGAGATCTTAGAGTTTTATAGATAGAAAGAAGTTTCTATGAAAGTTTTGCAAAAAGAAATTTGTTTTCAGACAAAAAGAGTTTTCAGAGAAAATTAGTTATTATTGTAAAATGAGATGATTTCGGTTTCAGAAATTTTTTTTTTCATAAAGCATTTTAGTTCCTGTTTTAAACTATCCATCCACTAGGTCGTTCAAACGATCGAACCCCTCCTCTTCAGTGTTTTCTATTTTACAGGTCTACTAAAAGGACGAGCTCGATAGGATGGATACTGATGGCAGTCACTAGGGTATTGGGTCCACATGACAGTCAAGTCCGAGGTATATGGATAAGTGAAAGTTAATGTTGTAAGTGTTAAAATACAAGTCATGTATAAGTTGCATGAGAGTCATTACTTAAGTTTGTCAGAATCGAAGTTACCTGAGTTTAGCATAGCAAGTTCAGAGTGGTAAAGAACAAAGATTGTTTAATAAAATTAACTTGGGCAAGTAGCCCTCTAGTGTAAGTGTGTGGTTCGTGTTTATCAAATAACAAGAAAAGCAATATAGTTCAGTTAGTCAGTCAGTTAATTAGAGGCTGAGGGTGATGTGTTAACATGTCGCCTGCTGGTAGCATCTCCGAGATGGGGATTGACACACTCACAAAGTGGTTCTTTACTCCCAAGTATAAGAGTGTCAAAGTAATAAAATAATTCGGTAAGTCAAGGTCGATCCACATGGAATAGATTTCGTAAAATAAAATAACAATTCGAGTAAAAATAAAAAGACATGATTTGTTTGAAGTGATTGGAAATTTTAAATTAGATTGTAATAATAAAATAAAATATTGGGGTTAGGAGATCCACTTTTAATATTTCAAATTTATAAATCTTACTTTTTATAATATATAAATTATCATTATTACCCAGTTAATTTATTTCAAGAATTAATTATGGCAAAACATATAAAACTAGCCATAAATACAATGATAACATTTGTCTATAAAAAATCCAGTTAGGTGCATAATTATGCCAAATAAATAAAACCAGCCATATAGGTGGTAACAAAGTTTGTCAATAATTAATCCATATTTAAATTAAATATTAGTTTTTAGATTACAATTTCTAAATTATAATATAAATAATATTAATCTATATTTTCATATTAAAAGTTTCACCCTTTATCCCAATAGTATAAAATTAGTTACTTATGATTTGAATAAAAACACTCATAATTTTATTACTAAAAAAAGAAATTACAAGAAATCTTTAAAAAAAATACAAGAGTTGAAACTCCACAAATTTTCAGAGAAAATTGTGGAAATAAGATTGATGAAAACTGAGGTGCTGAGCACCTCTATTTATAGCCTTGAATACTTCAGAATTAGAAACTCTTATAAACAACAAAGTTACAGATATTTGAGTCTTCTTTCATCTGGAACTAGAATCGTCTCAATCTGATATCGGAGTAAAACATTATGGCCAAAATACGAAGATTACGCAAGGTTGGAATTTTCGAAATTGTACACTATTAGAACGCTCTGTCAAGTTTTTGGCCTCCAAAATACAAATGTCACGTCCATTTTTCTAGTTATGCATCCAAAGTATTATTTCACCTACATAAGAAATAAAAATCATAATAAAATATATATAAAATATAAATTTAATTATTATTTCACAAATGTGCTAAATTAAGGGGATTAATGAAATTATAAGAGTGAAATGATTAGTTTTTCATTTATTAAATGTGCACTTTTTAATATTCATTACACCCCTCAACCAGCTTATTACTAGTGCCTAGTAATTTAAATGAAAACTTAAAAGAAAAATTGTTATCCAAGTTAATAATTATTTTCTTTCTTTCTAAATAATCAAATAAGTAAATTCTCCTATATTTTTTTCTCTTCTTCCATACACATATAAAACAAGGCATTAATCAATTCACTGTACCCACAATATTAACAGGTTTTGTTGAAAAGAGAGTAATATTTTTGTCTTAGAATTATATTAAAGTTCACACCTTTTTGACAATGAAAGTTTAATTATAAATACAAAAATAGTTTTTTTTTTTTTAAAAAAAATAATACATCTTCAATCCTTGTAACGAGCTTTGGGTCAGTGACTCCCAAACTAGTTGGATTTAGGGCACTAGGTGTTAAGAGTCCCCTCCAGACTTAATTGTTCGGATCTCACATGTTAAAAAGAAGAAGTGTCTAATTTCCTTAAGCTTTCTCTTTAGCCCATGTAACAAGCTTTCGGTCACTGACTCCCAGACCAATTGGCCTTATGGCACTAAGTGTTAAAATACCCTTACAGACTTAAATTGCTCGAGTTAGAGAGGCTACGAAATCAAACTTATTCCCATATTTTTTAACAACTAAAGCTCATCATTTTACGCGAACAATCACTACATGATGAGGCAAGATGTCTGGTTACTAAGTAAAAGCTTTATTGTTATTATCATTTTTTTTAAACTAACTTAAGCTCTACTGTTTTATGCGAACAATCACTACTTGCCGAGACAAGATGTCCGGTTACAAATTCCACTGCCTTTAGGTGCTACATCCAACAAACTAGAGAACTGAATATTACAAAATTTTCACTTACAACCCACGATCATATGTTACAGTGTATGTAGATAATACCTGTAAAATAAGCATATAAAGATCAATTTTAATCTTGTAATTTTCCAAAAAAAAAAGATCAATTTTAATCAATATTATGGAAAATTTATAAATTTAAATAATTCAAAAAGAGAGAAGCAAAAATAACTTGTGAATTAAATAGAGATGCATTTTAGGAGCGAAAACTCCTTACACTGTCATCTCTGAACAACAATTCCAATTGGTTAGTAAAAAAAAATTTGTTGGTTTCTGTGTAGGTTTTTTTTTTTGAAAACACAAAATAAAATCAAAACAAAATAAATTTTTTTTACACATACAAAATAACAACATTAAAAAAAACTTTTAAAAAAAAAAAAAATCAACACAAAAACGAAAATATATTTTTTTTAGAGAAAAACACAATGAAACATAAAACAAAAACTATCTAGTCAACTATCCTTTCCCCCTAACCAAATTGAGACATTGTCCCCCAATGTCTGAATAAGAAGAAGTAGAGTTTAGAAGACATCACCTGATTAGTGTGAAATTAACAATTGAATCTACGAAAATTTAAAAGAAAAAAAAAATTACAGATTAAGATTTAAGTCTATTCTACGCTTCTTGCCACGATCGTTATCAGACCAGTTCAACTTGGAAATGATAGGGTTGATTTTTGGTTCATAAGCTAAGAGTTGGTCAATTAATTCAATCAGCTTTTCTTGTAGTTAGGACGATATCTTTTACCGGTTTCGAAATGAACCCAAGTCTTTTGGCATCCTCAAGAAATACTAAAAGAAAATCGGAAAAATGGTCGACATTAAGTAGTCCAATGGGTTTTCGGTGAATGTTCCAGTTCTCCCTTGATGCAACTGTGAATATTTCTTCCAGCGTGCTCAACCCACCTGGTAAAGCAATAAAAGCGTCAACATGATTAATCATTTCAGTAAGTCTTTCAGACATACCTGAGACAATGTATTATTCTCAATTTAATTTTCTAATGATGTTTTCCTCTGCCAAGGTTTTGGAATGATCCCCAAAACTTGACTGCCACCTTCTTGAACAACCTATAAAAACATCCCATCAATCCAAGATTGCCACCGCCATATACTAAGTGCATGTTTCTTTCTGCCATAACTCTACCCAATTCTTTTGCATCCTCAACAAAGTCTGGTTTAGTTCTAGCGCTACTTCCACAAACTACAGTGATATTAGTGACTCGTCGTCTTGAAGTTTTCTCCATTTTTTCTCTCTCTTATCTGGATGTATCGAAGAGAGAAATGACTTACTATCTTTATAGATACTGAAAAATGGTGAGTAATAAAACCACTAGTACCTGCAAAATGATAATTGTCAGACGTGAAAATCAAAAAGTTTAGATACTGTCGGCAAAATTAAAGTAAAGGAAATCAAAACAGTAAATTAAAGTAAATCAAAACATTAATTTAAAGAAAAGGAAATCAAAGCAATAAATTGAAATAATTTGTATTGGTAGTTGCGATTGTGTCTCACATCCTCCTTCGGTTTTACGTTCAGTAACGGCTTGAACGCCCTCTATGGGTCGAGGATATGCTTCCCATCCATTTTTCTTATAAATTGACCAACAATGTCTATTAAAGTCAGATTTCTGAGACTGTATTGTTGTCTTTCTTTTTGAAATTGTGTATGCAAATTGCGAATCACTCGATGAACATGTCCATAGGATGCGTCTCAAGAGTCAATGATATATCATCCAAGGAATCCTTACTCAAGCCATCTCTAATGAATTGAATTATAAATTTGCGATTGTAAAACATCATTCCTAAAGAACGACAACGAGTGTTGCAAGTCCAGCGTACATATTTATAACAAACACCTAATTGTTTAGCTCTTTGTTTCTTAGCATATGTGTTTTTCCCTAAACTAGGCATGTAAGATATGAAAGAGTCAGATGACTCACTTGCCAATCGAATCCTTTCTTCAATTACCCAACGAATATCACTAGGAATACTATGGATCATAAGAAGCCTCATTCTTTCGGTGCGTGCATTGTAAATTTTCATCATAGCATTTTGGGGAGATGAGGAAAATGATTTTGGAGTTTTGCAAGAGTTTCTTCCATGCCTTGATTGTAGGGTATCAGTAACATTAGGAAACTGAAAGAACCGACTTAGAGTCACAGAGTACTGTTATCCGCTGTTTAACCGGGGTGCAAGATTCTGACAAAAAAAGAAAAGACAAAAAATGCTGCAAAACTTAAGAAAAAATAGAAATTAGACAAATACAAAAGAAAAGAAAAGAGAATACATCAATCACAGTACACTGGGTTTGAAAGGAAAAGAGATTCTTGAAAATTTGAACACTCCAAAAATAATTTCAGACGTTATCCATTTATATTAAATACATCAACATCCCTAGTATTCTCAATGTCAATGGATCCATATAGGTAAACATGCTTCACAATAAATGGGCCACTCCATTTGGATTTCAATTTTCCAGGAAATAAATGAAGACGAAAATTATAAAGAAAAACTTTTTGACCAATTTCAAATATTTTTCGTGAAATTCGACTAGCATGAAAGGTCTTAGTTTTAGCTTTAGATTTTTTGAATTCTCATATGAATCATTCCTTAACCCTTCAAGTTCATTTAATTGCAGTTTACGTTCATGACTGACATTTTCAAGCTTTGAATTAAATGCTTTAATAGCCCAATATGCCTTATGCTCAAATTCTACAGGCAAATGACAAGGTTTTTCATAAACTAGATGATAGAGAGACATTCCCAAAGATGTTTTGAAAGGTGTTTGATATGCCAAATGTGTATCAGTCAGTCGAAGAGACCAATCTTTGCGATTTGGATTGACCGTGTTTTCCAAAATTTGTTTGATTTTCATTTTTGCTAGTTCAACTTAACCATTTATCTTAGGGTGATAGGAGGTAGAAAATTTATGTGTAATTCCATTCTTTTTCATTAAAGACTCAAAAGGCTTGTTACGAAAGTGTTTACCTCCATCACTTTTAATGGCCCGAAGGATTCCAAATCGAATTACAATATTTTCTAATCACAGTTTTGTGATCATTATTTCGACAAGGAATCACCTCAACTCATTTTGAGACATAATCGACTGCAACTGAAATATATAAAAATCCAAATGATGGTGTAAATGGACCCATTAAATCTACTCCCCAATAATCAATGATTTCGATGACAAGGATGAGATTTAAAGGCATCATGTTTCTTTTTGAAATGGATCCCAACTTTTGACAATTTTCACAAGTTTGCAGAAAGCATGTGCATCTTTAAAAATGGTGGGTCAATAAAATCCGCACTGTAAGATTCTCGCATCGATTTTCTTAGATGAGATGTGACCTCCACATGCCTCTGAATGAAAAAACTGAATAATACTACTTATGTCATTGTCCAGTATGTATCGTCGGAAAATCTGATCAGGACAATACTTGAACAAATATGGACCGTCCCAGTAGAATCTTTTGACTTTGATTGGAAATTTCTTCGTGTCTTGATGGCTTCAATCTGGAGGTATTTTTCCTGTTGCAAGAAAAATGACAATATTAGCATACCAAATCATTGTATTTACAGAAAATAAAAAATCATCAGGAAAAGATTCATTGATAGTAGTTGTGTCAATTGATGACTCATTTGTGAGTCTCGATAAATGATTTACAACCACATTTTCTACTCATTTCTTGTCATTGATTGTGAGATTGAATTCTTGAAGCAGCAAAATCCACCGTAGTAATATTGACTTTGCATCCTGTTTAGACATCACATATCTAACATAGTATGGTCAGAATAAACAATGGTTGAGGAACTAATTAAATATGATCGAAATTTGTCCAATGAAAATACTACAACAAGTAGTTATTTTTCCGTGGTAGTGTAATTAATTTGTGCACTGTTTAAAGTTCTACTTGCGTAATAAATTACATATGGCTCACCTTCCTTCCTCCGTCCTAATACTGCGCCAATTGCATAATCACTGACATCACACTTTAGCTCAAAAGGCAGAGACTAATCAGGGGATTGCTTGATAGGAACAGAAGTTAAAAGACTGATAATCTTTTCAAATGATTTTTGACATTCTTTTGTCCATTCAAATGTTGCATCCTTTAATATGAGGTTATACAAAGGTCTGGATATGGTACTAAAGTTTTAATGAACCTCCTATAAAATCCTGCATGTCCTAAGAAAGAACAGATTTCCCTGACTGTTTTGGGTGATGGAAATTTAGAGATTACCTCTATTTTATATTTTCAACCTCAATACCTTTAGATGACACAATGTGACCCAAAACAATTCTTGAATTAGTCATGAAATGTCATTTTTCTCAGTTTAACACAAGTTTTTTTCTTCACATCTTTTCAACACATTTCCAAATTATTCAAGCCGTTATCAAATGAGTTCCCAAAAATAGTTATATCATTGATAAAGACCTCTAAAAAATGTTCAACCATGTCACTAAATATGCTTAACATGCATCGTTGGAATGTTGCTAGTGCATTACAAAGTCCGAAAGATATTTTCCTAAATGCAAATGTTTCAAAGGGATATGCGAATGTGGTATTTTCCTGGTCTTATAAAGCAATGAGAATTTGATAATAACCTGAGAAACCATCAAGAAAGAAATAGTAGGGATGTCCTGCTACTCTTTCTAAAATTTGGTCAAGAAATGGTAAAGGAAAATGATATTTTCCAGTGGCGTCATTTAGTTTTCTATAGTCAATGCACATACACCAATTAGATGAGATTCGAGCTGAAATTGATTCTCCTTTATCATTTTTAAGACAATTATTCCAAATGTTCAACCATTTCTTGACACATTTCCAAATTATTCAAGCCGTTATCAAATGAGTTCCCAAAAATAGTTATATCATTGATAAAGACCTCTAAAAAATGTTCAACCATGTCACTAAATATGCTTAACATGCATCGTTGGAATGTTGCTAGTGCATTACAAAGTCCGAAAGATATTTTCCTAAATGCAAATGTTTCAAAGGGATATGCGAATGTGGTATTTTCCTGGTCTTATAAAGCAATGAGAATTTGATAACCCTGAGAAACCATCAAGAAAGAAATAGTAGGGATGTCCTGCTACTCTTTCTAAAATTTGGTCAAGAAATGGTAAAGGAAAATGATATTTTCCAGTGGCGTCATTTAGTTTTCTATAGTCAATGCACATACACCAATTAGATGAGATTCGAGCTGAAATTGATTCTCCTTTATCATTTTTAAGACAATTATTCCAAATGTTTTAGGCACAGCTTGTGTAGGACTTACCCACTTGCTATCGGAGATAGGGTAGATAATGCATACATCAAGAGGTTTAAGGACTTCTGTTTTGACCACTTATTTCATATGAGGGTTTAATCTTCTTTGGGGTTGACGATATGTCCTAGCATTATCTTTTGAATATATTTTGTGTGTGTGGATCAAATGATTAATGCCTTTTATGTCTTTTAAAGTCCATCCAATTGTCAGTTTATGTTCTCTCAACATATTTAACAACTTACCTGATTGATTGCTTGTGAGGGAAGAAGAAATTACCATAGAGCAAGTTTGTTCGTCTCCAAGAAATGCATACTTTAATAATTATGGCAAAGTCTTTAATTCCAATTTGGGTGCTTCCTCATGTTTTTCTTCTTCCAGTGTTCCTTGTTCCTCAAAATTTTGTTTCTCTCCATCGGCTTCTAGCACCAGTGTAGAATCAAATAAAAAATCATTAGGAATATCCGAATCTAATTGCGTAATTGATTCAAGAAAATTAGCAGTATAAATTTCCATGGGATCAGATAAACTCCCCTGAATCTGTTGCTTCAAAATTAGTTCAATTAGTTCCACACTCTCGTTTTCACTGTCCTCATCGTACGGTTGTTTGCACATGTTAAAATATTATGCTCCAACGTCATATTGCAAAAGGACAAATTCATGATTCCATTCCTCCAATTAATTAAAATATTAACTATTGCTAAAAATGGCCGACCAAGTATTACATGAATTAGCTTATAACTGTCTGCTACAGGTTGCATTTCCAAGACAATAAAATCCACAAGATATATGAATTTATCGACTTGTAGTAACACGTCTTCCTCAATTCCTTCGGTACCTTAACTGATCTATCAGCAAGTAAAAGAGTAGTCGAGGTTGGTTTTTACTCGCCAATATTAATTGTTGGTAAACCAAAAATGGAAGTAAATTGACATTGTCTCCAATCAAACAAATCATGTTTAATTTTTTGATTTCCAATAATACATGAAATAGTTGGATAACCAGATGTTGGGGCAGTTGTGGAACCCCTAGGATCGGATCGGTGCCCAACGCAACGGAAGTGGGTCTAACCCATGGATATCTAGCATGAGTGTATTTTTAAAATTAATAAAATATAATATTTTATTTTTCAAGTGTTTTAGGGAAAAACAGAAATAAAGCTGGATCCGAAAAAATTTATCCGAAATAAAAACCGGATATAAATGTAACTATAGGGCCTTGGCATCATTGCTGTCGATAACGTGCGCCGGACACGTGTCATCATCACATGTTGCCGACAATAGACATCGCCACATCAGCACAATAATTCAGCTGCCGACGCCGCCAGGACACGTGTCATCATCTCCGGAAGACGCGCGACACGTGGCAGCGATCTACGGTGCGTCACGATGCGCCATGTTTTGCGCGTCGCGATGCGCCTTGCTTAACAACAACTATAAATTCAGCTCAAATTTTCCATTTCAACTCATACATTCTTCTATGTAATTCCTTAATAATACTAAGAAGATTGTATTTTGTTTCTTTATTTTCAGTTCAGTAATTAATTTTATTTACTTTTACGCAATAATACTTTCCTTCCTTTACTTTTCAGTTTTTACTTTTCAGTAATGAGGAGGTAACTTCCCCCTGCTGGGGTAAAAGGTAAAGCTTTTATTACTAATATTTAGATTAATCTCCCTTAATTATAATATATAAACTATTTAAAACCTGACTTAATGATGATACCGCCTTATGGTTGGTTGGACTTAATGAAATTGGTTTTAACCTGACTTAATGAGGATACCGCCTTATGGTCGGTTGGAATTATTAATAATTTGACTTAATCAGGTTACCGCCTATATGGCTGGTTGGTAAAATCACGCAAAGTTAATATATTATAATAAGGGAGATATCTAAATAGTAGTAATAAAAGTGGATCCTCTAACCCCCAACATTTTCTTTTATTGTACTTTTACATTTTTAATTTCCAGCATTTACTTTTCCGCATTTACTTTCTGTCATTTACTTTCCAGCATTTACTTTATGTCTTTTATTTTATTTAAGCTTTTACTAGCCGTAAATATGAGTCGTAGCTAAACCTGTTATCTGGGGTTGTGATGAATTCTAATATCACCGGTTTATAAGGTTTTTTTTTTATAGTTTGGGTAATAAAAAGGTTCTTATTAAGTCTTAAGCTTAATGCCTCTTGGTAACTGGCCATTAATAAGATTGATCTGGTAAACTTAAAATAAACTTGACAAAGGAATTTTAGGTTTCAGCCTTAGAATTAATAGCCCACGATCTTCCTTGATGATAGATAACCCTTTAATAGATTTCCTTACAGGATAGACATATACTTGTCGGGCGGGGTTAACCACAATTGGAACTTAATCTTAATGAATTCAAGTAACTAGGTTGACATAGACATATGATTAATTGGGTTACACTGGGTATTTGCATTTGACCATCGACATAGGCTTTTGCATAATTTCGTGTTCCATGTTAGTAAACCAATATATTACACAAACATGAAATAACCACTTCATCTTTAAAAGATATTGGAAAGATTCACAACCCTGGATAGTTTCTAAATATTGAATTTTCTCAAACTACTTTCATGCTGTTTTATTTACTTGTTTTAAATTTAAAGTCACCATCTAATCAAACAATCAATCCATTAGATACTCATAAAAATTTGGCTTCATAAATTTATAGATTATGTATTAAGTCCTCGTGGGATCGATACTTTTTATACTGCTTGAACGATACGTGTGCTTGCGTTATACACATGTGATTACGCGTCGGTCAAGTTTTTAGCGCTGTTGCCGGGGACTTATTTATCTTACTATTAGTTTTGAGGTTAGATACCTTTGCTTGTATCTAATTTTCTTTTACTTATTATTTCAGTTTTCTTGTGTTTCAGGTTGTCAATCACTACATGAGACGAACCGGAAGCCTTGAAATCCGTCCTCTTGACCCAGAAATTGAAAGAACCATCAGACAGTTGAGAAGGGAAATGCGAGAAAGCCAAGAAGCACTGATCAACATGGAACCTGAACCTTTGGATGTTGCACCACCAACTCCCATTCGAGACAGAACTATTCCGGTGGTTGACAGCTTCATTTCTTGTATTGTACTTCCTCTCTTACCAACAAATGCGTGTGACATCAAAACATGCATTCAGATGATTCAGCAGTCAGTACAATTTGGGGGGGAATGCAACTGAAGATCCTAATGCATATATCAGCAACTTCCTGGAAGTTTACGGCACTTTCAACTACAACCGAGGAGCTGAAGAAGCAATGAGACTGCGTGTTTTCCCATATTCCTTAAAAGACAGAGCTAAAGCTTGGCTACATTCACTACCAGCAGGTTCCATCACAACTTGGAACACTCTAGCCACCAAATTCCTTGCAAAGTACTTTCCACTAGCCAGAACTGCAAAGCTGAGGAATGACATTACATCCTTTGTGCAACATGACTCAGAATCCCTCTGCGAAGATTGGGAAATGTACAAAGATTTACTTAGAAAATGTCCTCACTATGAGATTGCAAAGTGGCTACAAGTCCAAACATTCTATAACAGACTTTCTGGAATAATGAGAACCACAATTGATGCTGATGTTGGAGGTGCTTTAATGGAAAAAGGAGAAGATCAAGCTTAGGACATAATTGAAGAAATGGCCAACAACAATTCCTTATGGCCAACAGAAAGAAGCATGATCCAAAGAATCGCAGGAATTTATGAAGTTGGAGCCAACACTGTAGTAAATGCCAAGCTGGATCAGATATGCAAATTCATGGAAAGTCTCAACATGCAAGACAATATTGGATCCACAAGTTCACCATATGGAGGAGTACCAGAGCCAAACCAACATAAAGAGACAGTGAATTATGTCAACAATTTCAACAGATAGGGGAACAATCCATATTCCAACACCTACAACCCAAGGTGGAGGAATCATCCTAATTTCGCATGAGAAACAATTCAGGGCAAAAGAACTATCCACCACCCGGATTCCAACAGCAGAACAAAAACCAGGAGCATGAAAAAGAACCAGGAATAGAAGAAGTGCTAGCTTAGTGAAAAAAATATGATGCTATGTTTCAAAGCCAATCGGCTTCTATAAAAGCAAAGGAGAATCAAATTGGACAACTGGCCAATGCTCAGAGTTACAGACCGCCAGGTAACCTTCCTAGCAACATAGAACCAAATCCATGGAACCGAGGGAATGAGCAATGTCAAGCCATTACTTTGAAAAGTGGTACTGAAATCAACAAAGATGTTGGAATCAAGGCATCCATTGAAGAAGTTCCAAAAGAAGCAGTTCCACAGATGGAGGAAAAAGAAGCAAATGAAAAAGATCAAGAAAGAATCACTCTACCTCAACCTTTTCCACAGCGTCTCTAGGAAAAACAAAATGGACAAGCATTTTGCTCGATTCTTGGAGGTCTTCAAAAAGCTGCATATCAACATTCCATTTGTAGAAGCGTTGGAAGAAATGCCCAGCTATGTCAAATTCATGAAAGTCATTCTTTCACGAAAACGAAGATTGGGAGATTACGAGACAGTAGCATTAACAGAAGAATGCAGCGCCATCATTCAGAGGAAACTACCCCCAAAGTTGAAAGATCCTGGCAGTTTCACTGTCTCATGCACCATTGGAGAACATTATATTGGTAAAGCTTTATGTGATTTAGGTGCAAGTGTTAATTTGATGCCTTTTTCGATTTACAGGAAACTGTAAATTGGAGAAGCAATGCCCACTTCAGTCTCTCTGCAACTTGCTAATAGAACGCTCGCATTTCTGAGAGGTGTAGTTGAAGATGTGCTGGTCAAAGTCGACAAACTCATTCTCCCAACAGATTTCATTATCCTTGACATGGAGGAAGACAAAGATGTACCTATCATCTTGGGGAGACCATTCTTGAACTGTTATTGATGTACAAAAAGGAGAACTAACCATGAAAGTGCAGGACCAAGAAGTTACCTTCAATGTTTTTAAAGCCATGAAATTCTCGAGCGATGAAAAGGAAGAAGAATGTTTCATAGTTGATGTTGTTGATAGTATCATCCAGGATACTGATACAATTCCCACGGATAAACTTGAAGCTTGCATCACCAACATGACTGACAGTGAGCTAGATGCTGAAATTCTAGAATGTATCAACTATCTTGACAGACCATTTCGTTTCAAATCGACAACACAAGTGAAAAGTCTGGAACTACCAAAGAAAGAGCGAATCAAACCTTCGATTGAAGAACCACCGTATCTGGAGTTGAAGCTACTTCCTAGCCATCTCAGGTATGCACTCTTAGGAAACTCTTCTGAATTACCTGTGATTATTTCTTCTTCGCTAACATTGGAGCAGAAAGAAAAGTTATTGAGAGTGTTACGAGAGCACAAGAAAGCCATTGGCTGGACTATAGCAAACATTCGAGGCATTAGTCCATCATTTTGCATGCACAAGATTATGATGAATGACGAGTAAAAACCCACAGTGGAGCATCAACGGAGACTAAATCCAATCATGAAGGAGGTCGTGAAGAAAGAAATCATCAAATGGTTGGATGCTGGTATTATCTACCCCATCTCTGACAGTACTTGGGTGAGTCTTATGCAGTATGTGCTAAAGAAAGGAGGAATTATTGTAGTCACAAATGAAAAGAACGAGCTGATACCAACAAGAACGGTGACTGGTTGGAGAGTATGTATGGACTACAAGAAGCTGAACAAAGCTACAATGAAAGATCATTTTCCGTTGCCATTCATTGACCAGATGCTAGACAGATTGGCGGGACATGAGTTCTATTGTTTTCTGGACGGATATTCGGGGTACAATCAGATTTCCATAGCCCTAGAAGATCATGAGAAAACAATTTTTACATGTCCGTATGGTACTTTTGCTTTTCGTAAGATGCCATTTGGACTATGTAATGCTCCTGCCAAATTTCAGCGTTGCATGATGGCCATCTTCTCAGACATGCTGGAACAAAGTATGGAGGTTTTCATGGATGATTTTTCTGTGTTTGGAGATTCTTTCGACCACTGCTTGCAAAATCTGGAACAGGTATTACAAAGATGCGAATATACCAACCTGGTACTCAATTGGGAGAAATGCCACTTCATGGTGCATGAAGGCATCATTCTGGGACATCGGATCTCACTAAAAGGAATCGAGGTAGACAAAGCAAAGATCGAAACAATTGAAAAACTACCTCCACCAACATCTGTCAAAGGGATTCGAAGTTTTCTCGGACATGCTGGCTTTTACAAGAGATTTATCAAAGATTTCTTAAAGATTGCTAAACATTTGTGCAATCTTTTGGAGAAATATGTGCCTTTCAACTTCACCAAAGAATGCCACGAAGCTTTTGAAATCTTGAAACAAAAGCTGGTCTCTGCTCCCATTATAGTAGCACCAGACTGGACCCTTCCATTTGAGGTGATGTGCAATGATAGTGATTTTGCTGTAGGTGCAGTTTTGGGACAACGCAAAGCAAAAATTTTCCATACCATTTATTACTCCAGTAGAACTCTGAATGAAGCTCAACTTAACTACACAACCACTGAAAAGGAGTTGCTCGCAATTGTGTTCGCTTTTGATAAATTCCGGTCCTATCTGCTGGGTCACAAAGTGGTGGTCTACACAGATAATTCAGCAATCAAATACCTGATCGCAGAGAAAGATGCCAAGCCCAGATTGATACGTTGGATACTTTTATTGCAAGAATTTGACGTGGAGATCCGAGACATGAAATGGACAGAAAACTAAGTGGCAGATCACTTATCGAGGCTCAAGAATGGAGAAATAACTAGCAATGAACTGACAATCAAAGAAACTTTTCCAGATGAACAGTTATTTGCCATGAAATAGCATGATGTCCCTTGGTATACTGACTATGTCAACTACATAGTATTGGGAAAATGACAGTTGGAATGTATAACTCATCAACGGAAGAAATTCTTCAAAGAAGTCAAACACTATGTATGGGATGAGCCGTACCTGTTCAAACACTGTGCTGATCAAGTACTGAGACGTTGTGTTCCACATGAGGAGGTCAACATGTTGGAGATTATCTAGGTCCCAAGGATCATAAATCAAGCATGAACATGTGTGAATACATTCGAGGAAGTCACGAAATACTTACATCGATCGGTTGAGCGAGGCGGAGGCAACAAAAATTGATCTTTCTGCCTCTTCACTACTCGGCAGTGAGCTCACTGGTCTGCTCCATTTTAGCGTCCATTGATGCTCCTCGAACAAGCTCCAAGCTTCGTCGAATGGTTCCCGGCTCATGGGTGGACTTCCCTATCACCCATGGATTTACCGTGGCAACAGGTAAAAGGTTGAATCGTAATCAGCACAATGTTGATAACGATACATTTCCGCTAAAAGCCTAGATTTATACGTTGGTATGTTGCCATCCATGTATGTCTTCCTTGAAGACTTATACATTACCAATAGGCACAATGCCTTATGGTACATCAACTAGTATCCAAACCTGTTGATATACATGGAATCCATTTCGGACTCATGACACTTTGTCATAATAGGGAGTCGATACCTTGTATCACTTCCTCATACGTAGTCAGTTGGTATTCCTCAATAAGATAGACATCTTTATTAGGTGAGATCAGAAACCCATACCCCAGGTTGTTTTCTGACTCTCTCCGACTTACGCGGTTCTTGTGTATTCGAAGATTAATGGTATAGTTTCATCCTTGATGAACTGTTTGTTCCATTAAGGAATCGGTGCCTTGAAGTACATACTACTCCTTATTTTTCATCGAGTTTTACTATCCTCCCACTTACCACTGCATATCGGTATTCCTCTTAGGAAAACCGCATGGTGAGCAACAATCTAATTGTTCTCTCATGAGTTGTATAAGTACAATACTTATGGTATCCCTAGGATAGCCTACAATTGGCACTTATCCAATTTGGGTTTTAGTTTGGTATTACCCAAACATATGCCTAGCATTCCCAAATATCAGGAATGTGAAACCCGGTTTCTTTCCCGTTCATATGTAATATGATATCTGTCAAACAGATTTTAATGGAACCTTATTCAAAATAAGTTCTTGCACTGTTTAAAGCTTATCCGTTGAAGGAAATGGTAGCTCAGAGCGACTCATGATTAACCTTATCATGTCAACAAAATTCGGTTACTCAGTTCGGACACACCGTCAAACTGACGTGTTCCGGGAGGAGTCCTCTTTGAAAGACTACTATACTTTTTCAAGTATACTAGAAACTTATTGCTTAAGTATTTTCCATTACGGTCTTACCGTGATGGTTTAATACTTTAGCCGATCTGTTTGTCTATTTCGTGTCGAAACTTTAAAAGTTTTCGATTTGTGTTCTTTAAAAGAAACACATAACCATAACGCGATGCCACATCCGTAAAGGTCACGAAATATTCATATCCACCTCTATCCTAGCTAGACATGGGCCCACTTGCTTCACTATGAACTAGGGCTAACAGATCAGTGGCATTTACACTTTTACCAAGTAAATAGTGTTTTAGGCACTTTGCCTAATAAACTAGAATCGTAGACTTTATTTGAATGTGATCAAATTAGTCCTAGAACCCACTCTTCGAAAGTGTGGATATACGAGTCTTGTTTGATTGTGTCCCAGACAACAATGCCACAATTAGTTTCTTCTGATCAAATCAGTTTGAGCTATTTGTTTGTCATGTTATACGTTTGAGATTTATTTATATTCAAAATATAAATTCTGTTATTCACATCTAATGTGTTTATCTCAATATCATCTTTATATAATGAAACACTTTAGTGTTCTAGAATATAAAGGTTCACCCGCAGCGGGTTAAACACTGATACATAGATAATGTTTCTAGTCAAACTAGTTACATTATAACAACTTCCTAATCCTGCTCATAGCAGATTCTGAACATCAATACATATTTTATGTATCACACTAAGTATTTAAAATCCAATTTCAATACTAGTAGTGAACATAATCTTGACAAACATATTTGAAGTCAGAGCCTTGCTTGTTCTTCAATTCCTTCATGTCTGCTTTGTCCAAACGGCAGTCACGCTTCCGCGATCCCGTTTGCCACAATTAGTCAGACATTTTGGGATATGTCCTTTATCTTTCTAAAAGATTATAATGATTTTGCCTTTGCCCATTTCAACACTCCAGAAGCCTTTGGCCAAGCCTTGGCCTTCTAGAATATCAAAGTAAGGTGCGACTTGCGCTACTTGCCTAATTGCAAACTTTGACTTTGTCTCCTTGAGAATAGTCATTAACTCTCCAAGAGTTTACTATTGCAATATTAGTACTTCTAAAATCTAAAATAGATCTTTGGAGATCCTTCAATTTCTTTATCATACTTTAATGATCTAATCCTTAGTTCTGATTCAGAAATTAAGGAGTCAACTACGGTAAGTATAATGGATTAAGCACTTATGTATCATCACATAAATCTTCCAAAGATTATGCTCGACTATTTGCTTAACTCCGGGCTTAGGCCTAATATATTATTTTATCAAATAAAATAACTTATTTTTTTCCAGGACCATCCTGAAATTATTCCCAATTTGAAAATTAAACCAATTAAATACATTTTCCCTAAGATTATGTATTAAACGTCAATCTTTCAATTTTATCTTGATTCTAATAGTCCAACTATTTATCAACGATTATGGTACTATTTATTATAATGATTACAATAGTCCAACTATTTAATCAACTATAATTTAATAGATTAAATCAATTATATTGATTACTATAATCCAATTATAAAATCAACTATAAATGAATAGTTTGAATATAGTCCAACTATTTATTAAAACAACAATTAAATATTAGTCCAACTAACATTTAATTTATTTGACGAATGATATTTATTTGAGCGCGTATGGCGAGTAATTGAACGAATATTGCAAATTCAATTCTTGCCTCCCACTATTTTTTGGCGAGCCTCTAACCTTTTATCGAGTACTCGGGAAACCGCGTTTCCTAGTGGGCTAGGATCCCGTTAAATATCACACAATCTTGACTTTGGCCAACAAATTGTATGATAATTAACTAGGTAGATCTCTAAGATCAATTGGATCCAATCCAATTCCTAGATCCGGTAGGGGACATCCAAGTCCGAAACATATATCTTATATATGCCAATACATCCAATGTATTACCTAACATTTTTCCTCTGAATCAACTAAGCCTTGGCTTTGGCACAACAAACTTAGTGATCCCAGTCAAGCGCGACCCATTGACCATGGAAAACTTCGTAATCAATGTCGATGGACAAGATATGGTCTTGACTTTGGCCAACAAACCACAACTTGGATAAGACACTCACATGTAACAAAGCTCTCGTGATTCAAACACATCCTCGACGGACAAAGGCCTTGACTTTGGCCAACAAACCAATGCCGTCTTAGATCTTGAGTAAGAATCACTCAATGGAAGGAATGACGCTTAATATTTGCGAGGGTTTTTCGCGTGCAAATTGGCAACCAATTTATTATCTTTGTTAAGGTCTTATCATCATACACCCTTAAACATGCATTCTAAACACATAATAAAGCGTTATGAATAAAGTAATAATGATATGCGGATGGATATTTTACACATGATCCTAGATCAAATCTCTCCCTTTCTCTCTCCCGCTAGCACATGTATTACTTCTACCCGTTACACTACACTTCTAAAGAAACCTCCTAAACATTGAGGGGAATAGGTGGGAAGAGAATACAAAGAATAAAGAGGTAATAAGGCTGGACACGCAGGTCCAATTAATAAATCAAATTTATTACAACAATTTCTAAAATTACCTCACCCTTCTAATATCCATCTGATATACATTATTCATGCATCGCAACCATGTATTCACACAAGCATGTTATCAATCAATCTAATCAAATTAATTAATCTGATAATTAGTGACCATCCAATGTTCAAACAACGATTTGATTTTGCTATCGAGTCAAACTCATTTTTGCGAATAAGTACTCAAAGTACGAAATCTCGAATTAAATTAAACTACATCATTAAATCCAATTTAATATGCATTCAATTCTAATTCACTATTTAATTCCAAATTAAATATCACACTTTATTTACGAACCTTTATGACTTAAATTCCACATTTAATCATTACGGGTCTTAAAGCCCGTTTAACGTCCAACGTTAATTTAATTAAAGTCCAATGGACTTTTAATTAATTTCTTAAGGCGTGGACTTTTGGTCAACTCGGGTCAAACCGAATAACCAAAATCCAATCCGGGAGTTACCCCCCATAAGCCTAGAAATCAATCTTGGCCCATTAGGCCCAATTAAACTTTAAGGTCCATTAGTCGCATTTGGGCTTTATGGAAGCGGTTTTGGGCCCAATTGGATCCAATCCATTTCCTTAACCCAACTTTGTACAACAAAGCCCATTAAGCACATAACAACATTTAAGCCCAAATACAATTTCAAGCCCAATTTAATTAAACACAAAAATCCAAATTTCCCATTTAATTAAACTAAAGTGTATTAACATAATTAATCACCCAATCAATATTTCCAAAACACAAATTAGGCTAATTAATCATGCTCATTTACATCAATTAGTGTCCAACACAAATTAATAAAAATCTAAACCAATTACATGCTCTTATGCTCTCGGCAATTTGGGGATTTTACGTCCGATTCGAATTCAATCCAATTAATTCCACAATCGACATTAAATCATTATCCCGAATGATTTCCAACACATCCAATTGTCAAAAATCAAAAATCCCAAGACATATTAGGGCTAGACCAATTCGGCCAACATGAAAAAATTGGGGAAAAATGTTCCAAACATAATTTCAACAAATTGATCCAATCAATCCTTAATTCAAACACATTTAAGCATACTAATCCATCCAATTTCATTAATCATGCTCAAAATCAAGTTTGCCCAATTTTAAGCCCTAAATAATTTTCATGCTTTTAACCAAGCTCTTGATACCATTGTTGGAGATTATCTAGGTCCCAAGGATCATAAATCAAGCATGAACATGTGTGAATACATTCGAGGAAGTCGTAGAATACTTACATCGATCGGTTGAGTGACGCGGAGGCAACAAAAATTGATCTTTCTGCCTCTTCACTGCTTGGCAGTGAGCTCACTGGTCTGCTCCATTTTGGCGTCCATTGATGCTCCTCGAACAAGCTCCAAGCTTCATCGAATGGTTCTTGGCTCATGGGTGGACTTCCCTATCACCTTCGCATTGATCCCGGAGTGTGCTAGCACTCTCGATTTTGCCACAAAATCACAATTTGCTTCCCTTTCACTGCTCACGTTTTTCAGCAGAAAAACAGAACAAGAAATGCCCTCTTGGGCGAGAGGATGAAGAGAAAGGAGAAGAGAGAGAGATAAATGTGTTATGTAATTTTGGTAATTGATTTTACAAATCAAATACACAAAATTTGGTTTCAAAAGTCAAGGCAATTAATGCCCACAAATGCCAACACCACATCACTCAATCACATCAATCACAAGTTGTCAAGTCACATCACTCAAAGTGACAAGTGATTTGACGCTTGATGCGACTAGCGATTTGACGCTTGATTTGACTTGTGTGCCGCACTCGAATTCGAAATGCGAATGCGCTCGCAAATAATCTCGGGCTCGGGTTCGCTAATTCCAAATTAACAATTTTCCGTTGCGACGCAATTAAATGATTACGCCTAGCGAATCACTATTCACGTCGCTAACGAATTAATTCTAAATTAATTCGTTCGCCCGAATTAAATCTAATTTTAATTCCGCATCGAAATCCAATTTCGTTTAATATATCAAATATATTAATTTATCGATTAATTCCAAATTAATCGTTATCTCTCTTTAATTGATATTTTATCCCAGATAAAATATCTCCGCAATTAATCCCAGATTAATTTTCTCCTCATCTAATTAATCCCAGATTATTAAAGTGCGAGTCATACGTCATCGGTGAATCTTTGGGAAGGGACCCATGAGATCCCCGGATATGTTGGCAGTAAATTCGGTCGTCGGACTATCCGAACACGTAAGTACCTCGACTACGTTTATACCGAATTACAAGACAAGGTTGGCTTCTAGCAAAGCGCCATGCCTCCCCAATTCTCCGGAAATATCCTTACAGGAATAAATGATCTGTATCAGGCGTAGTATACGTAGTATTGCATATTTCTGTCCAGTATCGGATGATCACATGTGAGGCCTGGGGCTGGTACAATGTCTGCCCCGTACGAAGCATATATCAGAAAACAAACAACTAGTCTCTTTAATATCGGATAATCATGACCAAGTCATATTATCCCGACGGTTGCAACCTTATTTAGAGAGCCAGTTCTGTATCCCTGCGCGATCATCAACTCCATATGACTGGAGTGACACTTCCGTCTTGACATCACACCCAACACACTACGATTCTCGATATACCCAGAATTGGCATACACAGAAACCGGTTAAAGCCCTGGACGACCTCAACCAAAGTATATTGATTGTCGTATGCATTAGTGGTGCAAGTCTCAGGTTAAGACCAAATACACCTACCCTGATTTTGGACTTCCATAGACACATAGTCATACTACCAATGGAATTACGAGGGGGTCTTATCCAGAGCGAAGCTGTTTCCCGTACCATCGGTGAAACACAACCTCCTATTACACTTGCATGAGTATCCTATACCCAAATATATGATAACTATGTCGTTGTGCCCTCACAACACACACAAGTGTAATACTAGTCTTTTACGCATTCATCGATGTCCAATCTCGATAATGCTCTGACTAGGGATATTTAATGATTTATTCTTTGTGGATTGATACTGTCTCATATCATTCTCAATCCAGGAACAAATCACAGGGACCTCCTATCATTTATATATCTTGGTGATCTAATCACAAATGATAAGAGTGCAATCTCCTTTGTCACATAGTTAATAAGTACAACAACACCATGATCTGTACAAATAGTGACGCTATAGGTCATAATTGTCCAACACAACAGTGTCCTGTAGCATTGTCATTCATCACCATACGACGGACACTTCAGTGGGAATAAAACTGCAACCAAAGTCCTACAATTAGGTTTGTTTAAGCCCACTCTTTTTAAAGATGCTTACTTATTTGCTCTTCAATGTGACAGGTGCTAGAGAACGGGAAATATTTCAAGGAGAATTGAAGGACCTTTGCAAAACATTCTTGAAGTGGAGATATTTGATGTATGGGGTATTGATTTTATGGGACCCTTTCTTCCCTCATTCGGAAACCCGTACATACTAGTTGCAGTAGACTACATCTCCAAATAGGTTGAAGCAATTGCATTGCCATCCTATGATTCAAAAGTGGTGATTAAATTCCTTAAAAAGAATATTTTCACTCGCATCGAAACACCTCGGGCGATTATCAGTAATGGTGGCACACATTTCTGCAACAGATACTTCGATACACTCCTATCCAAATACAGAGTTACTCATAAAGTTGCCACAACTTATCATCCACAGTCAAATGGACAGGTTGAAGTATCAAACATGGAGATGAAAGAATCTTGGAGAGAACCATTGGATCAACAAGGATGGACTGGTCTACAAAAATGGATGATGCATTATGGGCCTATCGAACAGCTTACAAGACACCGATTGGTATGTCCCCATATCGAATGGTGTTTGGGAAAGCATGCCATCTACCAGTAGAGCTTGAACACAAGGCGTACTGGGCTCTGAAGAAGTTAAATCTTGATCTACAAGCTGCAGGAGAGAAAAGACTCCACCAACTCAACGAATTGGAGGAATTTCGCCTACATGCTTATGAGAATGCCAAACTATACAAAGAAAAGACCAAGAAATGGCATGATCGGAAAATAGTGCGCAGACATTTGGAACCAAGGCAGCTGGTGTTGTGAGAACTATGCCGTTACGCTTGCATAAGTATCCAATACTTAAATATATGAGAACTATGCTGTTACGCTTCCATAACACGCATAAGTGCAATACTAGTCTATTCCGCATTATCGATGTCCAGTCTCGATAATACTACGACTAGGGATATTTAATGATTAAACCTTTATGGATTGATACTGTCTCATATCTTATAATCCGGAACTAATCATAAGGACTTTTATCATTTAATATTCAAGTAATCAAATTACAAAATGATAAAATGCAATTCATTGCTACATAATTAATTTGTACAAAAACCACAATGTCTTTTACAAATAGTGACGCTATGGGTCATAATTGTCTAACAATCTCCCACTTGGCCTATAGCCAGTCACTCAAGCATCTAATACCTGAACTATCTACATGTCGCTCAAATTTTGCTGAGGAATAGCTTTCGTCAGCGGATCTGCTATGTTGTCCTCTGATGCGACCTTCTCGATCTTCACATCGCCACGATGTATGATCTCACGAATCAGATGGAAACGACGAAGAAGAATATACTTGGATCGTTGATGAGACTGCGGTTCCTTAGCCTGCGCTATAGCCCCGTTATTGTCACAATACAACGGAACGGGCTCAGCTGCTAACGAAACTACTCCTAATCCAATTAGGAATTTTCAGATCCAAACTGCCTTTTTTGCTCTTCATCCGCAGCAATATACTCCGCTTCTGTTGTTGAATCGGCAACAGTCTCTTGCTTGGAAGATTTCCAGCTTACTGCTCCGCTATTCAAACAAAATATGTACCCG